>CANJKZ010000853.1:0-312500 GCA_947471745.1 Closterium sp. Naga37s-1 | reverse complement strand
TTGCATGTCCTCGCGGGTGTTAGGGGAGGGAGGGTACAGGGATGGGAGGGGGATGCGGATGGGAGGGGTATGGAGGGGAAATGGGGGGGGTGGGAGGGGTGGGGGGAGCTCGGATCAACCATAAGAAAAAAAAATTATGACTGTGGACTGTGGTGGCACGAACATATGGGAGGCCGGGCAAGGCATGGCTGGTGGGGTCGGGAGGAAGCATGTTGCCTAGGGACGATGGAACGACACGAAACGTGCACGACACAGGGAACGTGGATGACAGATGGAATGTGGAAGACACATGAGACGAGGATGACAGATGGAACATGGATGACACATGAGACAAGGATGACAGATGGAACGTGGATGACACATGAGACGAGGATGACAGATGGAACGTGGATGGCACATGAAACGAGGATGACAGATGGAACGTGGATGACGCATGAGACGTGGATGACACCTGAGACGAGGATGACACATGGAACGTGGATGACACACTGGATGAGGATGACACATGGAACGTGGATGACACACGGGACGAGGATGACACATGGATCCTGGATGACACACGGGACGAGGATGACAGATGGAACGTGGATGACACATGAGATGAGGATGATAGATGGAACGTGGATGACGCATGAGACGAGGATGACAGATGGAACGTGGATGACGCATGAGACGAGGATGACAGATGGAACGTGGATGACGCATGAGACGAGGATGACAGATGGAACGTGGATGACGCATGAGACGAGGATGACAGATGGAACGTGGATGCCACATGAGACGAGGATGACAGATGGAACGTGGATGATACATGACACGTAGATGACACACTTAATGTGCACGACACATGAAACATGCATTCTTTTCAAAGACAGGAGAGATGGACAACACAACATGGCACACACACCAAGGAGTCCCACTCAAGCATAAAGTGAAGCACAAACGTCATCAGGGAGGGGAGGGGACTAGTATTGAGGGAGGTAGAGCAAAAGGTGAGCAATGGAGGAAATGAAAGATACCTCTAAATGCGAGACTTGCAGGGGCTTGGGCACGTGTGTCTAGCTAAGGCGGATTTGAAACCCCAGTAGAGGCGGCTGAGGAGAAAGACAGGAAACGAACCATGAAGGGCGAGGCGTGCAGGGGCTGGGCACGTGTGTCTAGCAGAGGGGCAAAGAGGAAGGTGACTTGGTGGGGGTGGAGACCTGGTGTGGCGGTGGTGGTGGGGAGGTGGGGGTTACGAGGGAAAATAGAAGGAATCATGAATGAGTGGTGGGTGTAAGGGCGAAAAGGAAGGAAGGTGACTTGGCCGGTCCATGGGGTGTAAGCACCTGGGGTAGAGGTGGGGTTTATGGGATGGGGGGAAGGGAAGGGGAGAAATGGGGGCGAAGAAGGGGCATGTAGGGTTGGGGATCAGGGAAGGGGATGATGAGGTGAGTGGTCGAGGGGAGGGTGGATTGGGAGAAGGCAACGTTTTGCAAGGCTGATGCGATGGAAACTGTCATGAAGAATACATGGGGAATATCACCTCACCTCGCTAATGCAAACTGCCAGGGACTCAGTAAGGGGCAAGCGACTCCTCACACCACCCCCCATTCTTGCTGCTGCTGCTATCACCACCGCCGTTGCTGCTGCCATTATTGGTGACAGAGGCAGTGCCACGAATACTGCTGCTGCTACAGGCACAGTAGCAGTAGTAGACGCTAATGGGGTTTTGCTCGTATCCCATGCTCGTTGGGTTGGTGAGTAGGAAGCTGTTGAAGTGGCGACACATATACAGAAGGGGTAAGGGGGTGTGGTGTGGAGAAAGGGGGAATGCTGTGAGAGGGTTGGTTGCTACTCCGTATAAGCAATACACGCTAACGGGGTTCTACTCATCATACCCCATGCCCATTGGGTTGGTCAACAAGAAGCTGAGACCAGGGCAATGCAGGACCATTGGGGTGTGTGTTTGATTAAATGGGACACAGGAGGGCAGGGCTCATGTCGCGTGGGCTAGTTGCAGTCTTGGGTGCTACAATTGTGTTATTATATTATCTTCATCTCACACTGGCCCATCGGTCCCCAACGAGAGAGTGAGCCTTGCTAGTGACACGTTCTGACATGTGCTGCTGCGCTGGCAACTGCCGGACCCCTTCTGGCCTCGCCTCCTCGCGTACACATATCAGCCCCGCCCCACCCCATCATTATGATACCCCATCGCCCACCTCACATGGGTCCGTAGGTCCCAACAAAGGAGCAAGTCTCTCCGAGACAAGGGGTACACAGACCAACCAACAGTTATTAACCCCACCCCATCCAACCCCATTTCACCCCATTATCCAACTCTCGCATCTTATCTATCTTCAACCCACATGGGTCCATCAGTCCCGGCGAACGAGCGTGCCTCGTCGGCCGACGTGGGGTGACGCCGTGGCTGATGATGGGGCTTTTATGCCATGCCAGCTTGCTTGGCCAGTGAGGGTGTATCTAGCATAGGTATATGCAAACAGCGGGGCATATGGTCGTGCACTGTTGTGATCAGAACATCGCTGATCAGATGGATGATCACGAGTGATGCACTTGTTGTGAGCCTAACGGTCTTTCACATGGGTCGGTCCGTCCTAGTGTATCTCTCACATGGGTCTCACAGGTGTAACGGCGAACGAGCGGGCCTCGCCGAGAGAAGGGGTGCACAGTCCAACCGACACATATTAATCCCACCCTGTCCCACCCCGTCCCACCCCGTCCCACCCCATGCTATGCTACCCAGCACCCAGCTCACATGGGTCCGTCCGTGCCAGCGAACGAGTGAGCCTTGTTGGTTGACATGTGGTGCCGCGCGGACGAGCACTGGACCCCCTCTTGCAACTGACGATCCGGGGAAGTGTACATTCCAACTGAAGCATATCAATCCCGTCCCACCGAGTCCCACATCATTGCACCCCGGGAATCTATCACCCAACCCAGCTCACATGGGTCCATCCGTCCCAGCAAACGAGCGCGCCTCGTCGGCCGACATGTGGTGCCGCGCGGACGACCGTGTGAACCAATCAGGAGGCGCGTCGAGGTTCACCGGCGCGTAGCACATCGCGTAGTTAAAGCCGTGCCGCATTGGGTGCCTCTTATGGTGCGCGTGTCCGCCGTATAGCAACAACAGCGGGTACTGCTGACCAATGGCATCGCAGGACCCTCCGCTGTCCTTTGTGGCCCCTCGTTGCAACTATCACCGCTTGAGAGTGGCGGCAGTGGCGGATTGAGAGGCCGCATTGGCAACCACGCTAAGGAGAGGCTCGTGAGGTGATGGGACCAGACGACGACGGGGTGTTTGCCTTTGCCACGTGGAAGAGGGACGAAAGAGAGGAAATGCAGAGCGACGCGGCGGACGTGGCGATTGATGCCACGTGGAGGAGGAACGTGGAGAGCAGGAGATGAAACGAGCCAAGCAGCACGCGCGCTGCGATGGAGAACGCGGAGCACTAGCGCCGCAGCTTGTGCCGATAAAGGCGCTTGCGCCGCCTCCGATGCGGGCGGTTGCACTGTCAACATGGCCGCTTGAGCCGCCAGCACGGGTGCGTGCACCATGAGCGGAAGAATGAGGCAACGCGGAGGGGATGGGATGTTCAAAACGACGACAGTGATGATTGTATGATTTGCCTCATGCCTGAGGACAGGCGCAGCGGCGCCACGACCAATGACTGGCAGTGGTAATGAGGCGCCTCAAAACTGGAAGTGGTGGTAAACTGGTTGGCTTTCGCATGGAATGACAGTCGGAAACGACAGTCGGCTGGAGTGGTTGGGAGGGAGGTGCGAGCGGGTGCCCGTAAGAGCTCATTTACTGCTTTGAATAATTAATAATACCGCTTGAAACGGAGCGAAAACTTCATAAACCGTACTAAAGAGAAGCACTACTGCAGAAAGGTTGAGAATGATGGTAGTGGCTCTAGTATATTTTCACACACATGTTATGTAATCAATCGTCCAGGCGAGGATGAGAATTATTAGCCAAATTGTTGTTCCCAAATATTGGTCACCTCGACAAAACTTACGTGTTCATTTTTCCATACTCAATGAAGATATCACATCAGGGAAGACGCAGCGTGAAACGCCCTTAGCAGCGCGACACGCCCTTAGCAGCGCGACACGCCCTTAGCAGCGCGAAACACCCTTAGCAGCGCGAAACGCCCATAGCAGCGCGAAACGCCCTTAGCATCGTAAAATCCGCCCTTAGTAGCATGAAATCCGCCCTTAGCAGCGCGATCCGCACTTAGCAGCGTGAAAACCAAACCAGCAGCGCGTAGTAGCTTGAAACCCTCCGTAACAGCGAGATATCCGCCACAGCAGCGCGATCTAGCGTGAAATTCTCCGTAGCAGCGAAATATCTGCCATGGCAGCGCGATCTAGCACAAAATCCGCCGTAGTAGCAGGGAATCCGCCACACCAGCGCGATCTAGTGCGAAAGTTGCCTCAGCAGCCTGATATCCGCCACAGCAGCGCGAAATCATCCATAGTAGCTGGAAAACCCAGCCACAGTTGTGCGACCTAGCGCGAAACAGGCCACAGCAGCGAGATATCCGCCACAGTAGCGCGATTTAGCGTGAAATCCGCCGTAGCAACAGGAATCTCGCCACATCAGCGCGATTTAGTGTGAAATTCGCAACAGCAGCGAGATAACCGCAACCACAACGCGATCCAGAGCGAAGTCCGCCGCAGCAGTGAGACATCCGCCAAAGTAGGGCGGTCTAGCGTGAAACCTGCCACAAGAGCATGCTGTCCGGCCCAGGAGCGTGCAGTCCGGCCCAGGAGCGTGCAGTCCGGCCCAGGAGCGTGCAGTCCGGCCCAGGAGCGTGCAGTCCGGCCCAGGAGCGTGCAGTCCGGCCCAGGAGCGTGCAGTCCGGCCCAGGAGCGTGCAGTCCGGCCCAGGAGCGTGCAGTCCCGCCCAGGAGCGTGCAGTCCCGCCCAGGAGCGTGCAGTCCCGCCCAGGAGCGTGCAGTCCGGCCCAGGAGCGTGCAGTCCGGCCCAGGAGCGTGCAGTCCGGCCCAGGAGCGTGCAGTCCGGCCCAGGAGCGTGCAGTCCGGCCCAGGAGCGTGCAGTCCGGCCCAGGAGCGTGCAGTCCGGCCCAGGAGCGTGCAGTCCGGCCCAGGAGCGTGCAGTCCCGCCCAGGAGCGTGCAGTCCCGCCCAGGAGCGTGCAGTCCCGCCCAGGAGCGTGCAGTCCGCCGCAGGAGCGTGCAGTCCGCCGCAGGAGCGTGCAGTCCGCCGCAGGAGCGTGGAGTCCGCCGCAGGAGCGTGGAGTCCGCCGTAGGAGTGTGGAGTCCGCCCCATTAGCGTGGAAACCGCCGCAGGAGCGTGGAGTCCGCCGCAGGAGCGTGGAAACCGCCGCAGGAGCGTGGAGTCCGCCGCAGGAGCGTGGAAACCGCCATAGGAGCGTATAATCCGCTGACGTCGAGGTGGAATCCGCCATAGGAGTGTGAAATCCGCTGCAGCACCACAGTGTAGCGCGAAGCCGGGTCATAGCAGCAACGAAATCTGCGAGCGCCCCTCGCAAGCGCTCGACGCCATGAACAACAACCCCGATCCCCCTGACCAAGGTTGCACGGCGCCACCCCAGGGGAACACGAGGTGCACAAGGGAACTCCAGGGTGACGGAGGGAAGTGGACAGCCACCAAAGGGGGGAAGAGCCCGTCGGAGTCTGGCCCCAAGAGACTCAGAGAGACGGCACTATACTCGCAACACCCACGTCTCCGTCGCCTACACCACAGTCACGAGCTTTGCCTCTTAGGCATGCGCAGCAAACGACAACGGTGCGACCACTTTCGACAGAGGTGAGGACGGAGGCACACACTGAAGACACTCCGGGCAGCCCCGTAGCCAGCAGCAACAACTGCCCCAATCAAGGCTTGGCGGTCACGGAAGGGGGCGAGCACGTCCACGGGGAGCATAGGCAGAGCATCGCCCCTGATGATGCGATGGCAGCACGGGAAGCACATCGCCGGCGTTTGCAGGAGACGCACGACAGGCGTTGACATGCCCTCGGCACTCCGTTGACAGGCTCTGCCCTCACCAAACGCGGCATCCCAGCACTGCGCGGGCCACGTTTGGCCCGACGGCAGGAACGGAGGCGCACGTCCGGAGTCTGCAGAAGAGACCCCGTGCGATGCTGGCCGGGGTAGAGCTGGAGCCGCGGCCGGGAGGGCGGCACGGGCGGCTGGCGGTGCAGCATGGGAGCCTAGAGGAGGACCAGCCGCAGCTGCCGGCGGGAGGGCAGTGGGAGCGGCGAGATGAGACGCGACATGAACCGCGGAGAGGGGGGAAGCAGGGGAGTCAGGCGGGGAGCCAGCTCCGGCTGCCGGCAAGGGGCCAGCAGAACCCCCGGCGGGGAGGGCATCAGATGCTGCAAGCGGGGGGGCAACAGGTGCTGCCGGCAAGGGGGCAGCAGGAGATGCAGGCGGGAGGGCAACAGGAGCCGCGATTGGGGGGGCAGCAGGAGGGGCCAGCGAGGGGGCAGCTAGAGCTGCAGGCAGGGGGGCAGCTAGAGCTGCAGGCGGGGGGGCAGCTAGAGGTGCAGGCGGGGGGGCAGCCAGAGCTGCACGCGGGGGGGCAGCTTGGGATGCAGGCGGGGGGCCGCTAGAACTGCCAATGGCAATGCAACTAGAGCTGCAGGTGGGGGGGCAGCAGGGGCTGCAGGCGGGGGGGCAGCAGGGGCTGCAGGCGGGGGGACAGCAGGAGCTGCAGGCGGGGGGGCAGCAGGAGCTGCAGGCGGGGGGGCAGCAGGAGCTGCCGGCGGGGGGGCAGCAGGAGCTGCCGGCGGGGGGGCAGCAGGAGCTGCCGGCGGGGGGGGGCAGCAGGAGCTGCAGGCTGGTGGGCAGCAGCCGTTGGAGGCGGAGATGGAGGTGGAGCAGCAGGCCGGGGGGCAGCAGGAGCTGGAGGTGGAGATAGAGGAGCCACAAGAGGAGGCGCGAGGGGAGCTGCAGGCCGGCGCACAGGAGGGGAGTCAAACAGGAAATCAGCCCCAGCTGCAGGCAGGGGGGCAGCAAGGGTGTCATGAGGGGAACCAGCTCTTGCCTGGAAGCGTACAACAGGGGCTGCTGACGAGTGAGTTGCAAGGGATGCAGGCGCATCATCAGCAGGGGGTCGCTCGCCTGGGCGGCACAGGCCAAGCGGAAAGGCTGTGGGCACGGCGCTGAAGAGGGAGACGACACGCATCCAATATGCAAGGAGCACCCCAGGGAGTGCAGCAGGCTGGGGGGCAGCCGGGGGTGACTGGAGCACCCCAGGGAGTGCAGCAGCCAGGGAGGCAGCCGGGGGTGGCAGGGGTACCCTAGGGAGTTCAGCAGGCTGGGGGGGAGCCGGGGGTGACCGGAGCACCCTAGGGACCTGGACCAGCTCCTGCCGCTAGTCGGAACCCTCTACGACACACCTTCACGTCTACTGGTAGACACGGCCTTGGGAGTCGACCACATCCTGCGCTCTCGGGGTGTGCGACAGGGCGATCCGCTTGGCCCTCTCCTGTTTGTGGCGGCGATCCAACCAACTCTGATGTGTGCAGCATCGACTCACCCTGGAGCAGCTATCATAGCGTACGCCGACGACATCACAGTGGTAGTGTTCCAGACCTTCGACGTCATCGTTAAAGAGCTCGCGAAGCGCGGACTTCGTTGCAACGTTGGGAAGTCATCGGCATGGGGACCGACAGGGGGGAAAGGGGGACTTACAGAGCCGCCACATGGCCTGACGATAAGCACGGAGGGTATCAGAGGGCAGCCCCATCGGCACACCGGAGTACTGCACTTCTCAGGTTCGGCAGCAGCTCACCAAATCATCGTCTCCGGTCCCCTTGATTGCGCAGCTGCACCCTTGGAGCGAGTCACTGCTAGGCGCTGCACTCACGGCGGGCAAACTCAGGGTCCCCTCAAGAGAATTGGAACAGAGCCTCCTTTGCCGACAGGCGACCCTGCCCATCCGCCTTGGGGGCTTAAGCATCATCGACTCAATCTCCGAGTCCCCGGTGGCCTACATTGCCTCGGTGACGGCGGCGCATCACCTGCTACAACAAAAACCTGCCAGATTCACATATGCTGGCACGAGCGGTAGCCTTACTCTCGCGGGATTGGGCTCCTCCCCCTCCAGGGGCGAACGTGCTAGTGACGCTGGAAGAGGGCCTACCAGCAGAGGCAAAGGCAGCACTACAAGCCTTCTATCAAAGCATATTAACACGACAAGGGCAAGAGAGTTGCTAGCAAACACCATGGTCGTCAAACCGAGGGAAGAGCAGGGGCATGGGGTTAGGTTAATCTGTTTGACCGGGTTAAGAGTTTGGGCTGGAGATTGGCTTCACGGAGTGCCGACGAGATCTGACCTTACATTTGCCCCTGGTCAGTTCTCGTTAGCGCTCTGATTCCGCCTTGGCCTAGCCGAGCCGGTCACTGTCAAGTGCCCCTGTAAGCGTGGTAACTCGGTCATCAGTGATACAAGCCTTGCCAACCATCTGCTCCGGTGTGGGGAAGGAGGTGATGTGGTGCGGACACATAATGCTCTGGTTTATGCGGATTTTAGGGAAGCCGCCGGGGTGGGCAGCCAGGGAGGCCTCGGAGAAGAAGCATCGGCAATACGAGGGCCGCCCGGACTATGTCGGTTTCTTTGGGCTGGCCGTAGAGACATACGGGGCTTTGGCGTCAGACATGGTCCAATTCCTTCAAGTGCTGGCCGTGGCGACAGCTAGGAAGAAGTTCCGGCAGGGGCCCCTCACTCCAACGGCCTCAAGGCTCAATGCACACTACCGGCAGCGCTGGTCTGTTATGCTGCAGCGCTCACAGGCTACCTCGTTCCTCAACAAGTCCAACCTTGAAGCTGAAGAGGCCTTCCCTCAAGCACCGATGGACCCCTGGGAGCCAAGCCTGGGGGCACCTGTGGCAGGTGCTTGAGGATGACCTAGGGGGTGTTTAGAGCCTTGGGAAAGGAGGGGCTGGATAGGAGGGGCTGGATAGGAGGGGTCTACCCACTCACTTACTCACGGTAGACCACTGAGCTGAATACTCACACGTGATAAGCTGGCTGGGCTTCAGAAATGGTTGACAACTACAGAGTTATGAGAAACTGGCTGGCTCTATAGCAATGCTTCAAGCCATGATTCTCCTCGGGAATGAGTCTGGGATGGTGTCATGATGCCATCACTCTTGTACTGGGGCGTTTTTTTCACTACGGCCCTTTCGTATTGAACTAGCAGTGCAGTTCCAAACCCTTTTTGGTCGTTCCTTTATTGTGAGTCACGGGCATGCTCTCGTACCTTGGGAGTGCTTGTGCTGGCACGCTTGAAGGTAGAGGCGTTGCCGCCCGTGGCGACGGCGTTGCCGGCAGTGGCCATGCTGGGACCGGGCGTCGGGCGCACTGCCACTGAAACTGCGGACACGCGAGTAAGGATGTATGAAGAGCAGTCAGAAATGAGAGATGCCATCTCCATTGGAGAGCTTCACGAGACAATATGTCAACAGTCGTTTGCTGACGGCATGCTTTAGCGAGGCGAGAAGGAAGGAATGCGGGAGCGAGCAAAAGTGAGGGAGAGGGAGGGAGTATCACGGTGGGAGGAGGTGGGCTTTGTCTGAAATGCTAGGCAGGAATGAATGCACTAGGAAAGTGTTGGGTACAAGTATGAAACCCTAAAAGGGGCTGTACCCCATATTGGCTACCCCACTACAGCCTAAACATATATAGCATACATATAATTTGACACACCCCCATAGGCAAATTGGGGGAGAGCAAGGGTCACAAGACCAGTCAAGAGAAGCAAAGCAAGCTCAGGGTGGATCACAACGTCACCACACACACTGAGCACAAGTTAAGGGGCCACAAGACCAGTTCACATGCAGAGGTATATATGCAACAACAACAGCACAGTGATCTCTACCTAGCAGAGCAAGCATGCAGGTATATATAAAGATCACAGTACAAGTGAAGTCTACAGCAAGTGAGGAAACGTGGGCACAAGGCCTAACAAAGTACAAAAACGCTGATGATCACCAGACGGAAGTGCCTTAATGAATATATCAGCAGTGTTGGCCCGAGTGGCCACGTGAGCAAGACGAAGCTGACCACGCTGCTGCAACTCTCGAGTAAGGAAGTAGCGCAGAGCGATGTGCTTCGTTCTGTGCTCCAGTCTGTGCTCCTGACACAAGGCAATGGCGGCCTTGTTGTCTACGTACAGAACTGGAGGAGAACGAGGCCGCTCTCCCAGGTCGGTCAGCAGGTAGGTGAGCCAGCGTAACTCCTGTGCAGCCATGGCTGTGGCGTAGATCTCAGCCTCACAACTGGAGCTGAGAACAGAAGACGAGCGTGTAGACCGCCAAGAGACAGAGCCAGAGCCAAGACTGAAGGTGTAACCCTGTGACGACCGCTGCGTAGCCAGGTCGTCAACCCAAGAAGCGTCTGAGTGCCCAGTGAGGACAACGTCGCCCCGTCCTCCAAGCACGAGCCCCATGCCCGATGTACTGCACAAGTAGCGCAGTACCCTCTTCGCAGCATCCATGTGCACCTTTCAGTGCCTGCCAGGAGCCACGTAGCGAGCCAGAAGGCCAAGAGGGTACGCAAGGTCAGGACGAGTGCAGGTCATCAGGTACATGAGGCAGCCCACTAGCTCTGGGTAAGGACCACTCGGCTCTACGGACTCGTCCGAAGGTGGAGCTGAGAGCGAGTGACCTGTAGCCAGAGGAGTGGCCTGTGCCGAGGACCAGGTGAAGCCGAAGCGCTGAAGGACCTGCTGCACCATGTGTGACTGAGTCGGTGTGATGGTGCAGCGTGCTCTGTCCCGGGTGATCTGCAAGCCAAGGTAATTGCGCAGCTCACCCAGGTCTGTGCACGTGTGTCTCTTCTGCAGCTCCGACTTCACGTGGGCGAGTGCCTCAGTGTCAGCAGTAGCAAAGACCAAGTCGTCGACGTACACGAGAACGTAGAACGGCGGCAGAGTGGTGTCGGTGCGTAGAAACAGCGACGGGTCAGCAGTAGAAGGAGCAAACCCAAGAGCCGCAAGCGTAGTCCTCAGTGTGTCGTGCCACTTACGGGGTGCCTGGCGGAGACCGTAGACTGGCCGCCGGAGGCTCCACTGGGTACCAGGAGGGAACGACCCAGTGAAGCCAGGTGGGCGGCGCAGCCAGATCTCCTCGTGCAGGCTGCCCTGTAAGAAAGCTGTGCACACTCACCCCCGGCGGACGGAGGACAGACAGACTCAGACTCAGCAACAAGACTAGCGGCGTAGTCTAGACGACAGGCAGCAGCAAAGTCAACAAGCTCAGCGACTAAGGCAGACGCAGCAGCAGACTCAAACGACGGGTCAGTGACAACAGTGGCTTGCAGACGCGTGACAGTAGGGTGAGCAGCACGAGCGCGGTCAGACTCAGGCTCTGGAACGTTGGGCAGAGAAGACACAGGAGGGGACGGCAGGGGAACACGCTGCGGAGCAGAGGAAGGACGAAGGGCCATGAGGTGTGTGCCGGGGACAGCCGGCGGACGCTCACGAGGAACACGACGACCAGTACGACCAGTGCGGACAGTGCGAACAGGCGAGACAGGACGAGACGCAGGCTCACGACGCTCAGCAAGACCTCTTGTCTGCTCAGTGTAAGGAGAAGGAGCAGGCAGCGGTGAGCCAGGCTGTAACGGAAGACCAGTAGAAGACGGGAGGCTAAGAACATGGCGAAGCACGGAGCCAGGCGGTGGCAGAGACGAAGGCGACGGCGGAGCGAAGAACAGTCGCGGCTGTGCAATGCCACCAGCACCAGTAGCTCCAGCACCTCCTGCAGCTCCAGAACCTCCAGCGCCAGTACCTCCAGTACTAGCCCCTCCAGTAGCTCCAGAACCTCCCGCGCCAGCGCCACCAGCGCCAGCACCTCCAACAGCTCCAGAACCTCCAGCAACAGCACCTCTAGTACCAGTACCACCAGAACCGGCACCTCCAGTCGCGGGGTCTCCAGCCTCAGTGTCTCCAACAGCAGCACCCCCAGAACCTGCACCTCCAGCTCCAGGGCCTCCAACCTTAGAGTCGACATCAGCACCTCCAGGTCCAGCAGTACCTCCAGCCCCAGCAGCTCCAGTACCTCCAGTACGAGCACCTCCGGGACCAGCGGCTCCAGTAACTCCAGTAGAAACACCTCCAGTAGCAGAGTCACCAGCTCCAGCGCCTCCCGCAGCAGGGCCCCCAGCTCCAGCAGCGCGACCCTGACGGCTAACGTACCACTCACGCAGCTGCTGTGTGGAGAGAGGGACAGCGCCAGCTCCAGTGCCTCCAACCCCAGCGCCTCCCGTAGCAGGGCCCCCAGCTCCAGCAGCGCGACCCTGACGGCTAACGTACCACTCACGCAGCTGCTGTGTGGAGAGAGGGACACGCCGACGAGAGTGCTGCGGCGAGGCACCAGCGGAGCGACTACGGAGGCGGCCGCTCCAAGGAGACTGCTCACCAGGCGCCTCAGTGCCCCCAGACGCAGCACCACCAGACCCAGTACCCCAAGGCTCAGCACCCCCAGGCTCAGCACTCCCAGGCTCAGCACCTCCAGGCTCCGCACCCTCAGGCTCAGCACCCCCAGACTCCTCACGCCCAGGCTCAGTACCTCCAGGCTCCGCACCCCCAGGCTCAGCACCCCGAGGCTCAGCACCCCCAAGCTCCGCACCCCCAGGCTCAGCACCCCCAGGCTCCGCACCCCCAGGCTCAGCACCCCCCGTGCTCCGCACCCCCAGGCTCAGCACCCCCAGAAGCAGCACCCCGAGTAGGACCATCCCCAGCAGGACCTGAGTCACCAGTGACCTCAACCGGCTCAGTCAAGGGAGGAGGGTCTACCTGAGACACACCTGAAGGAGCAGGACCGGGAGAGGGGAGCGGGTCTACCTGGGGAGGACCTGGAGCGAGGAAGAGCGGCGGGGGGGGGAGAGAGGCAGCGCGGTAGGGGAAGAGACGGTAAAAGGGGACCGACTCGTCAAAGGTGACGTCCTGAGACGCAAAGACACGGCGCGAGGTGGGGTCGTAAAACTGCCAGCCAGGCGCGTCAGGGACAAAGCCAAGGAAGACGCAGGGAATGGCGCGAGGGGAGAGCTTGTCCGCAGTGGTATCGCGGACAAAGGCACGAGCACCCCAGACCCGGAAACGCGACGCATCGCCAACCTCCCCCGTCCAACGCAGTGTGGGTGAAGTCTCCGGCACGGAGACACGGGGCCAGAGGTTGAGCTGCTGCGCGGCGTACCGGACCGCAAACGGCCACAGAAAATGGGGGGCAGCCGCATGGATCATGGAGGTACGAGCGACCTCCATGACTAAGCCAATGCGGCGCTCATCAACCCCATTCTGCTGCGGAGAGTCCGGAAGCGTGAACGTCTGGCGGATGCCGTGCTCCTCACAGTAGGCTCGCAAGAGGTCGGAGGTGAACTCACCACCTCTGTCGGAGTGCAGACGCAGGATAGGAAAGTCCGAGTGGAACCGCTCGCGGAGCTGGAGATGAACAGCGCGGATCCAAGGGATCAAAACATCAGGGACATCCCCCTTGCGCTGCAAGGGGAAGACCGTGGTGTAACGCGTGTAGTCGTCGCTGCAGGAAGTATCGCTCGTGGCCCTGTCCACGGACGCGGGCTGGGCCCCACACGTCCAGGTGGAGAGTCTGCAGCGGAGCCTCTGTCGGAGGGAACGAGGAGGAGTGAGGAGCGGCGCGCTGCCGCCCCTCGACGCAAGGAATGCAGGGTGGCGCAGGCGAGGGAGGGAGGGAGGGCAGTGACCTGGGAAGACCAGAGACCAGGTGGCGAGAGTGCATGCCACGAAGGTGAGGCAGGGAGAGGTGACCAAGGCGGTGGTGCCAAACGAGAGTCTGGTGCGACAGGCTGCGACACTCACACCGGGTAGCTACCTGAGCGGACGCGTACAGCTGAGGAGACAAAGGGGTGGAGCGCGACGCTGTGGTGAGGGTGTACAGACTGGACCCAGGCGCACGTGTGAACGTGGCCAGGTGGCGGCCGGTCCGAGAGCACGTGCAGATCGCCACACGCTGTCCTCCAGGAGTAAAGGTGTCAACCCAGTGATCCTGAAGGACGGCGGTGCTCACCAGGTTCGTAGAGAACGAGGGGAGGTGGAGACCAGACAGCTCACCAGACGGGACCGCCGGACACGGAAGCACAGTAGTGGTCCGTGCTAGCACTGGGCCCCCAGAGGGGTCAGCCAGTGAGACAGGGACAGGTGCAGGGAGGGGAGTGACTGTGGTGCTATCGCGAAAGAAACAGCGGGAAGCACCAGAGTCAAGTGTAAAGGTGTGCAAAGCCTGAGCGGACGCAGTATCAGGGAGAGCAGACTCACTAGCACCTAGGGCTACAGACTCTATACCTGGGTCAGGCGGCATACACAAGTAGCAGTCACCCTCAGCACTAACAGTCAATGCATACATGGCAGCAAGAATTGCATCATAGTCAAGATCAAAGATAGGAACACCACGCCTAGACAGGTCTGCCCAGTGGGGAAACTCAGTAGCCTCCGGAAACTTGGCGCGCCAGGCGTTGCTAAGCCGAGAGAAGCAGCGGTACTCAGTGTGAACACCGTTCCTATCAGTGTGAAAGCCATGGCACTGGCGCCGGCCACGACGCAAGCGCTACAGGCGGCGACAAGCACGGTCAGTACGTCCTCGAGCCGAACGGGGGAGAAGGTGTACTGGTCGGTGACGGGGGTGGAGGGGACGAAGCTGCGGGTTAGCAGCTTGCAAGTGGGAGAGGGTGGCAAGCTGGCGGCTCCAGAGCGGCCGGTGCGGGCATGTTTTGAGGTGTGTGGTGCGCAGCCGGTGGTAGTGAGGGAGGCGAAAGTATTAGGCCCCATGGGTGTGGCGAAAACGAAACTGATGATGGTGACTAAGTTGTTCGACGGCGGTGGGCTGGTCCCGCTGCGTGGAATACGGCTTGCGATATCAAAAGTAACGGGGGTCTCCAGGAGACAAGGCGAGTGGGAAGAGGTGTGGGGAAGAAAGATCGACTGGAAGGCTGTGATTGATGTAAGGGACTCTCTGGTGGTTCCTCTAAAGGCGCGTGATGTGCTGCTCAGAGCACACAGCATGAACCTGCAGGTGGGAGGGAGGCTGGATTTCATGAGGAACAGCATCGACTGTCCGCACTGTGGAGGCTATGAAACCCTAGACCATTGCCTCTTCAATTGTCCGATGATTCAACCAATCATCGGCGCGCTGGTGAGGTCGCTGGAGCTCATGAACCCGGGCAGGAGGGCAAACTCGATCGAGGATTTGCTGTTTGAGAAGGGGGGTACCGTGTCCGGTTTCCCGGAGATGACGCTGGTGTCAACAGTGCTTCGTCAAGTGTGGTGGGCTCGCTGTGATGCTGCATGGCGGGCAGTCCCTTTCGAAAGAAAGAAAGTGGGCCGTGTCGCGGTGGTAAGTTTCATGACGCATGCGCGGGTCGTGCTGGCTGCGAGAGCAAGGGAGGCGGCGAAGCGAGGGGAGAAAAGAGGTGGAGGATATGACGCGTGGAGCCAGGTGGCGGGTGATGAGAGGAGTGCGCTGAAGGAGATCTGCTCGGCGGAAGGCCCCACCAGGTGGACAGACTCTTTCATGTCCATCTGGCGGGACCCACAAACAATCTATCAACCCCCGTAGATGCTATAGGGGGGATGGTTTCAGCCCCGATGAGCTGGGTCCTAGCCTCCCAAGTCTACAGTTACGACTACGGATATTTGTATGTCTGCATTAATATACTTACATATAAAAAAAAAAAAAAAAAAAAAAAAAAAAAAAAAAAAAAAAAAAAAAAAAAAAAACGTGTGAACACCGTTGCATGGGCGACCAGTGCGGGGACCCGTGCGAATGATATAGGGGCAGCGAACATGACCCCCAGACGCCCCACGCTGAGCATACCAGTCACGAAGCTGCTGAGTCGTGGGGGTCTCACGCTGGCTCTGCTGCTGCTGCTGCTGCTGCTGCTGTCCCTGGCCACCACCGGAGCTCCCCTTCTAGCCGGATCCACTCCAGCCCCCACCACCGCTGCCACCACCGCTCCCTCCTCCCCCACTACCGCCGCTGCCACCTCCACCGCTCCCAGTGCCACCGCTGCCCCCACCACCACCTCCACCCCCACGACCACCCCCACCACCTCCACCTCCCCCGCCGCCTCCACCACCGCCCCCTCCACCGCCACCCCCACCTCCCCTGCCACCCTTGCCGCCCCTGGCGCTGCGGCGCTTCCCACTAGGAGCGGAAGCAGCCCTGACCTCCTCAGCACCAAGGTAGTCGAGAGCAGCAGCAGCGGAGGCATAGGAGGGGGCAAGAGGGGAGGGGGAGCATCCCTCAAAGAGGGGAGTGCGAGGAGTGCCACGAGCAGCACCTACAGCGAGAATGTTCTTTTCGGCTGCTAGGAGGTGCTTCTCGAAGTCGTCGACAGTGAGAGTGGTAGGGTCTAGCGCGAGAAAGTGGTCCCTGGCGGAGCGAAGAGTGTCAGGGAGGCGGGTAACGAGGAAGTAGAGAGTAAAGTACATCGGTGGTTGATTCTAGGCGAGGAACTCGTCTGAGAGGGCAGTACAAAAGCGAGCGTTGCTAGTGCGCAGGTGAGAGATGAGGTCCTCAGCAGTGGTAAACGAGGACAGGTCGGGGAACAGGTAGGGTAGCATAAGGCGACCTAGGGCTGCAGTGGCCGGGGAAGAGTAGCGGGCAACTACAGCGTCATACAGTGCCTTAGCAGTCTTGTGCTGGCTAAAATGCGCGCGCTCTGTGATCGGCAGATGGTTGCGAATAGCGAGGCGGTCGAGAGCGGTAGCAGTGTCAGCTGGAGCAACGGCAGTGCCAGACGCGTGATCGAACAGTGAAACACCGTCCTTGGCATCAGTCATATGAAACAGTTGCAGGTCGTCGAGCCAGGTGGTAAACTATATCGGGCGACCGTCAGGATCGAAAGCAAGAACGTTGAGCGTCGCCTTGATTGCAGCGCAGGCAAGAGTAGCGCGCATGCGGTAAGGCAGAGTGCAGACCAGGAGAAGCTGCGTGCAAGGCTGCAGTGGCGGCGCACGAGCTGCTGGGGCGGCGCGCAAGTGGCTAGGGCGGCGCACGGGGCAGCAGCGGGCCGCGCGCGGGCTCCTAAGGCGGCGCGCGGGGCAGTAGCGGGCCGCGCGCGGGCTCCTAAGGCGGCGCGCGGGGCAGCAGCGGGCCGCGCGCTGGCTCCTAAGGCGGCGCACGGGGCAGCTGCAGGCTGCGCGACCGGCGGACGCGACGCGCGGGGCAGCAGCGGGCTGCGCGGGCGGCGGACGCGGCGCGCGGGGCAGCAGCGGGCTGCGCGCGGGCGGCGGACGCGACGCGCGGGGCAGCAGCGGGCTGCGCGGGCGGCGGACGCGGCGCGCGGGGCAGCAGCGGGCTGCGCGGGCGGCGGACGCGGCGCGCGGGGCAGCAGCGGGCTGCGCGGGCAGCTAGAGTGGCGCGCGCGGAAAAAAAAGGCAGCGCTGCGGGCAGCGCAGCGCAGGCAAGGCAGGGCACGCGCGTGAGGCGCAGCGCAGGCAAGGCAGGCAAGGCAGGTGGGGCAGCGTGGTAACCGCAACGGTAGGTGGGCCCGAAGTAAGACCGTCCTACGGACCTATTGCTCTGATACCATGTTAGAATCCCAACCACTAGACCATTGGGATAAAAGGGCTTGTTAAGTAGCGGGTCAGTGCGCTCATAACCCCCCTGGACAACGAACCTGTAACCCTTCCCTAGGATCAATCGGGGATCACCAGTGGACCTCTGACACCCCCCCCGCACTGGGATGCCCGAAGTGCACATACTGGGATTCGAACCCGAGACCTTCGCTCTAATACCATGTCCGAAATGCTAGGCAGGAATGAATGCACTAGGAAAGTGTTGGGTACAAGTATGAAACCCTAAAAGGGGCTGTACCCCATATTGGCTACCCCACTACAGCCTAAACATATATAGCATACATATAATTTGACAAGCTTGCCACTTTCGCAGATTGAAACGAAAATCACAGACGCAGCCAAGTAGTGCGTGAGAAGGCGTGCCATAGCACCAGTACTACCGTATTCTCCCGGACATAACACCCAGGGGTATTATGATAACCACAGGGAAAAAAGGGGGGGGTCCTCTCAACGGAAAATCCTATATAATACCCGGGTGGTTACATATGGCATATTTTAGTGTAAGAGTATTTTGAAATTAGGCAATTTGGGTGTTTCAATGGTCGTCTTAACATCATAGTTTGAGGCGAGAATGTGAGTTTCACCTCTCGGGCCACTTGCAGCGGAAGATTCGCCAGCGTGGCGACAGCAAGATTGTGGGAGGGGGGAAATGTCCACTTGCAGCGAAAGATTCGCCAGCGTGGCGACAGCGAGATTGAGGGAGGGGGGAAATGTCGGCAGATTCTAAGTGAAAGTTCACGCAAAATTTCATTTAGGAAGCATCCTCGCGATATTCTCCCGTAAGGAATCTGACTCGATAACAGCTATAATAGGAATCTCTAAGAAAAGGGGGGTGTTATAGAAAATCACCCAAAAAGGGGGGGTATAGTACAAACGAGGTCAGCTATAGCACCCCCCCCCGCACAAGCTACCCGGGGGTGTACTATTACGGGGGGGTGTTTTGTCTGGGAGAATACGGTACTACTCTGCCGCCAAAGCCTCTAAAAATAGGAGCCTCCTAGGCCGTCGCGGACGAAACAAGCGTGAGTCAAAGCGCTCAAACGGCTAGATCTGCGTTAACGGTTAGAACCGTGATCGACACTAGCACGCCGCTCTTTTATCCTTGGAGTATAGGCATCGGTGTCACCCCGCGCCATTGACACACCGCGAAGGCCAAGTCACCAGCAGTTGTTTGGGGCGCTTCTTGCCACGTAGTTGGCACAGCCTGCGCGGCTTGGCTGGGTATCGTTGACTTTTGACAAAAATCGCTAACGTTGCTTAACGAAGGCAGTGTGATTTGTCGATAGCCTCTATTGCAAACTAATATGCCAGATGCGGATTTTTGGGATGCTGGGCGGCATGAGGATGAGCTTCAAGTCAATCACGCGAGCTGTGTGCAAGTGAAAGCTCATCGACAGACACCTTTCTAGAGGCAACCGTTGTCACGTCCGCTGTGAAAGCTCATCGCCTGACATGACACTTTAGATCCAACCGATGCCATGATGCTGTTCAGTGGGATCCCGTCATCACCAGGCTGTAAACAAATCAGTCAACGCCCTTGATGATAATTGTCGCATCATGGCGCCCATCTGACCCCACAATGCTCCCGTGGTTTCTACTAGGCGCTACCACGCCCGATTCTCGGAATTTTGTATATAGCTGTTGCTCGTTTGAGTCCCCCATACTCGCCTTGAGTTTTGGGTCTATAAGTGATTTTGGCATTTCGGGGGTTTTCGCGCACTTCGCCTCGGTCATTGTGGGCTTATAAAAAACAGTGGTAACATGTGTTTGTTCTTTCCCAAACAGTGCAAGGGTTGCTTAGATTGTTGGTTATGTGTTGCACGTTTTACCAATTTGTTTTCTCATTTCAATAGCACCCGATTACATAAACTCACACAAAATGTCACAAACATGCAACTCGTTCTCACAGGCCAATACGCGCCTTACAACTGCGCACATGGAACACCAACATCGCGCTACTAACAAAGCACACATGTGCACAAGATGTGCACAGAGGAGAGTCGTTCTCCTCTGAGGGGTGACCCACCCCTTCACATACGCATCCATTCCGTCGTCCATGACGGCGTTAACTCCAGCGTCTTGAAGCATGCGGCGGGTGGGGGTAGGCGCCGTCATCCACGCAGGCAAAACACGTCCGTGCCGACGCGGAGTCTCTGCCTGCGTGGAAGCGGCAGGCGGGGACACGACAAGCGCGGGAGCAGGAGGCGGAGTCACGTTCAAGTTGATCGGGGGGCTTGCGCGCTCCATGCGATCGATGATGATGGGGTTCCGGGTCTCAAAAAGCGCGCACAGGTCGCGCGGGGTGATGCTGGTGGCCCGTGCGTAGCCAATGAGTATCTCGCACGCCGCCCTTGCAGTGCGCCTCGCTTCCCCACAACACTCGTTATCGACCTCGATGAGGAGATAGGCGACGTCGGCATTCTTCGCCGGGTTGTCGTCGTCGTACGCAGCCTGCATGGTGGCGGGCGCCTCCCATGACTCGCCCAAATACGCCGTCCAGAGCTCAATCTCGAGAGGATCTTCGCTTGGCTCGACGCATGTCGGCTGGTTGTCGTCAATGGCGACAAACTCGACGGCCGGCATTACGCTGGGCCCGAGGCCAAGGCGGTCCACAAGAATGCCGACGTCGCCTATCTCCTTATCGAGGTCGAAAACGAGTGTGGCATTCCCGCCATTGCCGCCACCGCCGGCATTGGCGCCAGCTGCGCCCACGTGCACCAAGTCCATGGCCTACGAGCGCGGGAGGCACCCCGTGCGCCACCAGCAACGCTGGATGGTGCGCACGGGGATGTTCATCCATGCTTCCAAGAGCCATTCGAGCACGTCGTGCAGATTCGGCCTGAATCGCGCCATGGCGGTCGTGGCGGTCGTGGCGACAAGGCCGTGAACGCACGGAACCAATGCTGGCGGTAGCGGGCCTTCGTCCTGGCGATCAGGCCTTGGTCGAGCGGCTGTGTGAAGCAAGTCGTGTTCGGCGACAGGAAGACGAGGCGAATGTTGCTGAGGGAGCGGGTGTGAAAGCCGAAAATGTCTTCCGCGGTTGCGTGCTCGCTCTTGAGCACGTGGCTATTGGCGTTGTCCAGGAGTATCACGATGTGGCGGTCTTTGGCATACATGGCGTCGTTGAGCTGTTCGATGAAGTGAGTGAATAACTGCCAAAGGGGAGGGCTGGTATAAGAACAAAGGATCAGTGAGTGTGGACGACGATGATAGTTTAAAAAGAACATATTGCGCTGATATAAAAAACAATGAAGTATCCGTTGATATAAAAAATAATGAATGATGATTCACTTACCGGAGCCGTCATCCAGCCCTTGGCGTTCTTACGCCAATAGCAAGGAGAGTTGGGGTCGTAATCAGGAAGGAAATACCGCGGGCGCTTCGCTTTGGAGATGATCAGCGGGTGGAACGCGTGACTTCCGTCCGCGTTCACAAGAAGGCCGACCGTGAGGCGTTCTTTCGCCACCTTGCGGCCCACCACACGCCCACTGCCGTACGTCTTGCGCGGCAGGACCGACTGGAAGAGTGCGGTCTCGTCGAAGTTATAAAGGTCACGGGGACGGACAGAGAGGTGCATCAACAGCTGTGGGAGCTTCTCCTTGCACGTACGGACCGCCGCAAGATCCTGATCGGCGGCTTAGCCAATTGCGCTGATGCAATGAATGCCGTGGCGACGCATGGCGCGATGAACCCACCCCATTGAGCAGCGGAATGTGGCGGATTTTTCCCATGTCGCGGGCGAGTTGCGACGTGGTCCCGGATCGTCGCAAGGGTGAGGGGGACACCCGCAGGACCTGCGTTGCGGATCCAACGCACCATTGCCTGCTCCAGGTCTAGGTGTGCACCGCCACGGATGCGGATGGTGTTGTTGCCCTATGTCGCGGTGGTCCAACGTTATGCTCCTTTCAGAACGCGGCCGATGGTAGAGCGATCAAGGCGGAGTCCGTAACGGGTAAAGCACCAACGCGCCATGTCGACCTGGCGCAGGCGCGGGTTGTCGACATGCTGTGCGCAAATAGCATTTTTAATATGCACGGGGAGCTACGAGCGGCGGAAGAGGCAAGGCATGGCTTGAGTTTTCACTTGTGAGTGACTGTGACTTACTTGCTAGTGCGGTCGTCTTTTTATCCTCGCTCCATGGTCCACGATGCATGAGTTCAACATTGTGCATCGTTCTTACGAGAGGAATTGTTGTGGCAACATTTCTCGAGTGAATGTTGCCACAATTGCGCATGTAACAGACACGGGTAACCAACGCCACAGAGGGTGACGTGTGCTTAATGAACACAAGGCCGTACAGCGTGTTCATATCCAACACTAGCAACCTACACGTGGCGAAATGTTGGCGCGCCTTGTGCGTTTGGTGCACAATGCGCCGCAACGACGTGGCGTACAGACACATGCGAAAATGTGTGTGACGTCAAATTCGCATCGTCCACCGTTTTCGCGATGCCTGTCCCTGGCCTAGGAACCAGGAGTACCAGGGGCGACGTCCTTTGTCTTGGTGCACATGTGTTGATTTTGTCAACCTGCCACCCACCCACAAGTGGGTCGGGGGGTCCATAAGCTGGGAGCAACTGCCCGGCCCCAAAAAATGTGGGCAGGCTTTCTAGAACGGGCAGGGCAAATTCGCGGGCAGCAGTTGAGCATCATTTGTACAATTGTGCAATAAAAAAATACTACAGTATTTGCTGGTTCAGTGGGAGTGAGAACCTGGTTCAGTGGGAGTGAGAACCTGGTCATTTATAGGGTTCATGATAGAGGTTCCATTTATAGGATAGGAAAGACAAACATATTTCTCCGTTTACAAGATGGAATTGTCCATAACTTGTCCTCCTCTTAGCACTATTATCCATGCCAGGATTAACGTCAACCCTCCGTAGGGGATGAAAAGAAATGGAGAAATTTACAATTGAAACCGTCGATTCGATCACAAAAACAAAAGCAAAAACATGCAAGCAAAAAACATTCTGCTGTTAGCTTTGCACATGTTACTAGGAAGGGAGGGGGGGAAGAGGGCATGAACACATGTGACATCACCCCAGCAGTCTCAGACCCATTCTTCCCAGATTTACTGACTGTACACGTATTTGTAACACTGTGTTGTGAACGTCACGCCAGCACAGTCCGTTACACGAGTACACGACAAGCCAGGTGCCACAGGTGCCACGTCAGCACCGCCAGCAGGGCGTGAGTCGCCACGCTTTTGAGCACAGTCAGCACCCGCACCCGCCACTGCAGCTTCTGCTGCCACTGCTGCAGCAGCTGCTGCTGCCCCCTCACCCTCTCCCCTTCCGTCCCTTCCACCGCCTCTGATTCCTGTGCTGGCCTTGCAGCAGCAGCAGTAGGAAGCTCTTGTGCTGTCATTGCTGCTCCCTCCGAGACGAAAGAAGAGGCCACCGCAGCAGTAGCTTCAGCAAACGAAGCAGAGGGAGGAATAGGCGCTTCACCGGTGTGTGCCGCAGGGGTAGTGGCTGGAGGCGGAGGGGTTTGCGGAGGGGTTCCTGGTGCTGCTGGTGCGGTGGATTGCAGTGCAGAGTGGCGGCGCATCAGCCAGGAGGGGCGGGGGCGCTTGTGACGAGGCGTGGGAGAGGAGGGCCCACGAGCGAGCGCTGCTGCTTCCTCCATGCTCTAATGAAAGTGAGTTTTGTGGGGGAATGGGGGAGAAGAGGCAACGACAGGAAAACATAGTGTGCCTGATAAGCGGGGCTGGGAGAGGAGGCGCTGTGGGAGAGCGCAACTGCTTCTTTATGCTTTGAAAAAACTGTGTTTTGTGGGGGACAGAAGAGAAGTGTCAAAAGAGACGAGAAAATTGTGTGTCTCAAAGCGAGGGTGGGAGAGGAAGGGTCGTGAGCAAGTGCTGCTTGGGAGTGGGAGTGAAAGAAATGAATAGATTGAGTACATGTGTGAGCAGGGTAAGGATGACGAAGGGAGAGAACGAATCAGGCGCCAGGGCTGCTGCTTCCTGCCTGTCCTGATGTGCATCGGTCGAGAAACAACGGGAGCGACCAGTCAAATGCAACGAGACAGTGTGTGCAGGCAATGTGGATTGTCAAATATTTTTTTCCTCCTTTGACGATCGACCTTGCCTGCCCAGGTAGGCCATGAGAGGTCAAGGCAAGGGGCGCAAGAGGCGCACGGTGTGTGTGTGTGACGCTCACATAGCTCAACAGCGGTTGCAGAATGAGCGCCAGCAGTGCTGCCAACACCGTTGCTGCCGCCAGCAGCCACAGCTGCAACTCATCCCCCCACTCCACCACCCCCCCTCCCATCCCCCCAGCTGCTTCCGCCCAGTCCCCCACGCCCTTCCCCTCCCCCTCCCCGCCCCCACCCCCTGCCTCCTCCGCCCATGCTCCCCCCTCTCCCCCCCCACTCCCCCCATCTTCCCCCCCTGCTCCCCACGCAGTGGTAGGGTGAAGGGAGGGGGAAGCGCGGAAGGGGGAGAGGGGAGTGTGAGAGTGTGCGAGGGAGAGGGAGAGAAGGCAGAGCGCTGACGTGGCAAAGAGCACCCTCAGAACCGCCCGCTCGACCATCGAACCCAACTGGGCAGGCGAAGGCGAGAAAACATTTCGGAGCTGCCCGATGGGCAGGAAGGTGAGGACAAGAGTGAGTGTGTAGGCGAGCGAGAAAGCAGCGAGGTGAGCTGTGCGGATGAGAGCAGGGACGAGGAGAGGAGGAGAGGAGGGGAGGGAGGAGAGGTGGGAGAGGAGAGGGATTGGCAGCACAAGGCGTTGGAACCAGAGAGGCAGGCGGGACATTAGAGCACTAGAGGGGAAGGGTGGGTTCACCCTCTCCCACTGCTCCCACTGCTGCATCTGCTCCTGCTGCTCTGCTCCCTCTGTCCCTTCTGCCTCTGCTGCTTCCCCTGTTGCTGTCTCTTTGCCGCCTGCCTTCTTAGGACGCATTGCATCCCGTACTGGCTGGAAGAAGCGCACTCCTTGCAGCTCCATCCACACCCCATCGCCCATCTCCCCTTCCTCCTCCTCGCCTCCCCCCTCCCTCCTCATTCCCTCCCTCATCTTCTCCCCAGCCCCCTCCACTGCCTCCCATCCCTCCCCGGCTTTCTCCCTCATCTTCCCACCCACCCTGCTGCCCTCTTCCCTCGCCTCTTCCCACGCCTTCTCAGCACCTTCCTTCACTTTCTCTCCCATCCTGCTGCCTCTCTCCCTCACCTCCTCCCATGCTACCTCAGCACCTTCCTTCACCCTTTCCGGCAATTTCTCAGCACCTTCCTTCACCTCCTCCTGCAACTTCTCCGCACCTTCCTTCACCTCACCCCGCAGCTTCTCCGCACCTTCCTCCACACGACCCTTTGCAGCATCCCACGCCTTCTCAACCTGCCCAACCACACCTTCCCCCACCCCCTGTCCCTCCCTCTCCCCCTCCCCCCCATGTTCCATCCTCACAGCCTCTGTAGCCACATCATACACAGGACCAAGGAAGGCCGTGGAAGGTGCAGGGGCGGCGGTGGATGTCGGTCCTGCCTCTTCATGCTTATGCTGATCCCCATGCCCATGCCCATGAGTGTGTGGCTGAAACCCCTCTTCCACCACACACCTCCCCACCCCCTTCACTCTCTCACTCACATCCTCTACAGCCTCCTCTACCCCCTCCACCACCTCCCTCACTCCCTTCACTGCGCCCTTCACTCCCCCTTCCACTGCCCCAACTGTTGTTTTCCCGCCCTCCCACACACTTTGACCAGCCTGCCTGCACCTATCAACCGCTTCCAGCCCAAGTTCCGCTGCCCGGGCACAAAATTCCACTGTTGTGTCCACAGCAGCCTGCCCGGCTCCGTGCGTTTTTTCCCAAGCTGCCTCAACCTTTTCTTTTGCTGCCAGACCGGTCGCGATCACAGCATCTCGGGCAGCCTCCGCATCTTCCCTGGCTGCCCGACCGCTCTCCACCACACGATCCAGAACACGCTGGCCAGCATCTTTCACCCGGGCAGCAGCGTACCTCGCCCGAACAGAAAGGAACTCTTCCGCGCCGACCACTTTCTGCCCGGCAGCCCGCAAGCGAGAGAGTAAGGAATCCGCCATGTCCCACACCTTGTCTCGTGCCACATCTCCCAACCCCTTGAGCCTCTGAGCAAGCCTGAAGCGCCTACCAGTAGCACCACCAGCAGCAACTCCCTCCCTTCCCTCCTCCCCTCCCTGTTCCTCTCCCTCCTCTCCCTCCTCTCCCTCCTCTCCCTCCTGTCCCTCCACTCCCTCCTCTCCTTCCCCTTCCTTTGATTCTGCACCCATCCCAGCACTTTCCACGCCCTCCTCCCCCCGCTCACCCATCATCACCACCACCGTTCTCACCACAGCCTCTGCCCTCCGCCTTGCCTCCTCACCCACTCTCCCCCCCACACCCACCTCAACGGCCCTCAACCCCTTCTCACCCCCCTTCTCAACCCCCTTCCCACTCTCCTCCACCTCACCAATCCCACCCACACTCTCCCCCCTCTCCCCCTCCTCCCCCCCAAAATGCAATACCATTTCTTCCTCCACAAGAGCAACAAAACTCCGGTCAGAAAAAGCTTTCTGAGCTGCCCGACCTGCCCGGCGCACGGAATCAAGTGAGGCGAGCAGGTGCTGGGCACGGGAGAAGGCGTCTGAAACTGCCTCCTCCACTGCTTTCTCCACTGCCGCATTCCACTCCTCCTCATCCCTCACCAACCCCCCCTCCTCCTGTTGCTGCAGCTCTGCCTGCCCCTGCCCCTGCGCCTGCTCCTGCTCCTCCTCCGTCTTTCCCCCAACACTCACATCAACGGCAGGGAGAACAACCCCTGCCCCGCGGCCGCTATGCGCGGCGCCAGATACAGCCTTCCCCAGTAGAGCCTCGGCAGGGAGGTCGGAGTGAGCAGGTGAAACCATGCGCAGGGACGGCTGGGCTGCTGTTGAGGGGAAATAGAGGAACGAAGGAAGGGGAAAGAGAGGATTGAGATGAGACGTGCAGGAGAGGACGAGTTTGGCTAGAGCAGAACGATTCATTCAGCACAGAAAAGAAGCAGCGAGAACAGATTTGAGACATGGAAAGTGGAATCTGTGTTCACAAATAAGAAACAAGCAAGTACCACACTTCAAACGCTTCACTCAGACAAACAGGAGTGGAAAAGAAAGGAGAAAAAAAAAAAAAAAAAAAAAAAAAAAAAAAAACCCTGTTCCTAACGAAATAGACACCTTGGAACAAGTGGAAAGGCGGAATCTTGCTTATCTGCAGCGCGGCCAGCCTTGCCTACCAGGAACGACCTTTGAGCAGAACACCAGCTTTTTACAACCAAACGAAAACCAATCCAGGCTCACTGCCTCTTGCACACAGTCACTGCCCAGACGCTCAAGTGCTGCCTATCTGTCCCTTACACTGCTGCTCTCGACACTCTCCTTGCAGTGCCTAAACTAGTTGTGTGTGCGCACAACAAATTAGCCGATCTTTTTTTAAGTTCGAGAACAGAAACCAGGACTTGAAAAAAACCAAGACACATTAATAATGGAAAACAAAACAAAACAAAACAAAACAAAACAAAACAAAACAGAACAGAACAGAACATAACGAAACGAAGACCAACTAGAAAACTAGCTGAAGGAAAGAGCCAGAAGCGGAACATCTGCGATGCATCTGAGAACTAGCGGTTACACAGGAACATACTTCACTTCAGAACCCGTACTTGATAATCAAGATCAAGATTCGCAGCAGCCAAGATTCACCACCAGCTGTACTGATGACTCACCGCCATCAGCTGCAAGGATGAAGGATGGCAGACCCAGGCGCTGCCTCCCCCCCACCCACCCGCCAGTGGCGCCCGCGCGGCCGATTGCGGACGGGACAAGCGCGGGGAGGAAGATTCGGCGGACCTCCCCCGGGAGCGCGAGGAGGAGGGGGGGCGAGTGCGGGGAGAAGAGGATGGCGGAGATGAGCGACGAGAGCAGGAAGAGCGCGGACGCCAGGAGAGAGGCCGCCATGGAGGGCGGGGAGCTTGCCGCCGAACGCGGCGGAAAGAGCGGAGGGAGGCTGATAAAGAGAAACCGCAGAGACTCTTAGATCGACTCTAAGGTCACCGGAGGAAGGGAGGTAATGAGTGGCTAGGAGTAGCTGACGGGCGAAGCGAGATTGGGTGGAGAACGGCCGTAGTGCCTTTCAAGTAGGAGGTGCGAAAGACCAGGATTGAGCGCGGCAAAACCCTTCTCTTCGGGACTTCAAACGCATACGAGACGCAACAGGTGAGATCGTCAGCAAGGTGGCAAGGGCGCCAGACATCGCATGGGAGACATTCATCCCGTCAGTTTCTTGCTTCTTGCGAGAAGCATCTCATCCATCGCGCGTTACTAGTTTCGCCGAACCGCCACTGCTCCATTCCACCCACCCCCTGCGGACTTCTCTGCAGCCTCGCCTCCCAGCTGCAGGGACCCGCGCAGCTCGAGTCCGCCGCTCTTGTTGGGACCGCGCGGGGGGGGAACTGCCTTTCGCTGGTCGCAAGCAGCCTTATCGCGTCGCACAGCCATCGCCGTTCTGCACAGCGCAGTCGCCAGGCGAATGTGGCTACATTGCTCTCAGGTATTGCGTCAGCGTCACTCTGGCCGCGTGGAGGAATTCACGCTGGGCCTTTGCATGGAGCCGGAGCACGCTGCTGGCTGCCTCGCGAGAATGCGACTCGGGATCTGGAGTCTCCTTGACTTCTGGTGTGGCAGGCATGCTGTGCTCCTCATGCCACGTGTTGCTAAACTGGAATGTGGGAGCATTGATAACATTGATAACATTGCTAAACCCTCATGCCACAGATAACAAGGGTTGTAACATTGATCTCCAGTGAAGCTTAGAAAGTTATACATAAATTGCACAAATCGTGCACACCTTTGTGTGCAAATTTGAAATTCCCAATAACGGCTGATTGTTCGACACAATAATGAAAACAATAGTGTGGGAGATCGGTTTCCCTTACGCTAGCAGCATGGCGTCGTCGCATTCAGTGCTCGCAAGCAACCTCATGCATCCTCTGAATCAGCAGTTGGTGCTTTTCACTTTTCTTTTCTTCCTTGCTCTCAGCACCATCTTCTTCACTGTATCCTCGTCTTCTTTGGTGCACAAAGAGGCATCCACATCTGCTGCACCGGATTCGATAAGGCTGTTAGAAAATTTGGTATCAGTAGGAAGGTGGAACGAGGTGTATTCGTCAATTTTG
The DNA here is from genome assembly GCA_947471745.1 of Closterium sp. Naga37s-1. Taxonomy (NCBI): domain Eukaryota; kingdom Viridiplantae; phylum Streptophyta; class Zygnematophyceae; order Desmidiales; family Closteriaceae; genus Closterium; species Closterium sp. Naga37s-1. The sequence continues at coordinate 283,717 of CANJKZ010000853.1, read as the reverse complement.
TGCTGCTTCCCCTTAGTTGACCGTTTCCTCTTTGCAGTTGAAGTTCTCTTCTTGCTTGATTGTGCCACAGGAAGAGAATCCTGCAAAATCAGAAAAGTGAGATTCAACAGCAATCACCCAAACTGGAGGTATGGCCTGCGCTCGGATAACCTACCTCGAGCGCTGGTGGGCTCGGCAACATACTCATGAAGTCTCCTTGACTTGTTTTCCAATTTTGATCATTCTGTAATGACATTGGCCACATCTCCCCGGTAGTCTCGTGTCGAGGATTGCTCAGACAGATGGGGCTGCCAGATATGACACAGGTGAGGCATGCGAAGGCGGAAATCGATCGAAACGGAAGAAAAAAGTCCAATGACCTCCCACCTTAACTGCATTCATGGTTATGATTCTTGGTCACCTGTGAAACAACAGTGTGAGCAAGCAACAAGGCATGACGGGTACATAGCAACAAGATAAAAAACCTGTGTTACCTGCATGAAGTCAGTCATCTTCCCTTCAGGCCTCCTTTTTATTTGACCATGGCCATTAACATGACGCTGAGGATGTTCTCGCGTGTCAAACATTGGTGAAATATTCAGCTCCTTGCCTTCGAATTCCTGAAAGGTTCATAGTTATCGCATCTTCCAAAACGAAAAGTTAAACGAAATTCTCTTACACGCTGTTGATTCCGCAGCATGGTTGTCATGTTCTTCATCATGTCCGAACGAAGCTCTGTCATGCCTTTTTTAACTGCAGACTCCACCTGTTTCCAAACGCAAAAGCCTCAGCAATATGCAATCCGCAAGCATCACAGGACCGACCTACCGTCTGAATGATGAGCTGTCGAAATCGGCCCTCTTGATCTTCACCTGCAGGACAACAGGTCAAGCATATTAGCAGGTTGGCAGTCCATGTTCTAGCAACAGCTTCAACAAAGCATACGTGAGTGGTCATTCAAGTGTCCCAAGTCGGCCTTCATCTGCGAAACGTCCTCTGCGATTCCAACAATTCGGTTGCACAGACTCTCGACCTTATGGTTCGTTTCCTCACTGCAATCTGCTCACATTGCATCCGATGTTTGAGAAATCTCCCCATAATTAGCCATTGTCGAAACCAATGTGAGCGACTCACTGCAAGGCGGCATCAATCTCTGAAGTGAATTCGTCAAGTTGGAAAATCCCGAACTCTTTTCCTGTCCATTTTTCACGCGCAGCAGGGGCTGCGACGAGTACTTTTGAAGAGAGACCGACGGTTGCGCCGTCCCCTGAGTCACCTGTCGCTGAGAGAGGGTTTTTATGCGGAGAATTTCTATCAGCAAACCATCGTAAATTCAAAATTCAAGTATCACAAACCTGAGAGCCTTGTGAGGCGCTTGGGTATGATTGTGATATGCTTTGGGAGAATTGGCTGGCGTGCGCCATGTACTTCGACGATGGCATACCGAAAGCAAATGAGTCGGACGCGTTCGTCACTCCAGGTGAGGACCTACGAGAAACAGATTCATCAGCAGCTGTATCCAACAATGCGAGAACTCTTTCTTCGTGTCAAATAAACCCACCCCAATGCTCCCCCATATTTAGTCGCATTCTCCGTCTCATGTCTGTTAACCAAGAAGCGTCTCATTCTGCCTCCTTCGAGATGCAATGGCTAATTCCGTCTACTTGCTGAGATGGCTGATTACGACTTCTCGATGTTATGGCTGGTTGGTTACGTTTCAGGACTAAAAGACGAGCTCTACCTCAAAAGGGAGTCCCTGAAATTGGAAAATATATCCGTTGCCAAGGCTCTGCTGGGTACTCGCAAGGCAAACGCTTCGACACAGCTTTGATCTGTCGACCCACTCCCATCAACCGACGCAAAACACTCCCGCGTTCTATTCTACAACATAAAGATTCTCTCCCTAAAAGGCAAAAACATTGCTCGTTTTCATTGCATTGTAATAGTAGGGCCTAGAATGGAATTAGTGTGCCATAAAACTTCATAAAGTATGAATCAAAGTAATCAACGGGGCGAGGGTTGAACACCAAACTGTCAAATAGTACTTAGGAGATTAGGAGCTTGGAGGGAGAGAGTAGCATAGCGAGATGGATATCGAGGGAGTTTGGGTTGGCCAAAGAGGTTCAATAATGAGAAACAGTACAAGGATATAGGCAAGGAAAAGAGAGGGTACACCACCAACAGTTGATGCTAATAACTAAACTAGTACACTAGCTAGCTGTAGGCAGTTATAAGATATGCAATATAATTCAACACACCCCCGTAACTGCCTACGGCTGTAGCTAGTGGTGTCTGGCACCAGGTCGCCTGGAGAGCGGTTGCTGTAGCTGGGATAGGCACAGAAACAGCGGTGGCTGACCGGCAGCACCTGTGAACGCCAGAACGGAGGTGGGCGCGGAGAGCGCGGAGGAGGGCTGGGATAGCCGGAGGGCGAAGGATGCTGGTCGCTCGCCATCTACGAGCAAACACAACTGTTGGTGAGGAGGAGGAAACTGGTGGTGGTGCACAGGAGGAGATGCGGCTGGAGGAGAGGAGATAGGAGGAGGAGATGCGGCTGGAGGGAGGAGAGAGGAGGAGGAGATGCGGCTGGAGGGAGGAGAGAGGAGGAGGAGATGCGGCTGGAGGGAGGAGAGAGGAGGAGGAGATGGTGCAGCGGAAGGTAGAGGGAGGAGGTGCGGCTGGGGCTGCCTTGTCAAACCCGCCACCCCCACATCCCTTCTCCCCCCCCCCCAACGCGGCACGCCCAGCAGATGCGGTGCAGCGAGGAGGAGGAGGATAGGGGGGTTCAAGGGGGGCTTTAGTACCCCCGGAGCCTCGCCTGCCAATCCCGCCAACCCCCTCCCCAAGTCTCTGCCGTTGCAGTGCGCGGCAGAGGGGAGGGCGGGGAGCAGGATGGAGATGTCGGGGGCGCCAACGAACTTCGTTGGCGCTGACGCGGGCGACTGCTGCCGTCGGCCCGCCACTCCCTTCCCCCATCCTCCACGTTATAGCTACCGCCCCCGCATACGTGCAGGGGCGGGACGGGTGCGGAAGCGCACGGGGGGCGAACGGGGGGGCGGCAGAGGCGCAGCAGTGGGGCGACGTGGCGACGAAGGGGCGGGGCGATGGGGCGAGACGAGGCGACCGCGACGAACGGCGATCGCGCAGCTGCTGCAGTACTCGCGCTGCATTTCGCGACCGTCTCCCTGCTCGTCGCGGCGGTCGCCTTGCAGGCCGCCAGCAGCTGCAAACGAGCGTGAGGGAAAGCTCCCATGGTTCAAATTTGAGCGAGGGCCTAGGACCGAAACACGGGCTCTGATAGCATGTCAAATAGTACTTAGGAGATTAGGAGCTTGGAGGGAGAGAGTAGCATAGCGAGATGGATATCGAGGGAGTTTGGGTTGGCCAAAGAGGTTCAATAATGAGAAACAGTACAAGGATATAGGCAAGGAAAAGAGAGGGTACACCACCAACAGTTGATGCTAATAACTAAACTAGTACACTAGCTAGCTGTAGGCAGTTATAAGATATGCAATATAATTCAACACAAACCTCAGTGTACAATGTGGGTTCTGCTATATGATACAATCTGAACCGTCTTATAGGATCGTCTCAGGTTGATCGCACGGAGTGTAGCAGCGGAAGATTGCTTGGTAATGTCGGGTACGGACTCTGCCAGTAGAAGGAGATTTAGATCTCGACAAAAGTAAATAACACAATGCGGTACAAAGGTTTATATAGGAATACAGTGGAATACGAAAGGTCATAGCTAGCCATGTACTCTGAGGGGGTACATCCCCCTTAGGGCTAATCTAGATGCACGATTGAAACCGTGCGGCTCGGTAACCGTAAGCGGTCCGGTAACCGTTTGAAGTTTTCCCGCGCTTTGCACTTCGAATTCTTCCTGCTTGCAACTGTCTTTGATAACTGTCTTGTCGCTCGGTCTTCGTCCTCGCTGCAGTCATCTTCGCGTTAAGGATTCCTTACTTAGGAATGTTTATTCAACAGTTCCATATCGTACTACTATATTTGGACTCTGTTGTTCAGTTACCTTAGATGAGAATGGGTGGGTGTGTATGTGCATGTGCAGAAGCAAGCAGCACAGCACACAGGACCTAGAGGGCCAAGCTAGATAGCAGGAGATGTCAAATTGTATTTGTTCTGTAGGCTGTAGTGGGGCATTCCCTAAAGGGTGCAACACTTTAGGGTTAGGGTTAGCTATACAATCCAGTACTGCCCATCATCCTACTCATTCTTACGTTCCTACTTCTGACATGGTATTCAGAGCGGGTCCGTCCGTAGGACCGCTTCGTTAGGGCCCACCGATAGTTTCGACCTGCCCGATCTGCCCGATCTGCCCTGGCCGAACTGCCCGTACTGCCCTGCCCTTCTTGCATTGCCCTGCAGGGCCTGCCCTGCCCGTCGCGCTGCCCGCACAGCTGCCTAGCGCGCGACCCGCACGCTGCCCTGCTAGCAGCCCGCTCGCGCTGCCTGCACGCGCGCTGCCTTAGGCCTACGCGCGCCCTGCCCGCACGCCGCCTGCGCTGCCTGCGCACAGCCTGCGCTGCCCACGAGCTGCTGCTGCTGCCCGCGCACAGCCTGCGCTGCCCACGAGCTGCTGCTGCTGCCCGCGCGCTGCGTTTCCTGTCCGCGCGCTGCCTGCCTTGCCCGCGCGCTGCCTGCACCGCCGGCGCCCTGCCCGCGCACTGCACGCCCTGCTCGCGCACTGCCCGCACGCTGCTGGCGCCGCCTGCGCGCTGCCCCTAAGGCCCGCCGATGCCCGCGATTTGCCCGCACAGCCCGCGCGCGCTGCTGCCTATGCGCGCCCTGCCCGCGCTGCAGCCGCTGCTAAGCTGCTGCTGCTGCCAGCACCGCACTGCCCCGCCGTGCCCGAGCCGCGCCACACCGCCTGAGCCGCGCCGCCCTGCCGAGCCGCGCCGCGCTGCCGAGCCGCGCCGCGCTGCCTTGCTGCCTGTCAGATCTGTTTTTGCTGCTGCCCTGCTGCTTCTGCTACTGCTGCTGCTACTGCTGCTACTGCTACTGCTGCTGCTACTGCTGCTATTAACGATGGCTACACTCAATGTCCTTGCCTTTGACGCGGAGGGGCGCCCGATTAGGTTTGAATGCTGGCTCGAGGACCTCCAACTGTACCTGCAGAGCCAGGCTAGGGAGGACGTGTCACTGTTAGAACACGTGTCTGGTACCAGCCTAGCCCCTGAGGATACAGCTGCGCGTGCTCTTCGTACTCAGTGGCTCACCCGCGATGCTGCCGCCCGCCTTTCTGTCCGTAATGCCCTCCCGCCTGAGGAACGAGTCCATTTCGGCCAGCTTAAGACGGCGAAGGAACTGTATGACGCTGTAGTTGCTCGTTACTCCTCCCCCTCGTCTGCTGCCCTAGGCCGGATCATGCTGCCGTACCTTCACCCTGAGCTGTCTGAGTTCCAGACTGTTGCTGACCTCTTCACCCACCTTCGCGCTAGTGACGCTCACTACCGTGCCGCTCTAAAGCCGGACTTTCTGGCTGCGAACCCGCCTCCGATGTACATCACACTCTACTACCTCGTTACTCGCCTCCCTCACTCCCTTCGCGCTGTTAGAGATCACTTTCTTGCTCTCGACCCCACCGAGATCACCCTTGCCCTGCTGGAGAAGCATCTTCTCGAGGCAGAGAAGAGCTCCGTCGCTGTCGCTGCCTCTTGTGGCACTCCCCGCTCCCCCCTCTTTGAGGGGTGTTCTCCCTCCCTTCTCGCGCCCTCCATTGCTACTGCTGCTGCTGTTGACTTCCTTCGCACTGAGGAGGTCGGTGCTGCGTCTGCTCCTAGTGGGAGGCGCCGCAACAGCAAGGGCAAGGGGGGTAAGGGTGGTGGGGGGGGCACTGGAGGGAGTGGTAGCTGGGGTGGTGGCGGCGGTGGTGGTGGGGGTGGAGTCGGTGGTGGTGGCGGGAGTGGAGGCGGTGGTGGCGGCAGTGGAGGTGGCTGGGGTGGTGGAGGCGGTGGAGTGGGCGGAGGGGGCACGGGTGGAGGTCGTGGTGGAGCTGGCAAGGGCGGAGGCTCTGGGACTGCGACTGGTGGTGCAGCTCGTGGCAGCGGAGGCACTGGGGGTGGACAGCAGCAGCAGCCACGCACCCCTCAGGAGTTTCGTAAGTGGGTGGTTCAGCATTGATCCACTGGGGCCAATGTTTGTTGCCCGTACGTCCGCCGCTCGGGGCCCAGGACTGGTGAGCCCTGTGGGAAGACTGGGCACACTGAGTATCGTTGCTTCTGTCGTCTCGAGGATGCCTGGCGCACCGAGTACGGAGATGAGCTGGCTCTTCCCAACTGGTTAGCGTTGCTAGGGAAGGGGGTAAATGTGTTTGCTCTTGACTTTGCAAAGATCAATGCTGGAATCCATGCTATGTATGCTGGTGCTGCTAGTGTTGAGGGTGACTGTTACTCATGTGTGCCGCGCGCTGCTGGTGTAGAGGCTGCTGCTCTAGGTGCTTGTGAGTCTGCTGCCGCCGGCACTGCTTCTGCTGAGGCTTTGCACACCTTCACACTTAACTCTAGCACGTCTCGCTGTTTCTTTCGCGATTGCACCACAGTCACACCGCTCACAGCATTTGTCCCAGTCTCTCTGGCTGACCCCTCTGGGGGCCCAGTTGTTGCACGAGCCTCCACTGTGCTCCCTTGTCCGGCAGTCCCCTCTGTTTCTCTGTCCAGTCTCCACATCCCCTCGTTCTCTAAGAACTTGGTGAGTAACGCTGTCCTCCAGGACGAGCTGGTCAGTACCTTCACTCCTGGAGGTGAGCGTGTGGCGATCTGTTCGGACTCACGCACTGGCGAGCACCTCGCCACGTTCACCCGGAGCCCTGGGTCTAGCCTGTACACACTGAACACTGAGTCCGCACAGGTGGCTGCGTCAGGTCAGGTGGCTGCGTCTGCACAGGTGGCTGCGTCAGGTCAGTTAGCTGCGTATTGTTCGTGCCGGCTACTCTCGCACCAGACTCTCCTCCGGCACCACCGTCTTGGTCACCCCTCCCTGCCGCGCTTGCGTGGCATGCACTCTTGTCTCCTTGTCTCTGGCCTCCCCAGGTCCCTGCCCCCGCTCCCGCGCTCGCTTGCACCGCCGTGCATTCCCTGCGTCGAGGGGCGGCAGCGCGCCGCTCCTCACTCCTCCTCGTTTCCGCCGACCACTGCTCCTCTCCAGACTCTCCACATGGACGTGTGGGGCCCAGCCCGCGTCCGTGGACAGGACCAGGAGCACTACTTTCTGCTGATTGTTGACGACTACACGCGATACAACACGGTCTTCCCCTTGCGGAGCAAGGCGGATGTCCGAGGCGTTTTGATCGACTGGATCATCGCTGTTCGTCGCCAGCTGAGCGCTCGGTTTGAGCAGGACCTCTGACAGAGGCGGTGAGTTTTCCTCCGTTCTCCTTCGGGACTTTTGTCGTGCGGAGGGCATCCGCCAGACGTTCACGCTTCCGGCCTCTCCTCAACAGAATGGGATTGCTGAGCGCCGCATTGGCTTAGTCATGGATGTGCTGGAGCTACTGGTGCTGGCGGTGCTGGAGCTGCTAGTGCTGGAGGTGCTGGAGGTGCTGGAGCTGGTGGTACTGGGCGTGCTGGAGCTGGAGCTGCTGGAGCGGCTGACGGTACGGGCACCGACCACTTTTCTACCCGCAACCGCAGTCGTCCCTGCCACCACTTGACTCGGCCCTTCGCCAGGTTCTTAGTCTCCCGTCTTCCACTGGCCTCACTCCACCTCTACTGTGTCCACCAACAGACCAGTCTCAGCCAGAGCTACTGCCTGGCTCCCCGCTGCCTGCTCTTGCTCCTCACACTGAGGTGACTGCGTCCCTGACTGCATTCGTGAGCCTGAGACTCGTGCTTCCACACCTGTTCGTGCTCGTCGGGTCCCACGTCCCCGTCCTCCTGCTCTCCCAGGCACTCACGTCATGGAACTTCGTCCTTCCTCTGTTCCACAGCGTGTTTCCCTGCCGTCTCCTCCTGCGTCCTCTCTTCCTGACGTTCCTGACCGTGAGTCCGACCTTGCTCGTGCCGCCAGTCCTACTGTCACTCGTCTCCTCGTAACTGTCGTCACTGACCCTGACTTTGTGTCTACTGCTGCGTTTGCCTTAGTCACTGAGCTCGTCGACTTTGCTGCTAGGAGTCGTCTCGACTACGTCGCGAATCTTGTTATTGAGTCTGAGTCCGTCTGTCCTCCATCCGTCGGGGGTGAGCTTGCCCTTGGCTGTGACGTCCTTAAGGACAGGCAGTTTGAGCTTGAGTGTCTCGCGACCGCTTTACCTCGTTTTGCGTCCATGCTGAGACCCGGGTGCACTTGACATCCCCACCCCGCGCTCTTACGGAGAGGCGATCACGGGTGAGTACTCCTCTCAGTGGCAGGCAGCCATGGATGCAGAGATGGCTTCCTGGAAGTCCACAGGCACCTACGTCGACGAGGCTGGGGCGAACATAGTCGATGGCATGTGGATTTTCAGAGTGAAGCGGCCGCCGGGTTCTCCGCCTGCCTTCAAGGCGCGTTACATCGCTCGAGGCTTCAGTCAGCGACAGGGGGTCGACTTCTTCCGGACCTTCTCCCCCACCGCGAAGATGACTACTCTTCGGGTGTTGCTGCACGTTGCAGCACAGCGTGACTACGAGATGCACTCCCTCGAGTTCTCCACAGCTTTCTTGCAGGGCAGCCTTCACGAGGAGATCTGGCTGCGCCGCCCACCTGGCTTCACTGGGTCGTTTCCAGAGGGTACCCAGTGGAGCCCCCGACGGCCACACTGAGGACGACACTTGCGGCTCTTGGGTTTGCTCCTTCCACTGCTGACCCGTCTTTGCTACTGCCGACACTGAGGCGGTTCTCGACGATTACCGCTCTTTACCGTGTTGAAAGGAAATTTACCGGAGAGGGCGTACAAAAAGTAGTACAAACCTGACGTCGCCCTTAGGGAGGGAGGTGCGGGTGGAGGAGAGGTGTGCCGAGGGGTAAAGTGGGGTGGGGATGAAGGGGTGTAGCTGAGTGGAACAAAGTACATGAGAGATTATCACCGTACTAGAGTACTACTCAATCGCACCAAACCTGGATAAAAGTGCAACAAACAAGCGGAAGCAGATTTCAGTGCGCATTCCATTCCATCCGCGGATTCTGCGTGCATCATAACCTGCGTTCGAACCACATAATATCATCAGTGTTTCACTTCAGATAATCGCCTGCTCGGCGCTGTGATTCCTTCGCCCGTAGTGAAATAACGGACGTCGTCCGATCTGCGACATCCGCCACTGCCATGCCGTCACTCACTGTGCTTGTAACGAATCCGCATCTGGACCCCAGACCCGTTAGGTGAGGCCGTTCGCGGAAGCACCTGTGAGACGCAACAGCCACCACAGAGCGTGTCACACCATTGTGCGACTCGCTAATTATCTCTCACAGGTTCCAGTCTCGACTTGCGATTCCTCACTGCGAACAGCATCTAACGCCCACGGAACTGCACAGTAGAACGGGTTTTGGGGAGTAAGGGGGGGAGAAAGCGGGGAGAAATGGGGGGTGGCGCCGGGGAAGAAGGGCAGAGGGGGAACGGTCATTGCGGTCAAACGCTGGTCAACGCGGCCGGTCAAGCAGGGACTGCGCAGGCGAACAGGGACAAGCGCGGTAGCGCTGGCGAAGGCGCGGTGACAGAAGGTATATTTTGAGTCGACAAGAAATTCTTGATTGACTCAAAATCACCTCGTTGATGGGGGCGGTAAGTCGAGATGGGGCCTGCGCGGGGAAAGGCGGGAGAATGCGGCAGGTCGGTGGGAGACTGTGGCGGTTCGGGATGGTGGCATCGAGGGGAGAGGCGGGGTACAAACTGCAACGGCGGAGAGATGTATCGGTGCTTAGCATGGAGCGAAGGAGAGATCATGTTTAGTTCTTAGATATGCGGCAGATACCTTGCCGGACGGCGGCAGAGACAGCGGAGCAGAGACTGGGGGAAGGTGGGATAAGGCTTAGCGCGCGATGGGAGGGAAGAATAGCGCACAGATCGTACAGGGATGATGTTTAGGCCTCCCATCGCGCGCTGTAAACATCATCAGCTAAGCGTGATCAGGCCTGAGATTAGAGACTGGGAAGGTGGGATAAGCTTAGCTGAGGCTTTCGCTCAGCGGTACAATCTAGGGCAGACGCCTTGCCGGTCGGCCTCGGCCGTGGCTTTCAGGATGCGGCGTGCACCCTGCAACGACTGAGAGAATGGGGCGCGGAAGGAGAACACGCGCGGAAGAGGGTACAGCAGTGAGGTGCGGACTAAGGGGGGGTGAAGACGAGCGGGCGGGGAGGAGGCGAGCGCAACACGGATCAGCAGCGTGGGGCGAGGGGGAGTGGCGCAGAGTGGAATGAGCATGCGCGCAGGTGGGGACGGCGGAACGGGGATTTGGGGGAAAGAGTGCGGGATGGGGGCAGGTGGTGAGGTGTTGAAAATGGGAATTTCGTCACTGGTGGTGGCGCAATGGGAGGGACCATGGCTGTGTGGGGTGGAATGCGAGCAGCGCAAGGAGCAGGCAATGTGTGGACAGGCGCGGGGAGCAGAGCAGGAGAAGGGAGATTGTTGAGACTCGTCTGGACTAGCAGCAGAGGAGGTGAAAGGTGTGGGGGTTGTGGTGTGAGAGGGGCCAGGCAAGGGGGGCGAGTGGCTCTCGTAAAGCCCGGGAGAGGCGTGAGAGGGGGCAGCTGGGCAGGGGGAGTGAGGTATGGGCAGCGGCGAGCGGTGGCGGGTAATGGGAAGGCTTGAATGGCAGCGGGAAGGCAGCAGGCCGGCGGGCGAGATTGGGGAGAGGGATGGCAAGGCAAAGAGGTGCAACACCGTGTCTGCTATGCAGTTGAGACGTGGGGGAAAGGGGTGTGACGTCAGAGAGGTGCATTGCACCGTTCTCCCTGCCATCGCGCCCATCCAGCTTTTATAATGAGATGTCTTAAAACGGAGCCACCACTCTCCGTGTTCTGTTTGGGTGAGCTCAGGACTTACAGGATGCGGCATGTAGCAGAGGCAGCGGAAGACGGAGGAGTGAGGAGGCACAGGTATGTGCAGTGCAGCAGCATGAGCGCTTTTGCCGTGCTGCATCGAATGTGAGTCATGCATTGTGCATGACTCACATTCGATGCAGCACGGTAAAAACGCTAAACATGCATGTTGTGACTCAAGCCTTGTGTGTCACACGATGGTGCATGTTATGACTGATGACATGCACCCTTAGTCATGCATTGTGAGTCACACGCCATCAGTCATGATTATTCGTGGCATACGGGATGTCCCTGCATTGCATCATGAGTCTTGAGAGATCAATCTCACATTGTCATTCATGACTCATCTGCCATCGCTGTCAGTGATGACATGTCAACCGTGCAATTTCGCTCATGACATCAACCCTGCATGGTTAGTCATGCCATACCACCCATACACTGCAAATCCTCAGAGAAAGCATGCATACATTGTCACTCATGGCATCTCAGTCGCCCTGATAGCATCCCATGCATCATAAATGATCACATATCAACCATTTCACTTGAGCAAGGGCCGGCTATGGCTCAACTGCAGTGAGGGTTGAGCCAGGGTTGCTCATCACGAAGGTACGTAATGAGGGTTTCCGCGGCTCTTGACTTGTCAAGGGGGAACGAGCAATTTGCTCGTGCTTATCAGTCATGCACTGTCAGCTATGCACAGTCAGCCATGCACAGTCAGCCATGCACAGGCAGTCATGCTTATCAGTCATGCACTGTCAGCTATGCACTGTCATTCATGCACAGTCAGTCATGTACTGTCAGTCAAGAGTTCTCAACTTCAGCAAGCCATAAGCCACCACTCCATTCAGTGCTGCTATATCACTTATAGTCACGGTTCATATGTTTATGCTATGAACACTATGAAGCTCTACACAACATTACAGAACTGTGTGATTCCAGCCAAGCATTTGTCAGTCATGCCACATCAGCCACGCGTTTCTTAGGAATGCTATATCAGTCATTTCCCAAGCATACGTCAGTCATGCCATATCAGCCACGCAATTGCCAGACATGCCATCAGACAAGATTTTGTCAGTCATGCCATACCAACCGAGCATTCCCAGTCATATGCCGAATCAGGCAACCAATTGCCAGTCATGCCATATCAGGCAAGCAATTGCTAGTCATGCCATATCAACACAGCAGTCTTGGTATATCACCCAAGCATTTGTCAAATTGTCAGTCATGCCATATCAGCCAATACATGTCACATCAGCCAAGTATTTTTCAGCCAATCATGCGTCAGTCATGCCACATCAACCAAGCATTTGTCAGTATTGCCATATAACCAACCATTTGTCAGTCATGTCATATCAGGCAAGCATTTGTCAGTCATGCGTCATACCACGTTAGGGAAGCATTTGTTAGCCATGCCACGTTCGCGAAGCATTTGTAGGTCATGCCACACCAGGCTAGCATTTGCCTGTCGTGCCATATCAGCCGATGAAAGCATCATCCAAGACGAGGGGAGATGCAGGGTTGTGGAAGGGGGAAGGGTTGGGAGGGAGGGGAGGGGAGGCGGGAGGGGAAGAAGGGGGGATTGTGTGGAATGTTCAGTTCGAGAAAGGGAAGAGATGTATGTGTATTAGTAACGGTAGTACTTCATTATATTAACTGGCAAGAAAGCAGGTCGGAGTAAATCAGTGCAACAAAGAATTTGATGTGGTTCTGAATTCAGTGCACCTTTGATCAAGGCCTGTTGAGTGCAGGCCATGGTTTTGAGTGTTTCTTTACTTGATACGTTCAACCTTACATCAGAAATTGTAGATCTCTTGTTTCCTTTTTGCTTGCAAGCTGCATCCATGCCATGCCAACATACCGGTAGCTAAAGCAACACTACACTATGTACAGCTTTCTGATCCACAACAAGAAGCAAAGCAAACAAGCACACACTCACTACTGAACAATAGCCCTCCTCTGTACATGAGCACTTCCATTTGAAGGGTTTGCCTGACCGATCTCATGCACCAGCTTCAGTAGGAACATCACCACCAGCACCACTAACGCTTCCAATTACACTCCCAAACACATCATTCAGAGCTGTGGATGATGCCAGCGCAGCTTGGACTAGCGCCAGTGCCTGCGAGGAGAGAAAATACGGTGTATTAGAAGAACATACACTCCTACATACCCTATCCTGGAAAAGATACACGCCCAGCAACTTACTTGGTCCTTGGTCACGTTGATCTCGTAGCTCTCCAAATCAGCCATTGTCTTCACACCCATGCTGCTCAGCGCCTTGATGCTCTTGATAGTGGAGCTGGGGAAGAATTCAAGGTCATCCGTGACCATGAAAGTCACCGTTTCCTTCACAAAGCCTCCAGGATGCCCTAACAACTGATCGTTACAAGCACGAGTCAAAGGCTTGTCCAAGGCGGCAGCGCAGTCAGGACACACGCTTGTAGCTGTATTTCCCACCCTGTGACGCTGAGCGCATGTGTACAACGCTTGAGAAGCATTCACGGTCTCTCCATCAATCTGCTTCATCGCCTGGGTCATGATCTGCTCGCAGCTGGTGCACTTCACACCTGGAACCGGTGAGAGGGACCAATGCTCAGCAGTCGGACAGGTGTAGTAAGCGGCATCCTGGCAGCGAAGGAATCGCAGTTGAGAGGACAGCTCCGTGGGTGAGGGGTTCAGGAGAACATCCTTTTCCACCTTCATGTACGACCTGTCGAGCTTGTCAGCGCTGGTGAAAACGTTGAAGATTCCGACTTTCCGACCTCGGTTCAGATTCCCGGTTTCCTTGAGCAGTTTCAGCAAACTCGCGGTCGGCATACGAAGGAGTGACATGAGAAGATCGACAAAATCCTTCCCAGCCTCGAGATACAATACTTGTCCTTGCGCCTGAAACTCATGAGAAGTGAAATCAGATAACTCATGAGAAGTGGATAACTCAAGAGAAGTGGAATCAGATAACTCATGAAAAGTGGATAACTCATGAGAAGTGAAATCAGATAACTCATTAGAAGTGGATTTCGAATGGCAAGAACCATTCATTAGTATACCAAAGCTGCTCACCTTGCTGAACAAAACAATGACCTTCATCGACGATCCTGTAGAGTCAGCCATGTCGACAGAGTCAATAGCGATTCCGCGGAATGACCGATCTGGATGAGGAACTGGCGGAAGGACTAGCAGAACCACTCGGTGCTTGTCTGTTCGATTACGCGATCGTCTTTTTTAGGTGCGTCTTGTCGAATTTAAACAGCCAAAAAGGCTTACGAGACGCATACTGAATTGACTGCTGGATACTACTCGACTGCACTGGGATCAATTCGTCAGTCACGGTCCATTAGTCTGCTTACGAGCATGCAGAGAATGCGTGCGTGCAGATTTCACGAAATATAGTCCCAAGCCATGTCTCTTGCATGTGCTCGGGCGCCACGGCTACGCACGCTTCGACACATCGCGTCGGCCTTCACGCCTATCTCAGACTTTCACGCTCTATTGTGTGTCCTGCTTCACGCCTTGGGATCGACGGGTCTAGACTAGCAGAGGAAGGCGTCATAACACCTCTGTACTTCCCTATCCCTATCAATTTGGGAAAACCTGTGTTTGTATTTTTACCGTAACGAGACAAGGAATCTGCGTTCGTGATCAGCTTTCGAGAACAATACAGTAACGAATCCATTCACTGAACGGCTTAGATTCGTCCAGACGAGAGAGCGAATCGGCTTGGAGCTGAGCACATGCTGTACCGCGACTCAGGCTAGGAAGACACAAGCGGTTCAGATACATGTGGAAGAATGCCAGCCGCAAGTTTCTGAACGGAATCCCCCGAATTGATTCAAGATTCACAACAAGCTTTCGCGATATTCAGCTGGGGGGTTTATCCGCTGGCGAGCTTCGACGACCATTTTCGCCTAGTGTAACTACGTATATTTGTTCGTCCTCTCCCCTACCATCCCCTCGCGTTCGATCGCCCAACCCCAAAACTGGTGCGTTTCTTCGCCGCAGCAAAATTATGTTCGTCAACACCTGGCAGGTGATTTCGCAGGCAAATGGTCCCTCTCTAACAACGACCTCCCTCTTTATCGTCGAGTGGCCGCCCATCACCTGCTGTTTGTTCTTTCTTCCGCCATTGTTACTGTTCGGAGGTATGCAGCGCCATTGTACCTCACCTCCCCCAAAACCACTCCTGCTCAGCTCCGCTCTTCCTGTACATCCACCTCCCCTTCCCAGAGAATCCATTCGTTTTCTACCCTATCGGAGATCAGAGAATCTAGAACCCTGCTCTCTGTTGCGAGCCGCCATCCCAGATGCAACCTGCGCTTTAACATGCGCGCACTCCAGCTCCGCGAAAGCTAGCGCGTGCCGCCCAGTCCTCACGATGAACCTCCCCGCAGCCCTCCGTTCCATTCACTCGCCCATTCAAAGCTGGCTGCGCTATGAACATGCCGTTAGGACTGACGACACCTGCCATTCGCCGGCTGGAAACTGGATGGGGTAGGAGCGAAGCATGCGGGTGTTCGCTAGGAGTGTGGAAGAAGGGGTGGTGCAGCTGTCCGGAGATCCTATGACCTACGAATTCTACGAAAACATCACCTCAGAAGGCTTCTCCAGTCATCCGCACTGACCATCACGACAGTACAGCAGAGCCATAGTAGGGAGAATTCACAGGAAAATTAGCATCAGCAACATGACATCCGTTCTCCCTTTTCTCCTCCTACTCCTCGGTCCTCACACGATCGACGCTCGACCGACCGTCAATGCCTTACTTTCCACCTTCCGCGGCCCAGCGCGGCTCCTCCAAGCCGCGGCGGAGTGCACGGGAGCGTCGGAGCCCTGCCCCGGCGGCCGCGGCGGCTGCGTCGCAACGTCGCGCCTCTGCGACGGCGTGCCCGACTGCGGCGACGCGAGCGACGAGGGCGTCGACTTCTGCGACGCGCTGCTGTACCCGCCGAACGAGGAGGGCAACGTGTGCAACCCCGAGCAGTTCCAGCTCTACTGCCCCAGCGGCGGCGGGTGCATGCAGGAATCCGAGGCGTGCGACGGCAAGCCCCACTGCGCCGACGGAAGCGACGAGTCGCTCGCGTTCTGCAAGAATTTCGTCTGCGATAACGTCGGCAGAGTGCGTGCTGGTGGCGGCGATGGTGTCCCGCCTTTGGTGCAAGCTAGCTGCTCGCAGTGCTCGCCGTATGCGATGTCCTTTCATCTGTCCTCGTTCGCCATTGCTACATGCATTATCGATTTTGAGGGTGTCGAGTCAGACTCAAGGGTGCTGCTGACATTGTTTCCTTTCCTTCCATCTGTCCTCGTTCAGCGACCGTTCTCTCCCCCCCTTCCCGGTTCACTCAATACGCCGTTCTTCCCTTCCCGTTCTCGTCCCCCACTGTTCCCTTCTTCCCTGCGCTTTCCCACCCTCTGTGTTTCCTTCTTCCCTGCCCATTTCCTCCCCCTCTCTGTGTTTTCTTCTTCCCTAGCCGCTCTCTCCCCCCTCTGCGTTTCCTCTACCCTGCCCGTTCCCGTCCTCCCTCTTCCCACCCTCTATTTCCTTCTTCCCTGCCCCTTCTCATCCCCACCAGGCCTACTAAAGTCGGTTGCGTGCCCTTAGGAGGCAAATGCAACGGCGTCCCCCACTCTGTGCTTCCCTTTTCCCTGTCCCCCCTCTCTATATCTGTCCCTGCATTCCCTTCTACCCTCTCTTTTTCCTTCACCCCTGCCCGTTCTCATCCCCACCAGGCCTACTGCCCGTCTAAGATCGGCTGCATGCCCCCGTCCGGCGAGTGCAACAGCCTGGTCGACTGCACGGATAGCAGCGGTGACGAGGGACCGCAATGCCCCGGGTACCAAGACAGCTCATCTGAGTTCTCTCCCCCACTCTTCGTTTCTCTCTTCCCTGTCCGTTCCCTTCCTTCTCCCTGCCCGTTCTCACTCCCACCAGGCATACTGCCCGTCGAAGGTCGGCTGCATGCCCCCGGGCGGCGAGTGCAACGGCGTGACCGACTGCGCGGACGGCAGCGACGAGGGACCGCAATGCCCGGGTTACCAAGACGGCTCATCAGGCAGTGGCACATCAACAAACAGCACTGCCCCTAGCTCTGGTGGCGGTGTTTCGACTGACACGTCAACGAACGGCACTGCTCCTGGTGGCGGGTCCGCAGGCGGAGGCGGGTCGGCATCGGGAGGCGGGTCGGTGACTGGAGGCCCTGTTGTGTTGAGTCCAGAGGAAAAAAAGGCTGCTTTGGAGGAAAAGAAGAGGAAGCAGGCAGAGAAGGCGGCGGCGATCGCTGAGAAGAAGCGGAAGCAGGAGGAGAAAGCTGCTGCGATCGCGGAAAAGAAGAGGAAGCAGGAGGAAAAAGCGGCTGCAATTGCGGAAAAGAAGCGGAAGCAGGAAGAGAAGGCGGCTGCGATTGCGGAAAAGAAGAGGTTGCAAGAAGCCAAGGCTGCTGCTATTGCTGAGAAGAAGCGGAAACAGGAGGCAAAGGCGGCTGCAATTGAAGCAAAGAAGAAGAAACAGGCTGAGAGGGCGGCGGCTGCTATTTAGGCTAAGAAATCAAGGCAGCAGGTGTGAGCAAGTAAAGAGGAACAGATGCACAAGCTTAGCAACGCTTTGAGATAGAAGTTTGCTTCTGTTTCGTCAGGTCATATCCTCCTGATGGACCATATGCTCTCCATTGTGGTTTTGCCATGCTCTCGGAGTCACAGCTTTATACTGCAACTAGTTTGTGGAGGGAATTGACGGGACAGGGTGGGGGGAGGATGAACCAAATTCTGGGCACTTACGGATTGGAAATCTCGACTTTGTCCGGAGAAATTTTCGCACGTAAGAAGTTTGGGTGGGGGTTGGCGAAAGCAGACATGTGCAACTCTGGTCGTCGACTGAAATATAGTTCGCTGCGTTCGCAAAGGAACAGCGCGAACCCCTCGTTCCGCTTCCTGGGGGGTGTCCATCGCGATCACCTTCGTTGCCAACTAGGTTACCAGCTTTGCAGATACGAACGAAAATGGACGCGACAAGTCAAACCCTCTGTGCCCTGCTCGCCTGAGAAGCCAACTTGCGAAATATTTTCACCTGGGCCTTGGAGGGTTACACTAAGAGTACAGTCGAGCCGCGCTAACCTGTATTAGAGATATAACCTGTAGCTTAATTCCCGCGACAATCTATGTAAGTCTAACGAGTCATTCCGAACAGCGTTCGCGGAGGGATACTAAGGAGTAGGTGCTTCGGAACGTACACACAAACTGCTATTCAGTGTGGTCAAGAAGGTGAGTGAAGCCACGTCACCGCGCCTGCCCAGGCGCCTCGCCGTGCCTCAAGTCGTCGCCCCTTCCCTGGTCGCACCACCCCTCTCATCGACGCGTCTCCACTCGCCAGACGCACTTTCCCACCGCTTGACGCACCTTCCCACCGCTAGACGCACCTTCCCACCGCTAGACGCTCCTTCCCACCGCTTGACGCACCTTTCTACCGCTTGACGCACCTTCCCGCCTTACACTTACCGCGCCTTTCCTTCCATAGTCGCGCGTCCCATCGATCGTCCCCGCTCCTATTCGCGCACCGTCGCGCCATCCCTCCCCGCGTCGCGTCTCCCCTCGTCGCGCCTCGCCCCCCATAGTCACGTGCACCTCGTCGCGCTTCCCCTCCTTTCGTTGTGCCCCTTCTCTCGTCGCGCCTCATCTGCCCGCGTCGCGTCTGATCTCCCCGCGTCGCGCATACCCTCTTCGGGCCTCCGCTTCCCCTCTATTTCCATTCTTTCCTTTTCATCCCCCCTTTCCCCCTGCCCGTCCTATCCTTAAAACAATCCAAATCCTCCTCTTCCCTCCCCTTACCATCCCTTCCTTCGATTCTCCCTCACTTCCATTCCATTCCGTTCCCATTCCTTCAACAGCTGTGAGCGATTTTAAAGAAAGCTCTCAAACCTCCTCCCCGCTCCTATTCCTTCACGGTTCCCCCCAACTCATCTTCCCCCCAACTCATCTTCCCCCCAACTCATCCTCCCCCCAACTCATCTTCCCCCAAACTCATCTTCCCCCAACTCATCCTCCCCCCAACTCATCCTCCCCCAACTCATCCTCCCCCAACTCATCCTCCCCCAACTCATCCTCCCCCAACTCATCCTCCCCCAACTCATCCTCCCCCCTCCAGTGCGCTTGAAGGGGGGGGTTGCGCCGGAACCTCCCTTCAAGCGTGCTACTGTGGGCTGCCCCAAGGGAACCATCTTCAGATTGCTGCCCGTTTCATCCGCTCTCATCCACTCAAGGTGAGTCGCGCAGCGCAGCCCCGACCGCAGGAGAGTGAGTGGGCGCAGTGCAGGCAGCCCCTACGGTTCCTTACTCCTCTCCACTCCAGGCCTCCTGTGCTCGTCCCTTCCCTTTTTCTTCCCCAATCCACGCCTTTCACTTCCCTTCTCTGCCCCTTTCCAGCGCCACCTTACCCACAGCTGACCTGTCCTCGCCGGACGAGTGGGAGGGGGATGGGAAGAATGGGAGGGGGATGGGAAGAATGGGAGGGGGGATGGGAAGAATGGGAGGGGGGATGGGAAGAATGGGAGGGGGGATGGGAAGAGTGGGAGGGGGGATGGGAAGAATGGGAGGGGGGATGGGAAGAATGGGAGGGGGGATGGGAAGAATGGGAGGGGGGATGGGAAGAATGGGAGGGGGGATGGGAAGAATGGGAGGGGGGTGGGAAGAATGGGAGGGGGGATGGGAAGAGTGGGAGGGGGATGGGAAGAGTGGGAGGGGGGATGGGAAGAATGGGAGGGGGGATGGGAAGAATGGGAGGGGGGATGGGAAGAATGGGAGGTGCGATGGGAAGAATGGGAGGGGGGTGGGAAGAATGGGAGGGAGGTGGGAAGAATGTTAGGGGGGTGGGAAGAATGGGAGGGGGGATGGGAAGAGTGGGAGGGGGGATGGGAAGAATGGGAGGGGGGATGGGAAGAATGGGAGGGGGGATGGGAAGAATGGGAGGGGGGATGGGAAGAATGGGAGGGGGATGGGAAGAATGGGAGGGGGATGGGAAGAATGGGAGGGGGATGGGAAGAATGGGAGGGGGGATGGGAAGGACGGGCGGGGAGGTGTGATTACCTGGGAGGGGAGATGGCAGAAAAGGGAGGGGGATGGAAGGAAGGGAAGGGAGATGGGGAGGAGAGGAAGGAGTGGGGATGAGAAGAAAGGGTAGGGAGATGGGAAGGCAAGTGAGTGAGATGGGAAGGCAAGTGAGTGAGATGGGATGGCAAGTGAGTGAGATGGGATGGCAAGTGAGTGAGATGGGATGGCAAGTGGGTGAGATGGGATGGCAAGTGGGTGAGATGGGATGGCAAGTGGGTGAGATGGGATGGCAAGTGGGTGAGATGGGATGGCAAGTGGGTGAGATGGGATGGCAAGTGGGTGAGATGGGATGGCAAGTGGGTGAGATGGGATGGCAAGTGAGTGAGATGGGAAGGCAAGTGAGTGAGATGGGATGGCAAGTGAGTGAGATGGGATGGCAAGTGAGTGAGATGGGATGGCAAGTGGGTGAGATGGGATGGCAAGTGGGTGAGATGGGATGGCAAGTGGGTGAGATGGGATGGCAAGTGGGTGAGATGGGATGGCAAGTGGGTGAGATGGGATGGCAAGTGGGTGAGATGGGATGGCAAGTGGGTGAGATGGGATGGCAAGTGGGTGAGATGGGATGGCAAGTGGGTGAGATGGGATGGCAAGTGGGTGAGATGGGATGGCAAGTGGGTGAGATGGGATGGCAAGTGGGTGAGATGGGATGGCAAGTGGGTGAGATGGGATGGCAGGTGAGGGGACGCGCCTGCCCTCATTTTGCCGCAAATCGAGGCAGCGAGGGGAGCGGAGGCGCGGCCTTGTATCAAGGCAAAACAATGCCGCGAGGGGGTTAATAGCAGTGCGTCGAATAGTGGAGGCGGAACGAGCAGCAAGGCTTCGAAGGTTGGACTGTTTGCACTTCGTTGATTGCAGAATAGTTGCGAGTCACTTCTCTTCGGGGGCAGGGAAACAATTCTCTCCCACCACAGCATCTCACCCCAACTCGCGAAACCCCCCTGCCCCCTCTACCCCTCCTAACCCCCTTGCCCCCTTTACCCCACCTTCTCTCCCTGCCCCAACTACCCCCCTGCCCCTACCCCCCCTGCCCCACCTACCCCCCTGCCCCACCTACCCCCCTGCCCCACCTACCCCCCTGCCCCACCTACCCCCCTGCCCCTACCCCCCCTGCCCCACCTACCCTCCCTGCTCCCCCCTACCCTCCCTGCTCCCCCCTACCCTCCCTGCTCCCCCCTACCCTCCCTGCCCCCCCTACCCCCCCTGCTCCCCCTACCCCCCCTGCTCCCCCTGCCCCCCCTGCTCCCCCTGCCCCCCCTGGCCCCCCTATCTCCCCTGCCCCCCTGTTTGATTCCGTGCTTCCCGTTCCCACCAGCAAGGACTTAGTTGCTATTTCTGACAGCTCGAAGCGGTTTTGTCAACTGGGGAGGAGCGAGCAACTACTCCCGCATCCCCTCATTCGGGCTTCCTACTCCGAGTTCGGGAGGCCCATGGACCTGGATGCGGTGGTGGGATTGGAAGAGCAGCTGATAAAACCTCCTGCTTCCCCAACCCTCTGCCTCCCAAACCCCCTGCCCCCCTGCCTCCCCTCCCCACCCGCCTACTCCAAGCCCATGGACCTGGATGCGGTGGTGGGATTAGAAGAGCAGCTGATAAAACCCCCTGCTTCCCCAACCCTCTGCCTCCCAAACCCCCTGCCCCCCTGCCTCCCCACCCGCCTACTCCAAGCCCATGGACCTGGATGCGGTGGTGGGATTAGAAGAGCAGCTGCTAGCGCAGGGCCACGCCGAGGGATACCAGTGAGTAGCTTTGCCAACCATCATTCCCTTCCCTGCTTTGGTTAGTACAAGCAGCTCTTGTACTACTCCCTGCTAGCTTGCAGCGCTTGGGCTGCGCCGGGATATTAGTGGGGGGCTGTTTTGGAGAATTTTAAAAATCAACCAGTACGGATATATCTGTGGGGGATGTTGAGTCGTTTCCATCTACCGCTCGGTATATTTCGTTTTCGTTTTGGTTTGAGTGGTTACCACCAGGACGACATTGGCGATTCCATCCGGACCGTTTAATGCGACACTAAGCGACGATCATCGTCGTCCTTTATTTTTCTGCGATTACTTGCGTCGACTCAGATGCGAATCAATCTAGACAGTTGTTGCAAAACCACCATACGCTCCTTCTCGCCTTCTTTGCTTCCCTTCGACCCCACTTCCCTGCCACCCCACATTCTTGGGACTTCTACAACCCACCCTGACAGGGATGGCCTGCGATTGGGACGGCAGGAGGGGAGAGAAACGGGCTGGGAGCACGGGTTTGCGATAGGTGGGTGAAAGACTGTACTAAACGTGTGCTCAAGCAGGCACGAGGTTGGTTGTACGACTACACCCCATACTGTGGCATGAGCAACGGGCGAACACCAAACGTGTTTGCCCGAACGTCCCCGAACATCTTTCTTAACCGAACCGAACATGTTTGGTTCGGCCGAACATTATTTTCAGATTGTCAGTGTTCGGTGTCTGGTTTAGGTGGGCAAACGTCTTTTGGTTTGCCGAACATCTACATGTTCGGTCAATTTCGAACATGTTTGATGTTTGAAAATGTGGACTTGGCAGATTCTGTCACTAAGTAGATTTCACCACTGTTTCTACGAACGATAGTGTAGGACTAAAACACACAAAGGTATCTGTTTTTTGAGGACTGGAGTCGTTAACCGATCATCCTGTGAAACCCTAAGTTACGTAAAAAATCGACTAACTAACGACTATTTAACCTAAGTTACCATCAGGAACCGTTAAGTTGGGCTGAAATGGGCATCAAATGCGCCTACTAATCCTTACTCCTCTGTACTTAACGTAAAAAAGTAGATCGAGGTCGAAATGACCTCGATCTGAGCTTTCCGTACGAAATACATCCAACCAGCGCGACAATGTCGCGCTGGTTTTTTCCGAACATCTAATGTTCGGAAAAGGGGGGAAACTTTCCGAACATGTTTGGTGTTCGGAAATTTCCCCCAAGAACTTTCCGAACACCGAACATGTTCGGGTCGAACCTCGAACATGTTTGGGCGAACATTATTCCCAAAAAATACCCCTCAAACATGTTCGAAACGAACATGTTCGACTCGAACGTGTTTGGGGTTCGAAAATATGCTCATGCCCATACACCATGATGATCGTTTTGAATGTGTGTTTGGCGTCTTCTTTAAGACACCAAGCATCATCGTGTGCTATACATTGCTGGTAGATCATGCATTTTGCGACTTATGGCATATATGCAATGCACACCACACATCGTGTATTGTTTATCAACTTGAAATTCCACACCCTCATCTCATCTCACAGCCCATCCCATCCCATCCCATCCCATCCCATTTTATCCCATCCCATCCCATCCCATCCCATCCCATCCCATCCCATCCCATCCCATCCCATCCCATCCCATCCCATCCCATCCCATGCCATCCCATCCTACCCCACCCCACTCCACCGCATCCCACACCACCACCAGGGGACGAGCTGGGTTTCATGTGGGGCTGTGCAGCCGCGTGGGAGCAAGTCATCCAATCAGTCCCCTCCACACGATTCTCCCCCAGGCAAGACTGCACCTTCAATCCTCACCGTTGGATCCTGCCAGTCACTCAGCAACCTTCCCATGCTATCCGTCCATCATCGCTCCCTGTTTCTCTCCGTCTCTTGCTTCAATCCTGCCCATCCCTTTCTTTGCCTCCCATCCCTTTCTTTGCCTCCCATCCCTTCGTCGCCTCCCATCCCCTTCCCTCCCTCCCATCCCCTTCCTTCTCCTCTCGTCTTGCACTTCCCACATACCTACCTTCCCACTCCGACCATCCCTTGCTCCCCTCCGTTCCTCAATCCCCCTGTGTCCATCCCTCCCCTCCCTCTCATCTTTCCCTCCCCTCCCTCCCCTCCCTCTCACCTTTCCCTCCCCTCCCTCCCCTCCCTCTCACCTTTCCCTCCCCTCCCTCCCCTCCCTCTCACCTTTCCCTCCCGTCCCTCCACTCCCTCTCACATTTCCCTCCCCTCCCTCTCACCTTTCCCTCCCCTCCCTCTCACCTTTCCCTCCCCTCCCTCCCCTCCCTCGATCCCTACCATTCTCTCCCCCACCAGGGCAACCAAAGCCGTGCAACAGCCGCAGCAACTCATATCTGACTTCCCTATAACCAACCCCGAAGTGACTTCCCCTTTAATCCCCCTTCTTCCCCACCCACCCCTGCCATCCCTCCATCCCTCTCATCCCCTCCACCCCTCTCATCCCCTCCATCCCTCTCATCCCCTCCATCCCTCTCATCCCCTCCATCCCTCTCATCCCCTCCATCCCTCTCGTACCTACAGGGCAATCAAAGCCGTGCAGCAGCTGCAGCAGCTCATATCTGACTTCCCCATATCCAACCCCGAAGTGAGTTCAGTACAGAAGAACGCTTCTAATCCAAGCAGACTCAAGAGTAGACCCAGCCGTAGATTTGAGTTGCAGGAGGAGCATCCACTTGGTGTTGCAGGAGGAGCATCCACTTGGTGTTTCTGAGTCGCCTCGTTACAAAATCGCAGAAACTCATTTCAGGCTTCCCCAATACCAGCCCTCGAGTGTCCACAGCTTTTTTAGTTGCAACCCCACACCAGGTTTCCCCTGCTCCCATATCCCCTGCTCCCATATCCCCTGCTCCCATATCCCCTGCTCCCATATCCCCTGCTCACCAACCCTCTGATTTCTCATCGTTGCAGGGGATATTTCTGTATGGCACACAGAGCACAATTCCGCCTCACCTGCTCTCCCTCACAACTCTCTTTCTACTTCATCCTCCCTTCTGCCTCACTGCACTTGTCACTGCACTTGTCACTGCACTTGTCACTGCACTTGTCAATACACTTGTCACAGGACGGCCACTTGTCACAGGACGGCCACTTGTCACAGGACGGCCACTTGTCACAGGACGGCCACTTGTCACAGGACGGCCACTTGTCACAGGACGGCCACTTGTCACAGGACGGCCACTTTGACACTCTCCTGCAGGGCTCGATTCCGCCTCACCTGCTCGCGCTCACCCAGTCTCTCGCTACCTGCCTCTCCCCATCCGTGCCCCCTTTCTGCCCCACTGTACTTGCCGCTGTGTGTCTCAGGACGGCCAATTTGACACTCTCCTTGCGCACATCAGGGCTCGGTTCCGCCTCTCCTGTTCCCTCATGGGCCAACCACACCTGGCTGCTTCCCTGCAATCGCACCCTTCTCAGCATACCAGCAGCTTAGAGTTCTGATGCACTTCGAGGCATCACAAAGCAGTGATCTACTGCTCACGTTTCCCCGTACTCGTCATCGAGCCCGCCAATGGACTCGCCAGCGAACCCGCCGACGGACCCGCCAGCGAGTCCGCCAGTGAACCCGCCAACGAACCCGCCGAAGGACCCGCCAGCAAACGAGCCAGCAGACCCGCGGACCCGCCAGTAGGTGAACCAGCGGACCCACGAGCCCGCCAGCAAGCAAGCCGAGGGGGCCCGCCGTCAGACCCCCCCAGCAACAGCACGCGCACCAACGACGCCAGCAGCACCTGCAAGCCCTGCCGCCCGCCCCTTCGTCTTCCCTCCTGCGATTGCTGCTGGGGGAGGGGGGGAGGTGGCGGGGACGGGGGGTGGGGGGGTTGGCCGCCGTGAGCAGAAGCCGCACAGCCGCCTCCTCCTCCTCTCGCTCACTGTTGCGTGTGTCGTTGAGGGGGGGGGGCTGAGGGGGTGGCGGTAAGGAGTATGCAGGGACTATCGTGGGTGGGGAAGGGCCTGGAGGAAGGAAGGGGGGGAGGGGGTGCGGTTCCAGGTGGCGGCTGAACATGGGGGGGGTGAGGTTTAGGGGGGTGGCTGAAAGGGGGTGTGGATTTGGGGGTTAGTAAGAGGGGTTCGCCGCGACTGGCTCCCCCCACCTCCTCTCCTCATCCCTCTCTCACCTTCCCGAACTCGGTAGCAAGCAATTATGTGGCAACCGAAAGGCTTGAGTTCGGTACACGTAACCTGGTTCGGTGCTATAACTATAATATCATATAGGAATGCACCTAACCTAGGAAATCAAGCATAAACATGCAAGATAAAATAAACCTAAGCTAGTGATAGCGTAATAACGTTAAGGCAAGCAAGCATAGCTGGCATAAGCCGTCGAACTCTCACAGCGCCCGTGGCGGTCGTCGCGGCCTTTTACCTCCCACTCGTCCCGTTTTCTTCCCCCCTGTTGCCTCGACTGCCCGCACCTGCTGCTGCAGTGCAAGGAGGTGGCGGGTGGGGGGGAGGCGGCAGGGGAGTGGAGCCCGCGCCCTGCCCCTGCCCCTGCCGCGGCTTCCGCCGTGGGGGGGTGGTGGGTGGGAGGTGGCAGGACTTGCGCGCCCTCGGCTGTTGGGGTGCTTAAGCCCCCCTCTCTCTCACTGCCGCAACTGCTGCTGTGGGGGGGAGGGTGAGGGGGTGGCGGGAACGTGCCGACAGCAACTACCGCCCCCTCACCTCTCCCCTTGCCGCCCCTGCTGCCGTGGGTGGGGAGGGGAGTGTGAGGGAGTGTGGGGAGGGGGGGGGGGGGGTAACCATTCAGCCGCCTCTCCTCTTATAGCCAGCAGCTAAAATAGTGACCCCCCCCCCTTCTAGTTGGATCCACTTGATTATCAAAGTTTTTTTGTAATGTTTTGAAAAGTTGAAGTGTCGTGTGTGTGGGTTTTTTTCACACCTCCAGACGAGTTCCGAATGAACAGGCATCAAAAGTACCTTCTCAATTCTGATTGGCAGCCAAATACTTGCACGTACATCTGCGATTTTTGTGCAAGGTTGAGCGACGTGCAATGTCACATTCACTAGAGTTGTGACTTCTCCAAATTCGCGTCTAGCAGCAGCACAGGCAAATTGTCAAGCACAAACATGTGTAAGATATGAGAGTGGAATAGCGTGAACAAGATGAGAGCCAACGGAGCCACGACGAATCGTGCCCTCTTCGACTTGGGGCCTGAGAGAGGTTCATTACCAAGGATTCTTGAAAAATAAAAACTGAGCATGAATGGGGTAAACGGAGAAAAACAAGGTGATGCGACGGGAAGGGAAGGGAAGGCGAGGGAAGGGAAGGGGAGGGACGGGAAGGGAAGGGAAGGTAAGGGAAGGGAAGGCGACGGGAAGGGAAGGGAAGGCGACGGGAAGGGAAGGGAAGGCGAGGGAAGGGAAGGGGAGGGACGGGAAGGGAAGGGAAGGTAAGGGAAGGGAAGGGAAGGCGACGGGATGGAAGGCGAGGGAAGGAAAGGGAAGGCGACGGAAGGGAAGGGAAGGGAAGTGAAGGCGACGGGAAGGGAAGGCGACGGGAAGGGAAGAAAAGGGAAGGGAATGCGACGAGATGGAAGGGGATACCATGAGGACGACGGGAGGGTGGTTGCGCGTGTGTTTGCGAGGGCGACGGAAAGGTGACGGGACGGGCAGCGAGGGGAGATAAACGAGGCGAAGGCCACGGAAGGGAGATAGAGAGGGCTATGGCGAACGACGCGATGGGAGGGGAGAGGAGGCGGATGATGCGAGGGGAGAGGAGGAACGTGAGCATGCAGATGGGAGAGGAGAGGAGGAACGTGAGCATGCAGATGGGAGAGGAGAGGAGGAACGTGAGCATGCAGATGGGAGAGGAGAGGAGGAACGTGAGCATGCAGATGGGAGAGGAGAGGAGGAACGTGAGCATGCAGATGGGAGAGGAGAGGAGGAACGTGAGCATGCAGATGGGAGAGGAGAGGAGGAACGTGAGCATGCAGATGGGAGAGGAGAGGAGGAACGTGAGCATGCAGATGGGAGAGGAGAGGAGGAACGTGAGCATGCAGATGGGAGAGGAGAGGAGGAACGTGAGCATGCAGATGGGAGAGGAGAGGAGGAACGTGAGCATGCAGATGGGAGAGGAGAGGAGGAACGTGAGCATGCAGATGGGAGAGGAGAGGAGGAACGTGAGCATGCAGATGGGAGAGGAGAGGAGGAACGTGAGCATGCAGATGGGAGAGGAGAGGAGGAACGTGAGCATGCAGATGGGAGAGGAGAGGAGGAACGTGAGCATGCAGATGGGAGAGGAGAGGAGGAACGTGAGCATGCAGATGGGAGAGGAGAGGAGGAACGTGAGCATGCAGATGGGAGAGGAGAGGAGGAACGTGAGCATGCAGATGGGAGAGGAGAGGAGGAACGTGAGCATGCAGATGGGAGAGGAGAGGAGGAACGTGAGCATGCAGATGGGAGAGGAGAGGAGGAACGTGAGCATGCAGATGGGAGAGGAGAGGAGGAACGTGAGCATGCAGATGGGAGAGGAGAGGAGGAACGTGAGCATGCAGATGGGAGGGAGGACGTGAGCGAGAGGAGATGAAGTGGGCGACGGGAGGGAGAGCGCGAAGGCGACGGGAAGGAGAGCGCATAGGCGACGGGAAGGAGAGCGCATAGGCGACGGGAAGGAGAGCGCGTAGGCGACGGGATGGAGAGCGCGAAGGTGAGCGATGGGGCGACGACTGCATCGAGGGTGACCCGCGAAGGTGATGGGAGGGACAGCGGACGAACGACTGGAGGGTAGGGGAGATGGCGAAGGCGCGAGACAGGAAACTAGCCCCTGCGGAAGTGCAACGATCGCCTGCGGAAGGGACTTAATTTACGATACTAAGCTACGCGACAGTCTTACGCATTCCTGCAGGGTCGATAGTTACTTACCTTGGCCACAAACACCTATTGTTGTCAGCTAAATATACTAGGAATAAAACTAGTGACTTCGGGATGGAGAGCAGCTGGTCATGAAACCCAGTTCCAACTTGAAACCAACGTTGGCCTAGCGACGGAAACCATCGCCAGGCAACAGTCGTGCAGGTGTAGCACGTAGACGTGCGACGAGGGAGATCCGGATGGAAAAACATTTTGGCGGGAACAAGACAGCAGAAAGTTGGCGAAAGCCAATCACTTCTGTTCAAAGTGCTGCTCGTTTTCTTTGAAACAGTGCTCTATCGGCCCGCTCTCTCCAGCACCATTTCAAGTTGGGACAGGGTTCATTATTTTACATTCTGGTTTTAACCTCCTCTCCCCTTGTCCTCTCCAGCCGTCTCTCCTCGCCTCTTCTCCTCCTCTCTCCTCTCCTCCAGTCGCTTCTCCTCTCCTCTTCTCCTGCCCCCTCTCCTCCAGCCGCCTCTCCTCTGCGCTCCCTCTTGTTGGAATATATTCATCTATATTATGTATAACTATCTGCAGTGTAGACTGTAGTGTGTGTCATCATTTGCTGTAGGTGGTGTACCTCCTTTTCCTTCCTATATCCCTGTAATGTTTCTCCTTATTGCACCTTTTTGGCCAATTCCTTCCTCTCGATACTATCGCCATGCTCCAAGCTCCTAACTCCTACTTCCTAAGCCAAGTCCTATCTTAACATGCTATCAGAGCAGGTCCCGATTTAGGACCGGTCTCATGGGCCCACGAGTTGTGTTCGTTATGTTGCGCCCCGTAGTTCCTCTTGTCACGTTCTGCCCGTGGCGAACAAACCAGCGAGCTGTGGCGAGTGAGCCAGTGACCAACGCCAGCGCGAGCGCCAGCGACCAGCGCAGCGCGCATGCCAGCGCAGCCCGCCAGCGCCACACGCCAGCGCGAGGAGCAACAACAGCAGCGCGCGCCGCCCGCCTGCGCTACCGACCCCGCCCTCCCTGCCCCTGCTGCGGCTTCTGCCGTGGGGGTGGGGAGAAGGGGGGGGGGGGGGGGGTGGGGTCTGGGTGGTGGCCGTGAGTATGGGAGACCGGGGTGGATGACTCCACGCCACTGCAGCCGCCTCTCCTCTCTCCTCTCTCTCCCTGCAGCACCTGTCGCTGTGGGGGGGGGGGGGGGGGGAGAAGGGTGAGGGGGTGGCAGGAGAGCTTCTGCCGTGCCAGCTGTTGCAATCAGAAGTTGATCGTGCCTAGGATCACCTCAAGAAGTTTCGCACACGACTGAGTAGTGGTGGTGGGCCCTTGACCTCAATAGCAGAGTGAATATAAAATGCTTGAGATGATAAAAACATGCAAATACAGGGATATAAATAAGAGTACAAGGGAATACCAATCGACCTAGCTAGCCAAGTACTCTAAGAGGTACACTCCCTTATTACAGCGAAATCCAACCGTGCGACTCCAGACAGTTACGAAACTGTCCGGGCAGAATCCTCGCCAGTGCTGCTGCCTGATGATGTCTGCGCGACGGTCCAGATGCCTTCGTAACCGTGCGACCCTTCGTGTCACTTCCGCCCTTTCGTCTCCATTCTCGGTAGTGCGTGCTTCGATTGCTGCGGTGAGGAGTGCACAGTGATGTTTCAACAATTACTATTCGTAACACCAGCCACCGCCACCCCTCCTCTCTCTCACACACTACAGCGCGTGCTGCTGTGGGGGGGAGGGTGAGGGGGTGGCGGGAGAAAACCGGCAGCAACAATGTCTTCGTCCATCCCCACCTCTCCTCCTCCTCTGCCCTCTCGTCCAGCTACCTCTCCTCCTCCTTTTCCCTTCTCCTCCAGCCGCCTCTCTTCACCTTTCCTCCTCTCTCCTCTCCTCCAGCCGTCTCTCCTCGCCTTTCCTCCTCCTCACTCCTCTCCTCTCCTCTCCTCTCCTCTAGTCCTCTCTCCTCTCCGTTTTCCAGCCTCCTCCGTTTGTTCGCTCCTCCAGCCGTCTCCGCCATTGTGGGAGGGAGGTGGGAGAGGTTGGAGGGTGGTGGCCGCCATGAAGCCTGCACTCCCAGTTGCCACTGAGCCCGTTGCTCCAGTCGTCCGTTAAGTCAATTGCTCTAGCCGTACGAGTGGGATGCTCCAGGTGTACGAGCCAGTTACCCCTGTGCCTGCGAGCTAGTGCTCCAGTAGCCCGTGGGCTAGCATCTTCTGTCACAATGAAAAATTTGACTAAAACAGAAAGTACAAACAAGATATATGCAAAACCTAACCCTAGTGCAAGTACAAAATAACACAAGGGAGAACACCTAGACTAGAACTACACAAACTATAGAATTATAGTTTGACACACCCCCATAGTCTAGGTGACGGTAGTCCTGTAGAAACAACACGAGCAAGCAACGGTCACAAGACCAGTCCACAAGAACAAGACAAATATCAGGGTGGAGCTCAAAGTCACCACACACTCCGAGAGCAAGCAAGGGGCCACAAGGCTAGTCCACATGCAGGTATATAGCAAATATAAAGAGATGCAAGAGTACAAGAAATGCAGGACAAGGCATCTCTACGTAAGCAAGTGAGGACGGGCAGGCACAAGGCCAAGCTGGGTGCAAAAACGCTGGTGGTCAGAAGGCGGCAACGCCTTGGTGAAGATATCTGCCGTGTTGGCCTCAAAGACCACACGTCGAACGAGTGCCTGGCCACGCTGCTGCAACTCATGCAGAAGGAAGTAACGGAGCTGGATGTGCTTCGCCTTCCCAACCAGTCGGGGCTCCTCACACAACAGGACAGCAGACCTGTTGTCGGCGAACAAGACTGGGGGAGAGCGAGGCCGCTCACCAAGGTCGGTGAGAAGGAAAGACAACCAGCGAAGCTCCTGAGCGGCCATGGCCGCAGCGTACACCTCTGCCTCACAACTGGAACCGGCGACGGACGACGCCCCAGTCGACCGCCACGAAACATCACCTGTCCCGAGGCTAAAGGAGTACCCCTGTGTAGACCGACGCGTCTCTGCGTCGTCGGCCCAGGACGAGTCCGAGTAACCTGTGAGTGTAACTGGCTGCTTCCCTCCAAGGACAAGTCCCATGCCTGATGTACTCGCCACATACTTCGCCACCCTCTTAGCAGCGGACCAGTGGGAAGGTCAGTGTCTCCCTGGCGCAACAAAGCGCGCAAGAACGCTAAGAGGGTAGGCTAAGTCTGGGCGAGTACAGGTCATCAGGTACATGAGACAACCCACCAGCTCAGGATATGGACCACTGGACTCAAATGACTCGTCCGAAGGTGGAGCCGTGAGCCCATGATCCACACCAAGAGGGGTGAGCTGTACCTTGGAGAACGGGAAGCGAAACCGCGTGAGGATCTGCTCGACCATATGCGACTGCGTCAGCGTAATGGTGCGAGCTGCCCTGTCCCTAGTGATCTGCAGGCCAAGCTAGTGGTGCAGCTCACCAAGGTCAGTGCAAGTGTGTCTCCTCTGCAGTTCCTCCTTCACGGAGGCCAGTGCGTGTCGGTCGGGAGTGGCAAAGACCAGGTCGTCGACGTAGACCAGGACAAAGAACGAGGTCGAGCCACGGCGGACGAACAGTGACGGGTCGGCAGACGACGGAAAGAAGTCAAGCGCTGCAAGGGTCGAGCAAAGTGTGTCGTGCCACTCACGTGGAGCCTGACGCAGGCCATAGACTGGTCGACGCAGCTGCCACTGGGTCCCAGGTGGGAAAGAGCCAATGAAGCCAGGCGGGCGACGCAGCCAGATCTGCTCGTGCAGGCTCCCCTGAAGGAACGCGGTGGAAAAGTCCAAGGAGTGCAACTCGTAGTTGCGCTGGGCTGCAATATGCAACAACACCCGAAGAGTACTCATCTTCGGGGTGGGAGCAAAGGTCTGGAAGAAGTCCACCCCCTCTCGCTGACTGAAGCCTCTCGCCACATAGCGCGCCTTGAACACTGGTGGTGATCCAGGCGGCCGCTTCACCTTGTAGAGCCATCGGCCACTGACGACGTTCGTCCCAGGTGGTGGGACTGCGTCGACGTAAGTGCCTGTGGACCTATAAGATGCCATCTCTGCCTCCTCAGCTGCAATCCAGTATGAGGCCCAAGGTCCCGAGACCGCCTCAGAGTGATTGCGAGGGATCGGGATGTCAAGAGCGTCTGGATCCCCCTCAGGTGCAAGCAGCATGGCACAGAGATGAGGAATAGCGGCCGCAAGGAAACCAAGCTCAAACTGCCTGTCCTCTAGGACCTCCAGGGGAAAGTCAGGAGCACCCCCAGAGGATGGAGAACGAGCAGGGCCACTCAGCAAGTGAGCGGCGTAGTCAAGGCGGTGGGAAGAGGCAAAGCCAGCGACAGTGGTAACAAGTGCTGAGACAGACGACAAAGGTGCAGTCGGGTGTGTGACCAACGCGGACAAAATACGGGAGACGACAGGACGGGAGGCACGGAGGTAGTCGGACAACGGGTCGTGAAGCACAGTGAGGGACGACTCAGGAGGCTGTGGAAGGACTGGAGGAGGTGGAACACGAGAGCGGAGAACAAGGTGAAATGGACCGTCTGCACCGTAACGAGACCGACGGGGCTCTGGAGACACATCACGACTGAGGGGAGGACGACGAGTCCACTGGGACGAGGAAACGGACTGGACGGGGGGAACAGGAGGGGACGGTAGGGGACCACGAACCAAGCGTGCAGCTGCTGGGTCGGGCAGGTTGCGCAGGCGCAGTCGCTGTCGCTTCGCCTCCTCTGGCGTCTGCTGCGACGGTACCTGTCCCTGCTGCTGCTCCTGTGGCTCCTCCCCTGCCCTCTCCTGCTGCGGCTGCAGCTGCACCCGCTGCTGCGACCGGGACTCCTGCACGACCCTCTCATGCTGTGGTCGTGACTCCTCCTCTACTCTCTCCTGCTGTGTCTGCAACTGCACCTGCTGCTACGAACGGGACCCCTGCTCTACCGTCTCCTGGTGCGGCCGTGACTCCTCCTCCACTCTCTCCTGCTGCGACTGCAACTGCACCCGCTGCTGCACTCGTGACTCCTCCTCTACTCTCTCCTGCTGCGGCTGCAACTGCACTTGCTGCTGCTGTGACTCCTCCTCTACGCTCTCCTGCTGCTGCGACTCAGACTGCTGCTGCTGCTGCTGCTGTGCCCTCTCAAACCGCTCACGCTCCTCCCTCTCCAACTTCAGCTATATAGTTTGACAGCTTCAGCCGCCGTCCACCTCCTCCTCTCTCTCTCTCCCTCTCTCCCTCTCTCTCCTCCTCCACACTTGTCCTCTCCTCCTTCCACTGCTCTCTGCCTTGGTGTACACGTGCAGGAAGTGTTGCTGCACTTGGTTATCCGCTGCAGGCAGTTAGGGGGTGTGTTGGAATATATTTATGTATATTATGTATAACTGTCTGCAGTGTAGACTGTAGTGTATGTCATCATTTGCTGTAGGTGATGTACCTCATTTTCCTTCCTATATCCTTGTAATGTTTCTCCTTATTGCACCTTTTTTGCCAATTCCTTCCTCTCGATACTATCGCCATGCTCCAAGCTCCTAACTCCTACTTACTAAGCTAAGTCCTATCTTAACACCTCTGTGCACCACCAGCTTCCTCCTCCTCTCCGCCAGTTGTGTTTGCTCGTAGCAGACGAGCGACCAACAGCCTCCGCCCTCCATTTAAGCGCTCCTCCTGCTTCGTTCGGGCGTTCACAGGTTGCCAGAAACCACTAGCTATAGCCGTAGGCAGTTAAGGGGGTGTGTTTGTCAAACTATAAGAACTCTTGTAGGCTGTAGTGAGGTGCCTTCTAGGGGGTACCGTTGTTAGGGTTGCATATTTGTATCCCATTCGTTTCTATTCCTACCATTCCGTTGTGCGTACTTCTTGAGATGGTATCACGAGGTTCGTTCCTTAGCCTAGCCTAGCCTAGCCTAGCCTCGCCTAGCCCGCTCCGTCCGTTCCTCCTAGCGCTCGCTCGCTCCGTCCGCTCCGCCGTGGCGCCTCACGCCCTCGTTTTCCCCTCCTCCCTCCTAGCCCGTTTTTGCGCACTTAGCCCCCGCCTACGCCCCGTGCTCTCGCCTAGCGCGCGCTCTGCCACTAGCCTGCGCGTCGCCCGTGTGCCCTGCCCCTAGCCCGCGCATCGCCCGTGCGCCCCTGCAGAGCATCCCGCGCCCTTGCAGAGCAGCGCGCGCCCCTGCAGAGCAGCCCGCGCAACCCTGCAGAGAAGCGCGTGCCACCCTGCAGAGTAGCGCGCACCCCTGCAGAGCAGCGCGCGCCCCTGCAGAGCAACGCGCGCCCCTGTAGAGTAACACGCGCCACCCTGCAGAGCAGCCCGCGCCCCTGCAGAGCAACGCGCCCCTGCAGAACAGTGCACGCCACTCAGTAGAGTAGCGCGCGCCATCCAACCGCCCAGAGGCCTTCACAACTGTCCACAGGCCTTCACAGCCGCCCACAGGCCTTCACAGCCGCCCACAGGCCTTCATAGCCGCCCCCAAGGCCCCCCCACAGCCGCCCACAGACCATCTAGCGCGCCACGGCCCTTAGCAGTCCGTTCTCGGGCTTTCTCACCGTCAGTTTTCTCGATCCCTACCGTTCCTTCAGCCGCTTCTAGCTCAGTTTGCTCCGTGCTCCGGCCGTTCCTCGCCTAGTTTCACCTGACGCTCCTAGCTGTTCTTGCTCCTTGCTCCAGCCGTTCCTCAAACCCGTAGTTTCTAGCATGACGTTTCTCGCCCCGGCCGTACCTCACTCCAACTGTTCCTTGTTCCAGTCGCTTCTAGCTCAATTTGCTCCGTGCTCCGGCCGTTCCTCGCCTAGTTTCACCTGGCGCTCCTAGCTGTACTCGCTCCTTGCTCTCATCTCAGTTTGCTCCGTGCTCCGGCCGTTCCTCGCCTAGTTTCACCCGGCGCTCCTAGCTGTTCTCACTCCTCGCTCCTAGCTCCAGTCGCTCTTAGCCTGCCGCTCCTACACCCCGCTAGCCTTTACCATGGCGTCCACTAGAGTTCTCCAGCAGCAGGGACAACATCCGTGGTAGTTTCAGCAGTGGGAACCTCAGCAGTATTGGTGCAACCCTACGGTTTGCACTCGGCTTGTTGTCCGTGTGCGTGAATGTGTGTGTGTATGGAATGGTATGAGGGCATGGGATAATATATATTTCATGCTTATAATTGTGTGTGAATGTTGAGTCATGATGTCGAGTGTGTGTGTCGAGTCAATAGCGAGTTATCGCTAGACGCGTGTTACGCGGTCGTTTGTGTCTCGCGCGCGGTTTCTATTTTGTCGTGCGCGGTTTCTATTTTGTCCTGTGTCGAACGTTCGGCGTGTCGCAGGTGTGTGCAGCAGACCCATCAAGAACTCAAGGATGAGTTTGTGATGAAGAGCCTGAGCCTTGGTGTCAAGCCTCAAGTGATTTCGAAGCTCGCCAAAAGGGTACACCTCAAGATATTGAAGATAGTTACATTACTTTGTGTAGTGTAACATTTCACTTGGTGTAGGCCCTAGTGAAGGGTAGTTTCGAGACCCTTCGTGGTTGGGGACAGTGTGGCACTGTTCCACATCACTGTACCTCGGCTCTTGGGGTTTGTAGGAGCTGGGAGTCATTCCCAACTCGTAACTCTCCCTATCTTGTGTTCTAAGACTATAGTGGCTGCCATAGTACCGTTCGTTCAAACCGACGCTGTGTCGTCAATTCTTTATCAAATCGTGCAATCTAAATTTCTAATTGTAGACGACGTGAAGAAGCTCCAGATCCAATTTGAATCAAGTCATTTGCAGCTGTGAGCAGAACGCTATCAACGTTTGAAGCCGCTGTGCAGAAATCCGTCTGTGCTCTCTATCTTTCGTTTTAGGCACATTCAAGCCTACTGTGACTATAACAAGTGGTATCAGAGCCCCTTGGAGCAGTTTCGACAATGGATGGACCTGAGGAAAGGGGTGGCAGAGTTGCTGGTGGCAGTGGAGAAGCCCAAGCTCAAGGCCAACCCCGTGATTCAGCCATGGCGCCCATGCAACCAAGTCTTGGCCCACCTAGGGATGAGCCTAGGGTGTTTGGGCTTGACAAGTTCAACGGTGACAACTTTGCTGAATGGTCCTTCAAGATGGAGAACATCTTTGACCACTATGACCTGCTGGAGGTGATGGAAGGAACGGAGAAGCGCCCCGAGAACGACCCGGAGAAGAGCCCGTGGGTGCGGAAGAGCGCACAAGGCTATCTCCTACTTGGGCAAGCGTTGGGGAGCAGCCAGATCCGTCACATCAAACCATTCCAGCGTGAACCAGAGAAGGGACCAAAGGCATGGGCTGCTCTCAAGGGTGTACATGCTCCTGCAACAGCGGCGGTAGCGGTGGTGTTGGAACGGCAAATGGCGGCACTACGAATTGAAGAAGACGAAGCGGTTGAAGAAGGGGTGCAGAAATTCTTCGACTTGTTGACGCGGCTTGAGGGAGCTGATTTGAACTACAGTGAGCTCCAAAAGAAGACCAAGTTGCTGGCCTTACTCCCAGAGTCATGGTCCTCTCTCATCATCAACCTCAATCGTGACTTGCCCCACCTCTCGCTCGAAGACGTGAAGCGAGCGATCCTTCAAGAGGATTTCCGTCGCCGTGAGTTGGCGAGTGCGGATGGCGCCGGGGCAGCAAGCATCGGCCGTGGATATGGCCGTGGAAAGGGCAGAGGACGAGGAGGGGGGAGGTTTGGAGGCAGCAACTTCAACGGAGGCCGCGGGAGTAGCGGATACGGCAATGACAACAAGAACAACGGACGGTTCGACGGCGAGTGTCATTTTTGCCACAAGAGCGGACACATGTGGCGCGATTGCTACAAACTCCCTGATGGATGGACTCCTGCTCAAGGCCAAGAGGGTAGAGGAGCAGGAGGAGGGAGAGGAAGAGGCCGTGGAGGCCGTGGCGGTCGCGGAGGTGGTGCTGCAAGTATGAAGAGTGCCGGCAACGAGAGCGAGTCGAGGGACGATCGCTTCCCGGGTCAATTCTTCTTCGTGTCCACGCAAGCACCGGCTGGTCCAGAGAATGTTGAAAGCTTTGAGGAGCCAGCAGCTGTGGGGAAGGTCACCCTACACTCCCTGGACTATTGGGTGATCGATAGCGGCGCTACCTATAGCATGACACCTCGTGCGGACTTGCTCACCGAACTTGAGCCGTCACCGGTGAAGCATGTGACATCGGCTTTGGGGCAGCGAGCAGAGGTGAAAGGCATGGGCAAGGCCATGTTCAAGGGTGCTGATGGGAAGATGGTGGGCCTCAAGAACGTGCTTTGGGTGCCCAACCTTGCTGCCAACCTGATTTCCGTGCGGCGGTTGCAAAAGGCCGGCATGGACACGAGCTCGAAGGGAGCTAAGACCTACACCGCGAGGCTTGGCGAGCGGATTCTTTGGGACCTTCACGAGGATAGGGATGTCTACAACGAGATGTGGCAAATCCCTGTGGTCCCCATGCCTAAGGAGAGGCAAATGGCAGCAAGCATCAGCACCAAGGGTGAAGCGGTTGGTAGCGGCGATGGCGCGAACGGTCGCGCTAAGGAGATAAAGTCCAAGAAGTGCAATCGTGGAGGGACCAGCAAGCTCGGTGAACATGAGGAGAGTGGTGCAGCAGCTCAGAAGCAGCACAAGGGTGAGGAGAACCCCAAGGCAGCAGCGGAGGAGGAGTACGGAGAGAACATGTGGGGCACTATTGCGAGTGCGGCATTCTCCAATCCGACTTCGGCTACGGGGGAGTGTGATTGGCTCACCTTGCATCGGCGAATGGGGCATGTGGCCCTGCCCATCTTGCAGCAGCTAGTGAAGAATGAGATGGTTGCTGGCATACGTGTGAAGGGGGAGCCCGATGAGGTGCTTGGCTGCCCGACGTGCATTCAAGCCAAGTTCACCCGATTTCCGTTCCCTAGTTCGGAGGCAACGGCAAAGGCACCGCTTGATGAGGTGGTGATGGACGTGGTGGGCCCCCTGAAGCTTGGAGCTGCTGGAGCTGAGTATTTTCTCACCATTGTCGACGTCTACACCCGCATGACTTGGGTGTACGTGCTGGCCAAGAAGAGCGACGTGGCTGAAACGTTGAAGACGGATTGGTTCCCGATGGTGGAGCGGCAACAAGACCGTCTAGTCAAGTCAATCCGCACCGATCGAGGGGGAGAGTTCCTGAGCAAGGAGTTTGAGTTGTGGCTGAAGAAGAATGGTATTCGACACTCCCTCACCACGCCATACTCCCCTGCAATGAACGGCATCGCCGAGCGAGCGAACCGCACAATCACGGAGGCGGCACGCGGGTTGCTCATTGAAGCCGGGCTACCCGACTATTTCTGGCCTGATGCGGTGCGGAGCGCGTGTGTGGCCAAGAACAGAGCCTTGACTCATGTGGGAGCAGACAAATGGGTGCCCTATGTGGAGTGGCTAGGAAGGAAGCCAAAGGTGGATATGCTTCGGGTGTTCGGGTGCATGTGCATGGCGCTCGTGCCTAAGCATCTTCGGCACAACAAGCTTGGTGCCAAGGCGGTGTGGGCCGTGCACTTGGGCATGGCTCAAAACAGCAAGGGATGGCTTCTTTGGGACCCATTCACCAAGAAGTTCTTGGTGAGCAGGGACTGCAAGTTCATGGAGAACTTCATGTACAAGGATTGGAAGGCGGAGAATGAGGCGAAGATAGGCGTGCGGTTTGGGGAGGTGAAGAGTTCCGGTTTGGAGCATGTGGAGCTGCCTTTGGAGCTGAGCAGCGGCAGCACAACCACAAGGCAATCCTCCCTTGTGAATGGGGGAGAGGAGGCCAATGATGCAGAGGAAGAAGAGGAGGAGGTGCAGCAAGTGAGCGAGCATGCACCGTCACTCCCTTCCCGTACTACGAGTGCTCCACGGATTCGAGCCACACCGCAGCAACGCCAAGGCCTTCAAGTCCCTGCAGCTGAGGAGGAAGGAAGGGGGAAGAGGAGAGTTCAACCCCCTAATAGGCTGACCTATGATGCGCCGGGAAAGCAGGGCAAGACAGCCCTGGCCGGAGCGGCAATGATGGTCGGAGACGACGAGGAGAGTGACTACGAGGAGTGTGCCTTCGCGTTCTTCTCTCCGGTGGAGATGCCGGGAGAACCAGCAACTCTCAAGGAGGCTTTGGAGAGTAGTGATGCTGAGGAGTGGAAGAAGGCCATGGAGAGTGAGCTGAAGAGCATCGAGGAGAATGACACGTTTGAATTGGTGGAGCTACCGGAGGGGCGTACGGCGATAACGTCCAAGTGGCTCTTCAAAATCAAGTCGGATGCCGACGGCAAGATCGAGCGCTACAAGTCTAGGCTTGTAGCCAAGGGGTACCAGCAGAAGGAGAAGGTGGACTTCAAGGAGCTGTTTGCCCCTGTGGTGAAGCCGACGACGCTGCGAACCCTATTCGCGGGAGCCGCCATCAAAGGATGGGTAGTAAAGCAAATGGACATCGTAACGGCATTCCTTAACGGCATCCTTGAGGAGGAGATTTTTATGGCGCAGCCAGAGGGGTTTGATGATGGTAGTGGCAGAGTGTGGAAGCTGAAGAAGGCCCTCTATGGGCTGAAGCAGGCCCCTAGGCAATGGTATGAAGCTGCGCGAAGTGTTGGAGGGGATCGGCTTCACTCCCTCAACGGCCGATCACTCCTTGTTCATGCTTGGCGAGGGGGAGCAGAGGAGTTTCATGGTGGTTTATGTGGATGACATCCTCATTTTCTCACCCTCTTCTGACCTTGTGAAGGAGGTGATGCTGAAGCTTCAAGACAAGTTCAAGTGCAAGGCCCTTGGTGACGTGAGCTTCTACCTTGGGCTCCACATCGAACGAGATGTGGAGAAGCGGTGCATGCGGGTGCATCAACGAAAGTACCTGGAGGCATTGGCTGCCAACTTTGGGCAGAGTGAAGGCCATGTGGCTACACCCTTTCCCTCTGGGTTCAAGTGTGTGAAGGGACCAGAGGAGGAGAGCGTTGGTGAAGAGGAGAGGCGCCGATTTCACTCGTTGGTGGTCAGCCTCATGTATGCGGCGGTAAACACCCGACCGGACGTCGCGTTTGCTATCGGGCAGCTGGCTAGGGTTGTGCAATGCCCTAATGAGGAGCAGGTAGCAGCTGGAATGAGGGTGGCCAAGTATCTTGGCCAAACACCGACCGTTGGGCTGCAATACTCGGCGGCGGCACAAAGGCGCCAAAAGGGCGCGGATGGTGTTGAACCCGGGTGTTTGTTCCTCACCGCCTACTCGGATGCTTCATATGCATCAGAACCAGAGGACATGACAAGTGTGGGAGGCTTCATATGCTGTGTTGGTGGAGGCCCAACTGCTTGGGAGAGCAAGAAGCAGGTTGACCAAGCTTTGAGCTCGGTGGAGTCCGAGTACATGGCACTCTTCCGTGCCGTACGGGAGATTGTGTGGCAGCGGCGTTTGTTGGCTGAATTGGGGGAGGAGCAGCAAGGACCTACCCCACTGTACTGTGACAGCCAGGGTGCCATTGCTCTTGCTAAGAACCCTGTGTTGCATGGACTCACGTAGCACATGAGGGTGAAGTGGCATTGGACGAGGAGCATGGTAACCGCGGGTGAAGTTGAGTTGCGCTACGTGAAGACCACGGGGCAGCCGGCTGACATGATGACCAAGAGGCTGGTGGAGCAGCAGCATTGGAAGTGTTGCAAGCTGGCTGGGATGGCTCTGAACTGAGAGAGCAACATATCCTAAGGCCAACAATCCGAGGGGGAGTTTGTTGGTGCAACCCTACGGTTTGCACTCGGCTTGTTGTCCGTGTGCGTGAATGTGTGTGTGTATGGAATGGTATGAGGGCATGGGATAATATATATTTCATGCTTATAATTGTGTGTGAATGTTGAGTCATGATGTCGAGTGTGTGTGTCGAGTCAATAGCGAGTTATCGCTAGACGCGTGTTACGCGGTCGTTTGTGTCTCGCGTGCGGTTTCTATTTTGTCGTGCGCGGTTTCTATTTTGTCCTGTGTCGAACGTTCGGCGTGTCGCAGGTGTGTGCAGCAGACCCATCAAGAACTCAAGGATGAGTTTGTGATGAAGAGCGCGAGCCTTGGTGTCAAGCCTCAAGTGATTTCGAAGCTCGCCAAAAGGGTACACCTCAAGATATTGAAGATAGTTACATTACTTTGTGTAGTGTAACATTTCACTTGGTGTAGGCCCTAGTGAAGGGTAGTTTCGAGACCCTTCGTGGTTGGGGACAGTGTGGCACTGTTCCACATCACTGTACCTCGGCTCTTGGGGTTTGTAGGAGCTGGGAGTCATTCCCAACTCGTAACTCTTCCTATCTTGTGTTCTAAGACTATAGTGGCTGCCATAGTACCGTTCGTTCAAACCGACGCTGTGTCGTCAATTCTTTATCAAATCGTGCAATCTAAATTGCTAATTGTAGACGACGTGAAGACGCTCCAGATCCAATTTGAATCAAGTCATTTGCAGCTGTGAGCAGAACGCTATCAACGTTTGAAGCCGCTGTGCAGAAATCCGTCTGTGCTCTCTATCTTTCGTTTTAGGCACATTCAAGCCTATTGTGACTATAACAGTCTTGTGACCGCTTGCTTGTGCTCGGAATTTGTGTGGTATCCTTGAGATCCACCCTGAGCTTTGCTTTTCTTTGCTTTGCTTTGACTGGTCTTGTGACCCTCTGGTTGTCTCCCACTTCGCCTATGGGGGTGTGTCAAACATTGTATGTTTACATTGTGTAGGCTATAGTGGGTTTAGCCTTAGGGGGTACACAAACTTAGGGTTTCCTACTTGTACCCAACTTTCTGCTAGTTCATCCATTCTTGTTTCGTACTTTCTAACAGCAGCAGCAGCAGCAGCAGCAGTAGCAGCAGCACCAGCAGCAGAAGCAGCTGCTGCAGTAGGGCAGTGCGGCTCGGTAGGGGCAGGGCAGCGCGGCTCGGGCAGGGCGGCGCGGCTCGGGCAGGGCGGCGCGGCGCGGCGCGGCTCGGGTAGGGCGGCGCGGCGCGGCAGGGCACAGCGCAGCAGCGTGTGCGGCAGCAGCAGCAGCAACAGCAGCGCAGCGCAAGCGGTAGCAGCAGCTCAGGCGCAACAGCGCAGCAGCAGCAGCTGCGCAGCAGCAGCAGCAGCAGCAGCAGCTGCGCAGCAGCAGCAGCAGCGTGCTCAGGCAGGGGGCTCGCGCGGGTAGCAGCGCGGGCAGGCAGTGCCAGCGGGCAGGCAGCGGGTGCGCGGGCAGGCAGCTCGCAGGCAGGCGACGCTCGCGGGCTGGTGGCGCTGGCGGGCAGGCAGCTCGTGCGCGGGCAGGCAGCGCGTGCGCGGGCAAGGCAGGCAGCGCGCTAAGGCAAGCAGCGCGCATGGCAGCAGGGCAGCGCGCTAGGGCTGGCAGCTTGCGTGGCAGCAGGGCAGCGCGACGCTGTTCATGCAGGGCAGGGAAGCGCGAGGGCGCTTCGGGCAGGGTAGAGCGGATCGATTTGGTGGGCCCTAAAAAAACTATAACCGTGTTCCTGCTCTGAAACCATGTCGAGAGAACTGTTGCAGGAATGATGAATGACTAGCAACAGGGAGATACAAGTATGAAACCCTAACTGGGGTTGTACTCTATACTGAGCACCTCACTGTAGCCTAGTAGAACTAAGAACATACAAATATGTTTTGACATCAGCCAGCAATGGGCGCGCCGTCGGTCCCTGCGGGTACCGGATCCTGACTGGCCCTAGTGTTGGCACTACCTGCTGGCGTCCTGACCACTCCGCGTCCCGCTGCTACCGTCGCCTTGACAATTCCACCGCACTGGCCTGACGCGATTCCACCGCACTGGCCTTCTCGTTTTCGTCACAGTACAGTTGGACCTTTGCCGGCTGCACGAGTAGGGACTTGTGTTTCCAGTCTTGGTGCGTGTGTGGTTTCTAGCCTAGGTGCCTCTAAGGTTCCTTGTGTGGGAGTTGCAGCTACCGCTAGCCTAGTACCAACCTTTGCTGCTGGCACAGGTACGACCTCAGCGAATGTGCCTCTTTCCTTCACCCTAGACTCTCGGGCGTCCAGCTGTCTCTTCCGTGACTGCACCGACCTTACGCCGCTGCGCACTCCGGTCACTGTCGCCTTGGCTGACCCCTCAGTGGGACCTGTCGTTGCCCACAGCACCACCTCTCCCATGTCCGGCGGCTCCCTCTGGGGTCCTCACAAGTTACTACACCCCCTCGTTCTCCAGGAACCTGGTGGGTGTCAGTCACCTCCACGACCTTGGTGTAGTCACCACTTTCCCTGCGGATGAGCCTGTTGCCACCTGCACAGTTGGTGCCACTGAGGCGCCTCTGGCCACTATCACAGGGAGCTAGGCTCTGGTCTGTACGCACTACACACTGGGTCCCACCATACTGGGTCAGGTCAGGTCAGGTCAGGTAGCTGCTGTGTCGTGCGACTGTCGGTCACTCACCCACCCGTCGGTCCTCTGGCACCACCGTCTAGGTCACCCATCCTTCCTGCGCCTCTGTATGGTACGTCACGGTCTGGTCGCCGGTCTCCCCGCTTCCCCGCTCGCCTGCACCGCCGTTCACTCCTTGCGTCGAGGGTCGGCAGCGTGCTGCCCCTCACTCCTCCTCGTTCCCCCCCACCACGACTCCCTTACAGACCCTGCACTTGGACGTCTGGGGCCCCTCCCCGGTCCTTGGCCCACGTCAGGAGCGCTTCTTCCTGATTGTGGTGGACGAATACTCTCGCTACACCACGGATTTTCCCTAGCGACGGAAGGCCGACGTGCCTACTGTCCTCGAGCCGTGGCTACTAGCGAGCGGTGGCACCCAGGGTCTTCGTGGGCTCGGTCTACACTCGGACCGTGGTGGTGAGTTTGCCTCCACTCGCCTGGAGGCGTTCTGTCAGGGTCAGGGGATCACCCAGTCTTACACACTACCAGACTCACCGCAGCAGAACGGGGTAGCTGAGCGACGCATCGGCCTGGTCATGGAGGTTGCCCGGACCTCCATGTGCCATGCCGGTGCCCCCCAGTTCCTGTGGCCCCAGGCAGTCCGTTACGCCGCCCTCCAGCTGAACCTGTGGCCCAATGACGCACGGCCACAAGTGACGCCGGTCTTCCTT
The DNA here is from genome assembly GCA_947471745.1 of Closterium sp. Naga37s-1. Classification (NCBI taxonomy): domain Eukaryota; kingdom Viridiplantae; phylum Streptophyta; class Zygnematophyceae; order Desmidiales; family Closteriaceae; genus Closterium; species Closterium sp. Naga37s-1. The sequence goes on along the minus strand of CANJKZ010000853.1, from coordinate 239,092 downwards.
TGGACAGGGTCCCGGGGTGTGGCAGCTGACTACCGCGTCTGGGGTTCTCTGGCGCACGTTCGCGCCCCTGGCGCGAACAAGTTGTCTGCTCGCACCCGTCCCTGGGTCTTTCTTGGTTTCCCTCTGGACGCCTACGGCTGGCAGTTCTACGACCCGTTCACCTACGGGTTCTTCAGTTCCCAAGACGTCGCTTTCGACGCGTCGGTCTGTTACTATAGGAGTCGCCCCCACCGAGGCTCTGGGGTCTTTTACCCCCCGCTGTTCCTCACCCCGGTCCCCCCCCCCCCCAGTCGCTCCGGTAGCCCCCCGTCCCTCGCGTCCTGCCCCGTCAGGTGTGTCGTACGTCACTTCGCAGTCGTCTCCCCGCAGCATCCAGTCCCTCTCGGCTCTGGGGGTCTGGGAGGTGCACCTGCAGAAGGTGCGGGTCCTGGGGCTGCTGGAGCTAGTGGTGCCGGCTCTGGGGGTGCAAGGGGTGTGGGCGTGGAGGCCCCTCCTGTGGAGGACACGGCTACCTCGAGTCGGCGGCCTTGCTCTGCCTCACCCCCTGGCTTCTCGTCAGTTCCGCAGTTCCGTCCTCGTTCGTCTCTGCAGCCGGTCGCTGCGGAGTCTGGGGGAGTTCCTGCAGGAGGTACTGGAGGCCACCACGACTAGCCCTCCAATTGTCTGGGCCGACGCTCCCCGGACCACCAGGCTCCCACTGCTGCTGACGGCGCCACTGCTGCTGAGGGCACCGCTGCTGCTGAGAGCACCACTGCTGCTGAGTGTTGTTCAGGATCCGTCACTTTGAGAGCTCACGACGAACTCATTTCTCAACTAAACGCAAATCCGCTCAGTAGGATTGTGCGCCTTAGGCTTAGCTACCATCTCCAACTTGAATCACTTAAAAAGATGGTATAGACAGTGAGAACCAATAGAAAACGTCCAGGAACCGCATGACTAAAATGGTGGAGGAAGTACAAGCATTAGGGCATAGATTGTTGGAGTTGGGGACTCCAAGAGAACCATGAGAGGGAAGGGGTTCTCCAAGAGCTATGGAAGGATGGTGGGAACCTTCCTAGCCGCAAGGATGCAACCCTCATCATGAGGTCCTTGAGGTGTCACTTGCAAAATCGAATCTAGTTGGACTTTGCCTAGGTGTTGCAACATTTGCAACCCATGCTAGAAACTTCTAGCCACCCCAATCCAAAAGTCAAAGTTGGCTTCCTAACCACCCAACCAAAGATCCCTTTTATAGTCATGTCTCAATAATCGCCCAATATAGATAACATCTCAAAATGAGATAGAATTCCCAAAGCTTGGAAATTTTGTAACTTGGGCGATCTTGGTCGGAATAAGGCGATCTTGGTATCGTTGGAAAGCTCTGAATTTCTCCTGCATCAAGCATTTAACCTTGGAGAAAACACAGAGATGATAATATCCAACAGCCATGCACAATGACATATGCTCATGCAAACAATGCACGCATGAATAGCACGAGCACTCGGCAGGACGCTAGGATGACATGCACTCAGAATGACGTGCATCCAACAAACTCCCCCTCAGACTAACGGACTGCATGCACACACACTCACACACATGCATTCATGACAATGCTGCCCACACTAGTGCAATGCCATGCCACACATCTTAGCACATTTCTAGTGTGCGCTCTCGGGAAGTCTCTTGGTGAGAAATCTGCCGCCTGCTTGCTAGCCTTCACATGGTGAAGCTCAACAATCCCCTCCTTCACCATCTGCCTCAACCAGTGCCACTTAATCTTCATGTGCTTGTTCAGCCCATTCAGGATAGGATTATTGGCCATGCCAACAGCAGCCTCGCTGTCGGAGAAAATTGGTGTAGGTCCTTCCTGTTCAGCTCCCATGCCCTCCAGCAGCTTCCTCAGGAGCACGATCTCCTTGATGGCATGGTACATTGCCATATACTCTGCCTCTCCGGAAGACTGAACAATCTCACTCTGCTTCTTGGACCTCCAGCTCACTGGTCCACCTCCGACCATGCACACAAAGCCGCCAACTGATGACTGATCCTCCTCCTCTGAGGCCCATGTGGCGTCGGTGAAGCACGACAGCTTCAAGGTTCCAGGCGTGATCCCATCTGCTCCAATCTGTTTCAGCTGGCCGCCAGCTGAAAACTGAACACCAGCAGATGCCGTTGATCCGAGGTAGCGCACCAAGTGCTTTGCCACCTCCAACTGCTCCTCAGTGGGCCACTGCACAACTCTGGCCAGCTGCCCCACTCTGAATGAAGCGTATGCACAGCTGCATACATCACACTCCCGATGAGTGACTAGTTTTCATTCCGCTGCTCATCCTCAAGCACATCATCCTCCTCGGCTGCCTTCTTCAGTTTGAAGCCTGCAGGGAACGGTGTCATCACAGTGCGACCCCCAGTCACACCATAGCGCTCCATGACACCAGAGATGTAGTGTGACTGGTGCATCTTCAGCCACCTCCTCTCAACATCCCTCTCAATCTGCAGCCCCAAGTAGTAGTGGACATCCCCCAGCATCTTGCACTTGAAGTTGTCCATCAACAGCTTCTGAGTCCTCTCAAACTGCTCCATGGAAGGTGAGAACAACAGTATGTCGTCGACATACACCAGCAGCAAGAGCAGCTGCTCCCCCTCTCCAAGCAAAAACAAACTGTGATCCGCTTGGGACGTCTTGAAGCCTCCACTCAGCAGCACCTCCTCCAGCTTCTCGTACCAGCACCTGGGCGCTTGCTTAAGGCCATAGATAGCCTTCTTGAGCTTGCACACCCGGCTGGTCCCATCCTCATAGCCGTCGGGCTGCGCCATGTAGATATCCTCCTGCAGTATTTCATTGAGAAATGCAGTGGTGATATCCATCTGCTTCACGTGCCATCCCTTCACAGCGGCGCCAGCCATCACAGTCCTCAATGTCACTGGCTTAACAACGGGAGCGACAACCTTCTCTTTCTGCTGAAACCCTCTGGCGACCAAGCGGCTCTTGAACCGCTCCAGCACACAATCAGCACCACTCTTCACCTTGAAGACCCACTTGCTGCTGATCGACCGTCGCCCCTCGGGTAAATCAACAAGCTCCCAAGTCACATTCTCAATGAGACTGTTGAACTCCGCATCCATGGCAGCCTTCCACTCCTTCTGGGGTCCACTCAGTGACTCCTCCACTGTGGCTGGTTCTCCAGGCAAGGGTGTGAAGAAACAGAAGGCCATCTCCTCATCCTCTCCCTCATCCGCCTGAACCGCCATAGCACCTTGCTTGGGTCCTCCCAAACGACTGTACTTCAGCCTTGAAGGTGGCGCTGCCACACACTTCTCGCGGGTTGCAGTCTGCTGCCCATGTGGTGAAGCTCCTCTCTGCACACTCCTCTTGGTGACCTTGGCGTTTGCAGCAGGCTCGGGCTGAGTTGGTGAGTCCACACGTGCCGACTCATCCTCCAACCCCTCCTCTGCAGCAGGACCAGAAACTTGCTGCTCACCACCGCCTCTGTCGTCACTGGTTAGCTCTGACCCATGGAGTTCATCAAGGTGCAGCTGAACCTCCTCCACTGCAGACCGCTCAATCTCCATGCGTCAAGACCCTGTTCTTGATCGTGATGACATGGCGAACAGCTTCAGGCCAGAACTGGTAGGGCATCCCACCAGCCCCCAACAAGGTCTTAGCCGCCTCGCCAATGGTCCGGTTGGCACGCTCAGCAATTCCGTTCTGCTGCGGTGTTCCTGGGCAGGTCAGCTGGTGTTAAATGTCGTTCCTCTTGAGAAACTTGGTGAATTCCGCTCCAAGGAACTCTCCACCACGGTCGCTCCTCAGCACCTTAGCCAACCGCATCGCTTGCCGCTCCACCATCGGCAACCAATCCTCCTTGATCGCCGCTGCAGCATCGCTCCTCTTGGACAAGGGACGTGCCCACGTGAAACGGCTCCATTCGTCCACCATGGTGAGGAAGTATAGCACTCCCCCAGTCCCCTCTGTCCTCATAGGACCCACCAGGTCCATGTGCACCACCTCCAAGGGTGCCTTCGCCGATCCCTCCGCACGTGGAAACGGGAACCGCGCAAACTTGTTTTGCATGCACGCCTCGCAGCTGCCATAGTGAGCGCCATCTCCTTGCAGTTGCAGCCCATGCACGCACTTCTCCTTGTGCATCACCTCCAATGTAGATACAGCCACGTGTGCGAGTCGCCGATGCCAAGTCTCCCAATCCGCATGGCCCGAGGTAGCCGACGCCTTCACTGCCGCACTTCCTTCAATCAGCTCATCTCCTTGCACACCTTGCTCCTCCTCCTCAGTGACGCTCTCCTCCATAGATGCCGCGGCTGCCACCTTGCCCGATTTACGCCAAGGGAGGACCGGGATCTGCCGCATGCGCTTGTGGACATCTCCTTTCCGCTGCAGGTCCCAAATGAGGCGCTCATCGTTGTAGGCACGATAGCGCTCCGAGCCAATCGTCTCGGTGTTCACACCCGCATCTCCCAATCGGCCGGTAGAAATCAGGTTCGCGCACAAGTCCGGCACCCACAGCACGTTCTTCAGCGCCACGAGCTCTCCATCCGCTCCCATAAACTTGGCGCACCCCATGCCCATGACCTTGGCCTTGGCGCCCGTCGCGGATGTGACCGTTGAGATGGGTGCGGGCTGAATCTCTTCGAATAGGTCCGCACGAGGAGTCATATGCCAAGAGCTCCCGGAATCAATCACCCAATGGGTGAGGGGGTGTAGGAGAACCTTGGCAGCCATAGTGAGGTCGGTTGCGCCTTCGTTCACAAAGAAGAAGAACCCGGCCTTCCGCTCCTCAGATTTGCCGCCCTTCTCCTCATCCTTCTCCTCTCCACTAGCTCCCATGACTCCCCCACTCCTCTTGCCACCATGCTGGTTGCTTGATGAAGGCGGGGTCCAATCCTTAGGTCGTTGGTAGCACTTCCTCCAACAATCCGCGCTTCTTGCAGTAGAAGCACACCTCCCCTTGACCCCCGCCGCCATCCTCCTTAGGGTTGTCCTTGCAGGAGTGGCTGGAGCTAGGAACGGCCGGAGCTAGGACCGGCGGGAGGTAGGAACAGCTAGGAACGCCAGGCTAGGAACGGCTGGCACGAGGAGCGGCTGGAGCTAGGAGTGACAACAGACGCCAGGCTAGAGCTAGAAACGGCTGGAGCTAGAAACGGCTGGAGCAGGAGTGGCTGGAGCTAGGAACGGACGGAGCTAGGACCGGCTGGAGGTAGGAACGACTGGAGCTAGAGACTGTAAGTGCGGCTGCCGGCCGCCGCTAGGAAAGCCACTGGCAGTGAAAAATACGTGCCGCAGAAGGGGTGTAGGCAGCTGTGCAGGTCGCCCGGCAGGCAGGAATGTGGGCGATATTTTTCAGCACACCGCCCTAAACCTTTTTTTTTTAAGGGTATGACTAATTTATATATTTTCTGGCGCTAAAGGGCTACGGGACGCGCTGCCTGCGGGGCGCGCTGCCTGCGGGATGCACTGCCTGCGGGGCGCGCTTCCTATGGGGCACGCTGCCTGCGGGGCGCGGTGCCTGCGGGGCGCGCTGCCTGCGGGGCGCGCGGCCTGCGGGGTGCGCGGCCTACGGGGCGCGCTGCCTGCGGGGCACGCTGCCTGCGCGGCTCGCGGCCTAAGGCAGTGCGCGGCCGCCTAAGGCAGAGCGCGGGGCAGCCTAAGGTAGAGCGGGGCAGCCTAAGGTAGTGCGTGGGGCAGCCTAAGGCAGAGCGGGGCAGCCTAAGGCAGTGCGTGGGGCACCATAAGGCAGTGCGCGGCAACCTAAGGCAGAGCGCCGATTAGTAGTGCGCGCGGCAGCCTAAGGCAGAGCGCGGCAGCGCGGGGCAGCGTGAGGCAGCACGGGGCAGCGCACGATTCTAACGGACGGGCAGGGAGCTGGACGGACGGAGCTAGGCTAGAGAACGGACTAAGGAAGGACGGAGCAAGGGCGGAGAACGGACGGAGCTAGGCCCTAGGAGCTACATATTCTGATACCATCTCTGAATGTAACAACAGAATGGTTACCTTCTACCTAACTGGCAGCGACACTTCTCGTTCCTAGCTCCAGCCGTTTCTAGCTCCAACCGTTCCTCACGCCAGCTGTTCGTAGCCTGCCGCTCCTACGCCCAGCTAGCTTTTACCATGACGTCCACTAGAGTTCTGCAGCAGCAGGGACAACAGCAGCAGCTTCAGCAGCAGTGGCGTTCTCCGCAAAAGTGGCGCCCTCAGCAGCAGTGGGGGCCTGGTGGTCCGGGGAGCGTCAGCCCAGACAGCTAGAGGGCTAGTCGTGGTGGCCGCGACGTCGGGCCCTGCCAGTACCGGATCCTGACTGGCCCTGATGATGGCACTACCTGCTGGCGTCCTAACCACTCTGCACTGCGCTGCTACAATCGCCTCGACGCTTTACCTTGAGCGTTTTGGGCCTAACTCGAATCCCCCGATCTGGCCCGGTCTCTCTCGTAGTGAATACCGTGTGTTTGATATGTCTATGGATGCTATTTATTCTGTCACGTATGGATCTTTTGGCTTGCGTGTACCCAGCTTAGGAACTTTGCCTGTTGCTAGTGTAGGTGCTTGTGTTTCTAGTGTAGGTGCTTGTGTAGTTACTAGTCCAGTTGTGGACGGCTGTTGACGCTTCACTCTCCTTCACGCTGGACTTTGGCGCGTCTTAGTGCTTCTTCTGCAACCACACCACTGTCACACCTCTTCCTGCTCCAGTCTCAGTTGCCCGGGCTGATCCTACTTCAGGACCAGCAGTCGCTCGTAGTTCTTCCACCCTCCCGTGCCCGGCTGTCCCTTCTAGTTTCCTCACTGGTCTCTACATCCCCTCGTTCTCGCGGAACTTGGTGGGTGTTGGATACCTTTCAGGACCGTGGGATCACAGTCACTTTTCCTGCGCACGGGAGGACTGCGATCTGTACGGATGCTTCCACCAGGCACTTCCTGCCGCGTTCACCAAGGAGCCCCACTCAGGTCTCTTTGTTCTACACACTGTGTCCCCCCAGGTAGCTGCGTCTGGTCAGGTTGCTGCGTCGTGCTCCTGTCGGTCACTCTCTCACCCGACCGTGCTGTGGCACCACCGTCTTGGTCACCCGTCCCTCCCACGCCTCTGTCACATGTCTAGCCTCCGTCTTGTCTCAGGTCTCCCGTCCGTGTTTAGTTCGCTCCCTCCTTTGCCTGCACCGTCGTGCACTCCTTGCCTCGAGGGTAGGCTGCGCGCCACCCCTCACTCCTCCTCCCTTCGACCAGCCACCGAGCCCCTCTAGACTCTACACTTGGACGTCTGGGACCCCGCCCCCGTCGCTGGGCCGGGGGGGAGGGGGCGGGAAGCGCTTCTTCCTGGTGGTGGTTGGCGACTTCTACCATGATCCCGTGGTTAATGGCCACTATTGCCCTGCGTGATAGTCGTGTCCTTTGTCTCCACTCCGACCGTGGGGGTGAGTTTTGCTCCGGCGTGCTTGCCGGATTCTGTCGCGAGCAGGGCATCACCCAGTCGTGGACGCTTCCGGACTCACCACAACAGAATGGGGTGAGAAGATTTGAACAAGAATGAATGAACTATGAAATGAAGTGAGTACAAATATGAAACCCTAATTGGTTGTACCCCCTATGGGATACCCCACTATAGCCTACACAACAGCATAAGCTATAATGTTCTGACACACCCCCATAGGCAAAGTGGGGGAGAACAAGGGGTCACAAGACCAGTCAAGCAAAGTAAAGCAAAGCAAGCTCAGGGTGGATCACAAAGTCACCACACAGTCCGAGCACAGGGTCAAGGCCACACGGCCAGTTCACATGCAAGAGTACACACATATATATAAAGCTAGACAAGCAAGAGCAGGTATATATATATGTGAGAGTAGAGGCAAGGTCAAGAGGAGAGCAAGTGAGGCAAGACGGGCACAAGACCCAGCTGAGTGCAGAAGCGCTGATGATCACAAGGTGGAAGTGCCTTGGTGAAGACATCAGCAGTGTTGGCCTCAGAGGCCACGTACGCAAGCCGCAACTGACCACGTTGCTGTAGCTCACGAGCAAGGAAGTAGCGGAGAGCAATGTGCTTTGTTCTGTGCTCCAGTCGCTGCTCTCGACACAAGGCCAGCATGGCCTTGTTGTCTACGTACAGGACTGGAGGAGAACGAGGCGGCTCTCCAAGGTCGGTCAGCAGGTAGGTGAGCCAGCGAAGCTCCTGTGCAGCCATGGCCCCGGCGTAGATCTCAGCCTCACAACTCGAGCCAAGAACAGAAGACGAGCGAGTAGCCCGCCACGAAACAGAGCCGGAACCAAGGCTGAAGGTGTAACCCTGTGACGACCGCTGCGTAGCCTGGTCGTCAGCCCAAGAAGCGTCCGCGTGCCCAGTGAGGACCACTGGACTCCGCCCTCCAAGCACTAGCCCCATGCCCGACGTACTGCACAAGTAGCGCAACACCCTCTTCGCTGCAGCCATGTGCTCTGGTCTGTGTCTCCCAGGAGCAACATAGCGTGCCAGAATGCTAAGAGGGTATGCAAGGTCAGGTCGTGTGCAGGTCATCAGGTACATGAGGCAGCCAACAAGCTCTGGGTACGGGCCACTCGACTCTACGGACTCATCCGAAGGCAGAGCTGAGAGCGAGTGGCGAGTAGACAGAGGAGTGGCCTGAGGCGAGGAGTACGTGAAGCCGAAGCGCTGAAGGACCTGCTGCACCATGTGTGACTGAGTCAGGGTAATGGTGCGGCGTGCTCTGTCCCGGGTGATCTGCAAGCCAAGGTAGCTGCGCAGTTCACCTAGGTCTGTGCACGTGTGTCTCTTCTGCAGCTCGGACTTCACGTAGGCGAGTCCAGCAGTGTCAGCTGTGGCAAAGACCAAGTCGTCGACGTACACGAGGATGTAGAACGGCGGCAGAGAGGTGTCGGTGCGTAGAAACAGCGACGGGTCGGCAGTAGAAGGAGCAAACCCAAGAGCCGCAAGTGTAGTCCTCAGTGTGTCGTGCCACTCACGTGGCGCCTGGCGGAGACCGTAGACTGGACGCCGGAGACTCCACTGGGTACCAGAAGGGAAAGACCCAGTGAAGCCAGGGGGGCGACGCAGCCAGATCTCCTCGTGCAGGCTGCCCTGCAAGAAAGCTGTGCTGAAGTCAAGAGAGTGCAGCTCGTAGTCACGGTGAGCAGCAACGTGCAGCAGTACCCGAAGAGTGGTCATCTTCGGGGTGGGGGAGAAGGTCTGAAAGTAGTCAACTCCCTGCCGCTGACTGAAGCCACGAGCCACGTAACGCGCCTTGAAGACAGGCGGAGAACCCGGCGGCCGCTTCACCCTGAAGATCCACATGCCACTGACGATGTTCGCCCCAGGAGGGGGGACAGCGTCAACGTAGGTGCCTGTGGACTTCCAGGAAGCCATCTCTGCATCCATAGCTGCCTGCCACTGAGAGGAGTAGGGACCCTCTATCGCCTCCGCGTAAGAGCGCGGAGTCGGGATGTCAAGTGCATCCGGGTCTCCCTCAGGGGTAAGCAGTACGGACACGAGATGAGGTGAGGCAGCTGCCAGACACTGGAACTCCTCCTGCCTGTCCTCAAGGACGTCCGTGCCAAGGGCACACTCACCCCCGACGGACGGAGGACAGACAGACTCAGACTCAGCGACAAGACTAGCAGCGTAGTCTAAGCGACAGCGAGCAGCAAAGTCGACGAGCTCAGTAACTAGAGCAGACGCAGCAGTAGACTCGAAAGAAGGGTCAGTGACAACAGTAGCAAGGAGACGCGTGACAGTAGGACTGGCAGCACGAAGAGAGTCCGACTCCGGGTCGGCAAGAGCAGGAAGAGAGGACTCAGGAGGAGAAGGCAAAGGGGCACGCAGAGGAGCAGTGGACGGACGCAGAGACATCCGGTGCGTGCCAGGGACAGGAGGAGGACGCTGACGCGAACCGCGACCACTAGTGCGAGCAGCACGGACAGGCGACGTAGGGCGAGACGCAGGCTCACGACGCTCAGCCAGACCTCCAGTAGGACCAGTGTAGGGAGAAGGAGCAGGCAAAGGGGAGGTAGGCTGCAACTGTAGCTGGGACGAGACAGGCTGTGGACACTCTAAGGGAGGAGGAGGACCAGTAGAAGGTGGAAGACCAAGAACCTGCTGCAGGAGTGGCACGAAGTACGGTCGAGGCCGCGCGGCGACGCTAGAAGCAGCAGGGACAGCACCAGAACCCTCAGCAGGAGCACCCGCTCCAGCAGCACCACCAGTAGCTCCAGAACCTCCAGCAGCACCAGGAGCACCCCCAGTAGGACTGCCAGCGGTAGTCTCAGCGCCAGCACCCTCAGCAGCACCAGCTCCAGTGCACCCAGGACGAGCACCTCTGGGACCCGCGACCGCAGCACCCTCAGCAGTCGAAGGACCTCCAGCACCAGCAGCACGCCTCCAGCGCCGGGCAAACCACTCACGCAGCTCCTGTGGAGAAAGTGGCTCCCGGCGAGACGAAGCACTCGGAGAACCTCCAGGCGGAGCACCTCCAGGCTCAGCACCCCCAGGCGTAGCACCCCTAGGCTCAGCACCCCCAGACGTAGCACCCCTAGGCTCAGCACCCCCAGGCTCAGCACCCCTAGGCTCAGCACCCCCAGGCTCAGCACCCCCAGGCTCAGCACCCCTAGGCTCAGCACCCCCAGGCTCAGCACCCCTAGGCTCAGCACCCCCAGACGTAGCACCCCCAGGCCCAGCACCCCTAGGCTCCGCACCCCCAGGTACAGCACCCCCAGCCTCAGCACCCTCAGCAGCACCAGAGTCACCAGTGACCTCGACAGGCTCGACTGCGTCTACCTGGGACACACCTGAAGGGGCAGGACCCTGAGGGGGGAGGGGGTCTACCTGGGGGGGACCTGGTACCAGGAAGAGTGGGGGTGGGGGGAGGGACGGAGTGCGGTAGGGGAAGAGGCGGTAGTAGGGGACCGACTCGTCAAACGTGACGTCCTGGGAGGACAGAACACGGCGAGAGGTGGGGTGGTAAAACTGCCACCCAGGCGCGTCAGGGGGGAACCCCAGGAAGACGCAAGGAGCAGCACGAGGGGATAGTTTGTCCGCAGACAGGTCGCGGACAAACGCCCGAGATCCCCAGACCCGGAACGCCGACGCATCGCCAACCTTCCCCGTCCACAGCAAGGCTGGGGAGGTCTCCGGCCTGGAGACCCTGGGGTGGAGGTTGATCTGATGCGCCGCGTACCTCACCGCAAACGGCCACAGAAAATGGGGGGCAGCCGCATGCATCATAGACGTACGAGCGACGTCCATGACCATGCCAATGCGGCGCTCAGCAATCCCATTTTGCTGCGGTGAGTCCGGAAGCGTGAAGGTCTGACGGATGCCCCGTGCACGACAGTAGGCACGCAGAAGGCCAGAGGAGAACTCTCCGCCTCTGTCCGAGTGCAGACGCAGAACAGGAAAGTCCGAGCCGAAGCTCTGCCTGAGCTGGAGACGAGCTGCGCGGATCCAGTCGATCAGCACCTCAGTGACATCACCCTTGCTGCGCAAGGGGAAGACTGTGGTGTAACGCGAGTAGTCGTCAACAACGAGCAGGAAGTAGCGCTCGTGACCCTGTCCACGGACGCGGGCTGGGCCCCACACGTCCATGTGAAGTGTCTGCAACGGGGCCTCTGTCGGAGGAAACTGGGAGGAGTGAGGGGCAGCACGCAGGCGCCCCTCGACACAGGGGACACAGGCAGGGCCAGGGCCCTGAGGAAGGGGAGGGAGGGACCGGGGGAGACCGGACACAAGAAGACGGGAGGCCATACCTCTGAGCCGAAGCAGAGAGGGGTGGCCAAGGCGGTGGTGCCAGAGGAGAGTCTCGTGAGACAGGAGACGACACGAACAGGGGGCAGACTCAGGACCAGACCTGGACGCCGCAGCAAACACCTGACCCGACGTAACTACCCTACCAGACTCAGCAACTGGAGGAGACGCAGTGGTCAGAGTGTACAGGCTCGACCCCGGCTGACGGGTGAACGTAGCCAGGTGTCGGCCTGTGCCAGCCTCTGTACAGTGGGTCACTCTCTGACGTGCAGGAGTGAACTGGTGGACCCCCGCATCCTGTAGGTCAGCACCACTCACCAGGTTCGTAGAGAACGAGGGGAGGTAGAGACCAGACAGGGTGCCAGAGGGAGCCGCCGGACACGGGAGGACTGTGGAGAAGCGAGACAGGACAGGACCCCCAGAGGGGTCAGCCAGAGACACTGCAACCGGTCGACTCAGCGGTGTGAGTGTGGTGCGGTCCCGAAAGAAGGAGCGAGACGCCCCAGAGTCAAGGGTGAAGGTGAGGGAGGCCGAAGCCGACGCAGTACCTGAGAGCGCAGACTCACCAGTACCTGAGGACGCAGACACACGAGCACCTAGAGCAGCAGCGTCGCAAGCACCTAGGGCAGCAGCCTCACCAGGACCTAGAGCAGCAGTCTCAATGCCCGGATCGGGCGGGAAACACCGGTAACAGTCACCCTCATCACTAATAGACACAGCATACATGGCAGAGAGAATAGCATCAAAGTCAAGATCATAGATGGCAACACCCGCCCTAGACAGCTCGCCCCAGCGAGGGATCTCGGAGGCCTCCGGGAACTGGTGACGCCACGCGTCCGTCAGGCGGCCAAAGCAGCGCTGGGTGGGGTGGGCACCCCCACACTGCTCACCCGCACGGTCGCCAGTGCGCAAAACGTAGGAGCACGGACCAAAACCCCCACCCCGCTGACGCGCAGTGTACCACTCACGAAGCTGCTGAGGGGACAGGGTGTCACGACCACGCTGCTGCTGCTGGCGCGAGCCACCACCGGAGCCACTCCTCTGCGAAGACCCGCGACCAGCACCACCGCCACCCCCGCCGCCTCCGACGCCTCCGCCGCCTCCGCTACTGCCGCCGCCTCCGCCTCCGCCGCCGCCTCCACCTCCGCCACCTCCGCCACCTCCACTCCCACCGCCACCGCCGCCGCCACCTCCACCTCCACTGCCGCCACCGACCCCTCCACCCCCACCTCCACTCCCACCGCCACCCCCACTCCCCCAACTGCCGCCACCTCCACCTCCACCGCCCCCGCTCGCTCCTCCAGCGCCCTTGCCCCCCTTGCCCTTGCCAGAGCGGCGTCTCCCGCTAGGGGCAGACGCCGCACCGACCGACTCAAGAACAAGGAGGTCGGCCGCAGCAGCAGAGGCAACAGAGGGCAGAAGGGGGGAGGGGGAACACCCCTCAAAGATGGGGGTGCGCGGGTCACCACGAGAGGCCCCTACAGCGACGATGCTCTTCTCGGCCGCTAGGAGGGACTTCTCGAGGAGGTCAACAGTGAGAGTGGTGGGACAGACAGAGAGAAAGTGGTCCCTGACTACGCGAAGGGAGTCAGGAAGGCGAGTGACTATGTAGTAAAGAGTGATGTACATGGGGGGGGGGTTCCTGGCGCAGAAGTCAGGAGGGAGTGCAGCGCGGTAGCGAGTGTCACTAGTGCGGAGGTGCGTAATGAGGTCAGTGACTGTGGGAAAGGCAGTAAGATCAGGAAAGAGGTACGGTAGCATGAGACGGCTCAGTGCAGCAGTGGCAGGGGAGGAGTAGCGCGCAACTACAGCGTCGTACAAGGTCTGAGCACTCTTGTACTGACTAAAGTGCGCACGCTCGGAGGTAGGGAGGTGGCGACGCACAGCAAGACGTGCAGCAGCGTCGCGCGTGGCCCACTGGGAGCGAACAGTGGCGTCAGCATCAGCAGCAGGGGCAGTGGAGGTGCCAGAGGTGAGGTCAAAGAGAGAGAGGCCGTCTGCCCTATCGCACTGTAAGAACAGCTGCAGGTCATCTACCCAGACCTCAAAGTCAATGGCCCTACCCTCAGCGTCAAAGGCGAGAACACTAGGGGTAGCCATGACCCTAGACGACTAGCAGCGCAAACAGTGGGGTGAGGACAGTGCAGTGAAAAGGCGCTGTGCTCACCAGACTGGGCAGGTCGGGCGGCCCTGAAGGAGGGCGGCGCGGCGGCTCGGCGGCTCAGCTGCTGGGCGGCCCGGCGGCTCGGCGGCTCAGCTGCTGGGCGGCTCGGCTGCTGGGCGGCTCGGCTGCTGGGCGGCGCGGCCGCTGGGCGGCTCGGCTGCTGGGCGGCTCGGCTGCTCGGCGGCTCGGCGGCTCGGCTGCTGGGCGGCTCGGCTGCTGGGCGGCTCGGCGGCTCGGCTGCTGGGCGGCTCGGTTGTGCTGCTGCAGGGCACGGGGCCGCAGGTAAGGGCGGCGGGGCCGCTGGTAAGGGCGGCGTGGCCGCGGGTAGGGTGGCGGGGCCGCAGATAGGGTGGCGGGGCCGCAGCAGAGGGCGGCGGGGCCGCAGGTAAGGTGGCGGGGCCGCAGGTAAGGTGGCGGGGCCGCAGGTAAGGTGGCGGGGCCGCAGCAGAGGGCGGCGGGGCCGCAGGTAAGGGCGGGGCCGCAGGTAAGGTGGCGGGGCCGCGTGGAAGGGCGGTGGGACCGCTAGGTAGGGCGGCGGGGCCGCGCGATGGGGCGGCGGGGCCGCGCGATGGGGCGGCGGGGCCGCGCGATGGGGTGGCGGGGCCGCGAGGAAGGGCGGCGGGGCCGCGCGATGGGGCGGCGGGGCCGCGCGATGGGGCGGCAGGGCCGCGCGATGGGGCGGCGGGGCCGCGATGGGGCGGCGGGGCCGCTAGGTAGGGCGGCGGGGCCGCGCAATGGGGCGGCGAGGCCGCGAGGTAGGGCGGCGGGGCCGCTAGGTAGGGCGGCGGAGCCGCTAGGAGAGAGGCGGCGGGGCCGCGAAGACGGGCGGCGGGGCCGCGGAGACGGGTGGCGGGGCCGCAGTGCAGGGCCGCTAGGGCGGCTCGACGAAGTGAGGGCCCGAAGCGCGACTCGGGCTGAGCGCGCTTCGGGCAGGAAAAAAAAAAAATCGATGTGGTGGGCCCTAAGCACAGTTCCCAAGGGGGAACCTGCTCGATACCATGAGAAGATTTGAACAAGAATGAATGAACTATGAAATGAAGTGAGTACAAATATGAAACCCTAATTGGTTGTACCCCCTATGGGATACCCCACTATAGCCTACACAACAGCATAAGCTATAATGTTCTGACATGGGGTTGCTGAGCGCCGCATAGGCTTGGTCATGGAGATCGTCCGCACCTCCATGGTCCATGCCCGTGCGCCCCATTTTCTGTGGCCCTACGCGGTTCGCTACGCCGCCCACCAGCTGAACCTCTGGCCGCGTGTCTCTCGCCCGGGGGTTTTTCCGACCCGTCTCTGGACTGGGTCCCCTGGTGTTGCGTTGCAGTTTCGTGTCTGGGGCTGCCTTGCGTTTGTCCGCGACACCTCTGCGGACAAGCTCTCGGCTCGCACCCTCCCCTGTGTCTTCCTTGGTTTCCGGGTCGCTGCCCCTGACTTTGTCTTTTACCACCCACCCCTACACCGATTCTTTGACTCCTGTGACGTCACCTTTGACGAGTTTGTGTCATTCAACGCCCGCTACCCCCACCGAGGTCTCCCGGTTCCTTACCCTCCCCTCTTCGTCGGCCCCACTCCTCATCCTCCGGGTCCTCCGATACACCGACCCTACCCATGTCATGCCCCGTCAGCTGTGTCTCACGCTACTCCTCTCCCCTCGGTACCACGTCAGGTATCGTCTCCCTCCCCACATTCGTCCTCACAGTCACCGCAGCAGCCTTCGGCACTACCGCGGCTGGTCGCAGTGGACTCTGGGGGTGTTGGTGCTAAAGGTGCTGGCGCTGGAGGTGCTACTTCTGGGGGTGCTGGAGCTGGAGGTACTTGCACTGGAAGTGCTGCTTCTGGGAGTGCTGGAGCTGGAGGCACTGGCACCGGAGGTGCTGGTTCCGGGGGTGTTCGAGCTGGGGGTATTGGCACAGGAGGTGCTGGTTCTGGGGGTGTTGGAGCTGGAGGTACTAGCACTGGACGTGCTGGTTCTGGGGGTGGTGGAGCTGGAGGCGCTGGCTCTACAGCGCCTGCTCCGCCTGTCGTCCGTTACCAGACGCGTTTTCAGTGTCTTCGGCAATTGGAGCGGGAGGAGCAGGAGCGGTTGGAGTAAGAGAGGTTGGAGCGGGAGCGGCTGGAGCGGTTGGAGCAGGAGCAGGAGCATCAGCAGCAGCAGCAGCAACAGCGGACACAGACCCCGCATCATCCACTGTTGCAGCGGTTGTCTCCACCTGTGAGTGGCCTTCGGACCCTTGGTCTCCCTTCCTCTCCTCCATACTGCTCACCCCCTCCTCCTGCACACGGTCTTCCTCCTCCGGACTTGTCCTTGGCTGTTTTCTCTCCTTCTCTGTCACAGCCGCCTCCTCCTGTTGTCCCTCACACTTGGACCACTCCTTCTCCCCCGAGTGCTCGTGCCTCGTTTCCTCTTAGGGACATCCGTTCGGTCTTGGTTTGTACTAGTCCTTCTCGTTCTCTGCCTCAGTCTGTTCTCTAGTCACCTCCTGCGTCGTCTCTTACAGCCTCCTCTCACCCTATCACTGACTACTACCGTACTGTTCGTCATGTGTTCTCTCGTGTTCTCGCCTCTCTTGTCACGCACACTACTGCCTCTCTGTCGTCTGTCCCGGCTCTTGTCGTAGCTATCACTGAATTTGTCGACACTCATCGCCTTGACTACGCCACCCGCGTGGTGGCTGCTCCTCCTACCCGTCCCCTATCTGCCGGGGGTTGCCCTTGGCTATGACGTCCTAGTGGACAGACAATTTGAGCTGGAATTCTTGGCAGCCATTTCTCCCCATCTCTGTGCCATGCTGCTAGCCCCAGAGGGAGACCTTGACGCTCCAGACATCCCAACTCCTCGCACTTACGCTGAGGCAGTGCCGGGACAGTGGGCCTCTCAGTGGATTGCAGCCATGGACGCAGAGATAGCATCTTGGAGGTCCACAGGCACGTACGTCGACGCGGTTCCCCCTCCCAGGGCGAACGTAGTCGATGGCATGGATCGCCGCCTGTCTTCAAGGCTAGAACCTTCAGTCAGTGTGAGTGAGTATACTTCTTTCAGACCTTCTCTCCCACCCCAAAGATGACCACTCTTCGGGTGCTACTACACGTCGAAGCACAGTGAGACTACGAGCTGCACTCACTAGACTTCTCCACTGCCTTCCTACAGGGCAGCCTCCACGAGGAGATCTGGCTGCGTCGTCCTCCTGGCCTCACTGGCACGTTCCCGCTTGGGACCCAGTGGAGCCTGAGACGACCAGTCTACGGTCTCTGCCAGGCGCCCGGTGAGTGGCACGACATTCTTCGCTCCACTCTTGCTGACCTCGGGTTGAGTCCTTCGTCTGCTGACCCGTCGCTGTTCGTTCGCTCTGGCTCTACTCCATTCTTCGTCCTCGTCTACGTCGACGATTTGGTCTTCGCTACAGCAGACAGGGTTGCTCTGGCTTCAGTGAAGTCCAAGCTACAGAAGAGACACACGTGCACTGACCTTGGTGAACTGCTCAGCTACATTGGCTTGCAGATCATCAGGGACAGAGCCGCTCGCATCAGCACGCTGACTCAGTCACACATAGTGGAGCAGGTCCTTCGGCGCTTCGAGCTTCAGTTTTCCACCACACAGCCCATTCCACTTGCTGTTGACCACAGACTCACTTCTCCACTTCCTGACGAGCCGTTTGAGCCTACTGGTCCCTACGCAGAGCTTGTAGGTTGCCTCATGTACCTGATGACCTGTACTCGTCCGGACCTCGCTTACCCTCTCATTGTCGTGGCTCGCTTTGTTGCGAGTGGTAGACACCGTCCTGTGCACTGGACAGCTGCTACGAGGGTAGCGAAGTACCTGGCAACTACATCAGGCATGGGGCTTGTGCTTGGAGGGACACAGCAAGTGCGGCTTACTGGACACTGTGACTCGTCCTACGCCGACGACTTGGAGACCATGTCTTGGAGGTCTGGAGCTCGAGCTGTGTCGTGGAGGTCTACCCGGTCGTTGTCTGTCGCTTCGTCCAGTGCTGAGGCCGAGATCTACGACAGTGCCATGGCTGCTCAGGAGCTCCACTGGCTGACATTCTTGCTCACTCGCAGAGGAGGGAAGAGGGGCGTCGCAGAGGAGGATAAGTCTGTGCTGAGGGACCCTGCCGAGCAACCGGACCAGCAGCTGAGATGGGAGGCATAGTACGGCAGAAGCATGGAAGGAGATCGTTAGGAAGAGGGACTCCCTGGTCACACCGTGCAGGTCAAGGGAAATAATGCTGAGGCTACATTGCAAAAACCAGCAAGTAGGGGAGAGGCTGCATTTTCTTGGAGCGCATGTATGTTGCCCGCACTGCGGTGAAGCCGAAACCCTAGCTCACTGCCTGCTGGACTGCCGCGTCATCCAACCTGTCATGGGCGCACTCAAGGGGGCTCTGCAGCTGATGAATCAGACGAGGGATGTGGGTAGGCTGGAAGAATTTCTATTCTCGGAGGATTGTACGAGGTCGGGCTTTTTAGAAAAGCTGCTAATTGTTGTCGCCTTCCACCAAAGAGAGGTGCAATGCAGAGTTTTCGCAAGACACTTTCCAACCGAGGCGGGTACTTCGGAAAATCGGGGTGAATTTCCTAAGACATATCGGAATCTACAGTGCACACAAGAGATGGGTGGCTGGTAGTGACAAAGGCGGCAAGGACAGAAGTTGGGCTTACCTGGCACAGGATGAGGCGGTGGTGATGTGTCGGTTGTTTCGCGACGAGAAAACAATGATGTGGAGGGATGGCTTCAAGTCGATCTGGGAGGATCCAAGGACCCAGCTCCGCTCGCCATAAAAGTCCATGGAAGGGCTGTGCATACACCTGTCTCCCCGTTCCCTTCCCCCACTTAGTTATGACTGTGGATGTATGCGTTATCCCTATAATGACATTACATCCTTTAAATAATAATTATAAAAAAGAAAATGTGTTATTTTAAAGTGCCCTAGCGATTTTACAAGACTTGGCGCCGAAAGGCAGGAGTTCGGTTACCGGGTGTTTGAATAACAACAGTGACGGTCGTTCGATTTCAAGGTTCGATTTTCACAATATCTGTAAGGAATTACAAACTCCTTACTATAGACATCCCTTAGCGAGGATGTCCTGAGCATCTCGTGTCAGCTAGGTTCGGCCTTCTCATACGGCCCGAACAATTTCCGAGTCGGCCCCGCACCAACCGCCACCTTTCCAACCCTCGCTCACCCCGAGGTCCTCGCCTAGTCAGGAAAACCCTATATTTGCTCGTCACTTTCATTGTATCGATAGCTTCCGTGATCAGCGTCTCATTATTAAGTTATTTCGCGCACTCTTTTAGTTCAACTTATAACATTTGGTATCGGAGCTACTTTCCTAGCTCACCCCACTTTTTATAGTGTATTACCCCTAGGGGGGGGGAGAAGGAAGGATGTCTTGGGGTCCAGGAGGTGCATGACGGCCGGCCAAGAGAACGAGTTAGTTGCTCCCAACGGCCATGGAAATTATCGTGCTCCTTCGGCACCGCCAGATCCTTGCCTTCGCCGGTCCCGATCGACCGTACCCTCCCTCCCCCCGGGTGGTGGAGAGCTATGGCTGTCGCACTTTCATTATGTGAGTTAAGTGCGTGGTTTTCCGTCAAACTTGGAGTTGATTTTGTACGGCAGCTGGCGTCAGCGGGTCGTCGTCAGTGCACGTCCGAGGTTTTCGGAAGCAACGTGGTGCGAGTCGGCGTCACTGCACCGTCGTCAACTGAGCACGATTTTTCCTGCTGATTCTTTGCCACGTGGCGCACGTCAGCAAGTGGCGTCGGGGGTTCGTTGTCACGTTGTGCACGAGTTTTTCGGCGTTTTCAACGGGTGGGAAAGGACAGCTGGCTGAGCAAGCCAGGCGCATGGTGATTTGCTTCATAAAACGCGACGGCGAGGAGAGGCGATGTGGCGACTGCCCGAAGTATGTGGGGGTCTACCGTCGTCCCGCCCGGGTGTAGCGGTGTTGCTGCGTCGTGGGATTTTTCGGCAGGAGCGTCACAGTGTGAGACGGAACATCGTTTTCAGACCACTGAAAAGATCGGAATTTTCGACTACGACCAGATTGTTCCGGTTGGGTCACTGCTGTCCCTGGCAACGAAAAGATCGGTGAATTTTTTTGGAGCAACAGTGGCAGCCGATTCCATACTTCAAGCGGCACAGGTCCCTTCGGCTAGAGGTAGTTGTGTCGCAGACAAGGCAGTCCACCACGGGACAACGGTCCGGCGCAGCGGCTAGACCCGCAATTTTCAGGGGTTCTACCAGCTACAATAAACGGAGTTGCGTCTAATGCGAGTCTGGCGAGAGACACGGGTTTCGGGATTCAGGAGGCTCGAAAACGACCAACGGGGAAATGCTCTAGCTGGTGCCTAAAAGTTTGCGGCTAAGCGGCGGTAGCCGGATGGGTAGCCGGCCCAGGTTTGCGAACGGCTCAAATACCCCACACCAGTTACCTCGAAGGCTAAGTTCCTGTTGGTTCTGGACGTGGGGCCCTGTGTTTAGTCCTGTGCTGGTTCAAAAGCGTAGGTATTGCACTCGTTCGACAGCTGGGCGTGGGAGTAGCGCGAAATCTGACTATCAGCAACAGTTCCCCTGCCAAAGAGTCGGAGTTGAAGAAGTTGTGGCAGTTTCGGGGCTTCTCCTAATGCGGCAGTCTATCCGACAAAGACGTAGTGGCGAAGACGGAGTTTCCGAAGCTGTGGATTTTAAGCGCGATAGACGCGGTAGGCAACGAAGCAGCCACGTGAGAGTTCGCGCCTTCACCAAATGTCAAACAAATCGTGGGCAACAAAGAAAAATACCTCATCCGACAAACGCAACCGCTGGGTGAGCGGTGGCTCGCCGATACTGTCCGGGGGTGAACAAAATAAAAAGGAGGTGGGAGACGGGTGAACATCAGCTCGCCAAAATGACTCTGTGGTGTAATTCGAAGTGGGTAGGGGGAGTTCGACGAAGCGAACGACATCGTTGTTGCGTTCTTGTAAGATCCATAAGTACTGGGTTCCATACGACAAACACCCCCTATTTGTGGAATGCTGTTATTTCAGAGAATTCTAACCTACGGAGGAGATCAGAATGGCGTGATGGCGCGAAGGGTATAATTCAGATTGTTGCTCTTGACATATTTGTTGTTGACTTAGTAGAATCCAAGCATAGGTTTCACTAAGAAAAGGAATTAAACAAGTAGAGTACAAGAAAATTTGAACCAATATACTAGGGCAAAGGAGCCCTGCATAAACTTTCCTAGAGGAACATTTACCTAACTACCAAGCATGTGCCTTGCCAACGCAGCAATGGCTGGTGAAAAAACAAGCCCATGTATCACCTAACTAAGTAGTTGCCCATGTTGTACACCAAGCATAGGTGTGCACGTTTTTGTGGTTACAAAAACGTGTAGCAGGTTCTCTTTCTGTTTCTGGTTCAATTTCTCCTGGCGGGTACAATTTCCGCCAAGACCTGATTGGTCGAAATTCCCTGTGCCCTCATTGGTCGAAATTCGCGCACATTGAATTTCTCGTCGAAATTCAATTCTGCGTTCGTGAGGGTGCGCAGGGGTTGACGTGACCATGCGCAGATGAACTCTCGCGAACCTCTGCACCAGCTGCGCCCCCTGCACATGTGCACGAGATGTTTCCGTTACACCTGCGGATGCTACATTTCCTCGTGCACGGGTTCCCTGGTACACCCCTTGTACAGTCAACCTTTCTCCTTGTGCACGAGGTTCTTGGCCCAGCCTGCGCATAAGCTCCAGATCTCGCCGATGCACATGCAGGGCTCTTCTCAACACTCCCCTGCCCTGCTAGCGCATGGGCACAAAGGAGGTTAACACTATGCGAAAGGAAACTAGCTATCATAGAATACAGGTGACGAAATGAACTTCGTCGGCGCGTTCGTCGTCGCGCAACATCTCACCGCACCAGCCAAGTTGAAGGTCATGGTACCTACTTCTGCACGTCTTTGTCACCATCGCTGACGTCGGCCAGACGAACTTGGCCGATCGCGATGGAGCACCGGTTGAAGACCGGAAAGTGCAGCGCCTTCGTCAGGAAGTCAGCCGGCTGCTCGTCGGTCGGGATATACCGCAGTACGAACTTCCCGCGCTTCACCATCTGATGCAGCCAAGCGTAGCGTCGCTCCATATGCTTGAGGTTGCCTTTCAGCCCCAAGCCCTCAACGACCGTGATGGCCAACTGGTTGTCCACACGGAGGACATTCGGCGTCCCAACGTCGAGCAGGTGGAACTCGGCGAGGAGGAAGCGAAGTCGGCGCACCTCCTTGCCGGCCTCGGTGGCCGCGACGTACTCCGACTTGGTCGACGAGAGTGTCGCGCACTTGATGCGCTGGCTCGTGCAGGAGATGGCGGCCCCACCGAAGACGAACACGTAGCCGCCCGTGCTCGTACGATTCTGCTTGTCGCCGGTGTCGTCGGCGTCCACGTAGCCGGCCAGGCACAGCGACTCTGGTCCGCCGCCGAACTCCAAGGCGGCGTCACAGGTGTCGGCGAAGTAGCGCAGGCAGCGGTCGACCTCGCGCCAATGGTTGTCGCTCCGCACCGTCAGGCCGCTCCCCATCTTGCTGCACGCGATGGCGATGTCCGGCCTCGTCTTGGTCGCCGCGAACTGCAGCGAGCCGACCTTCTGCCGGTATTCCTCCTCCTCGCGCGACTGAGCATCCTCGTTGTCGAACATCAGCTCGGCGTAGGCGGTGACGGAGACCGGCGTCTTCGGGATCCGCCCGGTCTGCTCCTCGTTGATGAAATGCCTACGCAGCTTGTCGACGAAGGCCTGCTGGTGAAGACACAACTTCCGCGCAGGTCGGTCGCGCACGATCTCCAGCCCGAGATACTTCTCGACCGGGCTGATCTCGCGCAGCTCAAAAGCGGCCTCCAGCAGCTCCTTCAGCTCCCTCAACATCGCGGTGCTGCTGCTGGCGGCGAGCAAGTCGTCGACGTAGACGAGCACCCAGTCGGCGACCTTGAAGTAGAGAGCCTCGTCGACCTGGCTCTTGCTCCAGCCAGCGCCGGTCAGCACCGTGTCGAGAGCCGAGTACCACAGCAGCGGCGACTGCTTCAGCCCGTACAAGCTCTTCAGCAGCTTGCACACCTGGCCGGTCCCGTCGTCGCAGTAGTCAGGCTGGTACATGTAGAGCATGCGGTTGAGCTTGCTCTGCAGGAATGCGTTCTTCATGTCGAGCTGCATCAGGTGCATGTCGAGGACGGCGACGATGCTGAGGAAGATACGCAGCGTGACGTAGCTCCCGACCGGCGCGTACGTCTCATCGTAGTCGGCGCCGTACACCTGCGTGAAGCCCTTCACGACCAAGCGCGCCTTCTCGCGGGCGACCGTGTCATCGACATGGTACTTCGTCATGAGCACCCACCGATTCTTCATCACATTGACACTGTGCGGGCGCTCGACGAGCTCCCACGTGCCGTTGGCGATGAGGCTCCGGATCTCCTCGTCCGTGGCGGCTTTCACCGCCTTGCCCTTCTAGCTCGCCAACGCCTCTTTCACCGTCATCGTCGCAATGTCCCATCGGTGTTCAGGGTCGGCGTGCATGTCGGGGTCGAGCTTGGGCAGTTCGACGTCGGCCTGCGCATCGTCGAGCAACGTGCTATAGGAGGTCGGCGGTAGGCAAACGTGGTAGCTCAGCTTCTCGCTAGGCTTGCCAAAGTTGGAGCGAGTGGAACGTCTCAGTTTTGGCTCGTCGGCTTCGACTTCCACCATGTCGCTGTCGCTGGACTGCTCCCCTGCGGACAACTCTCCTTCATCGTTGTCGGGTTCACCAACAACCTCCACAACATCGCTCGACGAATCGTCGAGCTGCTTTCCTGTCGGCGGCTCCTCTGCGGACGCCCCCTTCATCGACAGCTCCCCTGTAAACGGCATCTCCTCCGCCCGCTGCTCCCCTGTCGGCGACGGCTTTGCACCCTCGTTGACGAGCTTGACGTCACGTCGGACGCCGGCGATGACACTGATCGTCGCCACATGCGACGTCCCAAGGCTCCCCTCATCGCCGGTGGCCGACGACGTTGTCGGCTCATGCAAGGTGATAAGGGGTGACACAGTAGGAGCAAGAGGAGGAGGGGTAGGATGGACGTCATCGACGCCCTCGTCAACAGGCTCGTCAACTTCGGCGAGCAGTGGGAACGCCGCCGTCGAGGAGTCCGTCGGCGAGTGGGTCCGCGTCCGTCCCGACGCCGGCCAATGCGTCACCTTCCACACCTCCAGCGACAGCGTCTCGTAGAAGATGGCCTCGACCGTCGTGACCATCTTGTTGTCGGTCAGGTCGAGCACTTCCCATCCCTTGCTTTCCGGCGACACACCAAGATGGAGCCCCCACCGGGCCTTCGGCGCCAGCTTCCCTCCACGCTGCTGCTCGGGGATCATGAACTGCACCATGCAGCCCCACACGCGCACTAGCGTGAGGTTGGGCTTCTTGCCAGTCAGCAGCTGGTGCGGCGTTGTCCCCGGCGGCAGCGTCGATCGCTCCAAGCAGTTGCGCACCCAGACGGCCTGCCGCAGGGCGAGGTGCCACCAGTAGTGTTGCATGCACATGTGCAGCAACATCGTCCGCACGGCCTCGACGACCGTGCGCATCTCCTCCGCCATGCCGTTCTGCTGCGGAGTGTACGGGCAGGTGAGGTCGTGGACGATTCCTTTCCCAAGAACTCGCATCCGCGGTCAGAGCGGAGCAGCATCAACGACTTCTTGGTTTGCCTCTCCACAACCAGCAGCCACTTCTCGAACACTTGCAGGACGTCGCTTTTCTTGGCGACCGGCCTCACCCACACGTAGCGCGTCTTCATGTCAATGTGCACCACGGCCAGGGCCTCCTCCGCGTCAGTGCCCTTTTCGGGGAAGGTATGCCGCGTAAGTTTCCCGCCTACGCAGGAGACGCACGGCAAGTCGGTCCCGGTCGACGGTTTGATGTCCAGGCCGGTGGTGACTTCGTGCTTCGCCGAGCTCTTGATGGTGTCGACGCCAACGTGCGCGAGCCTCGCGTGCCACCTGTCCGGCGTCGACTTCGTCGCCGATGCGATCGTCCGCAGAGCCACCACCTCGGTCGACGTCGAAGTCGACTTCGTTGTGCAAGGTCGAAGGTTGGTGCAGAGGACCCCGCCGGTGTACTTCGCCCGACCAAGCACGTCCCCGGCCGCTGAGACGAGCAGCATCTCGTCGCCGTCGTCCTCCAGCTTCACACCGCTGTCCTTCAGCTGGCCGGCTGACAGCATGTTCGCCTGCACGCCCGGGACGTAGAGCACGTCAGGGACGAGAACCTGCTTCCCGGCCTCCCCTTGCAGAGCGACGGTGCCGCGGCCTTCGACAGTCTGCAGAGCCCCGTTGAAGCCACGCACATGTTTCACGTCGCCACTCGGTGCCATGTCGACGAAGGCCTCCTTCGTCCTTATCAGGTGGTGCGAGCAGCCGCTGTCGAGCAGAACCACCGTCGGGTTCGCCTGCACGGCGGCGCGACCGCCTTGAAGTCCTCGTCTGCCTCTGGCGCCAGCGAGAGCGTCTGATCCACCACGCCGACCATCGAGCACGACGCCTCCTCGTCGCCTCAACCCTTGCCGCTGGAGGAGTCGACGTCCTTCGTCGACGACGCCTTCTTCGACGCCTGCTTCTCCTTGCGCGACTTTTCGTCCCGACTTCGACGACTGTTGGCCGGCCTCCCGCGGCCTCCCCTGTGATCATCGTCGTCAGACTCCTCTCGTTCGGGGCAGTCATAGGAGAGGTGGTCGGCGCTTCCGCAGACCCAGCACTTGCGCCGTCGACCACCGCTGCCACGACCACTGTCCCGAGTTGACTTCGTCTGGTCGGCGACCTCCCACCTCCGCTATCACCTCCGCCAGACTTGCCGCGCTGCCCCTGCTGACGATCCTGCTTCGTCAGAGCGACGTAGTTCGCCTGCGAAAGGAGCTCCGTGGGCCGCTCAGCCTCCTGCTGTCGCCTTATATATTTCATATATCTTTATAACTGCCTGTAGCTTAGCTTTAGTGTAGTTATACAAACCCTGTTGGTGGTGCACCCTTTCTTGCATGTTTCTTATCTATTTGTACTAGCAATTCTATAGTGCAAAACCTCTTTTTGGCCAACTCTCTCGCTCACGTGCCTCTCGTTCCTCACGCTAGCGATCGCCATGGTTACTAAATTTCCTAAGCCCAGGTTCTAGATCTTGACATGTTATCTGAGTGGACACTCCTAGGACCTAATTTTTAATGGGCCCACCGTTAGCTTCCACCGTGGCGCGCCTCGTGAAGATGCGCCTGTCGCGTAGCTCTGCCCGTAGGTCAGGTCGTCGGTTTCTGTCCGCCAGCGAGCTCGCCAGCGAACTCGCCGACGGACCCGCCAGCGCGCGCGTCAGCAAACCCGCCAACGACTCCGCTGGCGGACCCGCCAGCGCGCTTGTCAGCAAGTCCGCCGGCGGACCCTCCAGCGCGCACGTCAGCGGACCCGCCGATGGACCCGACAGCGCGCGCATCAGGAAGCCCACCGACGGACCCGCCAGCGCGCGAGTCGACACGACCGCCGACAAACCCGCCGACTGGCACACCAGCGAGCCCGCCAATGGACCCGCCAGCGACCCACTTCACGTCATCTCATCACCTGCACCTGGTCACCCCGTCGTTTTCACCATCAGTACCCCGCCCGTAGCCCGTTTTCCACCCGCGGCCCACACGAACCTCGCTCTCGCCAAAGGACCCACCAGCAACAGCCGCCCTACCGCCCGTCCCTCCATCCCTCCCCCCTCCCCCGTCGCCTTCCCTTCTGCGACTACAGATGTGGGGGGGGAGGTGGTGTGGAAGGGTTGGCCGTCGTGAGCTCCTGCAGCCCCACCCTCTGCCCTGCCTCTCCCCTCCTGCGGCTGCTGCTGTGAAGGGGAGGAGGCGGGGACAGGGGGTGGGGGAGAGGGGGCAGGCCGCCATGTGACGATCAGTGCAGGGACTACCGTGGGTGGGAAGGGCCTGAAGGAAGGAAGCGGGGGAGGGGGTGAGGTTCCAGAGGGCGGCTGATAAGGGGGGTGAGGTTAAAGGGGGGTGGTTGATTGGGGTTGGCGGATTTGGGGGTTAGTAAGAGGGGATCGCCAGCAGTGAGCTGTCACGCTCATGCACGCCCCCCCACCTCCCCTCCTCATCCCTTACTCACCTCCCCCTTCGTAAAAGGGGGTTAGTAAGAGGGATCGCCGGCAGTGGGCTGTTACGCTCATGCACGCCCCCCACCTCCTCTCCTCATCCCTCTCTCTCACTTCCCCCTTCGTACTTCTCTCCTCTCCTCTCTCTCTCTCTCTCTCTCTATAATGGTCCGTGCATTGATATAGCATATGAGGTACACAAATGCAAGGTCTATCAAATACACAACAAGGATAGACTAACCTAAGAACAACCAAACAAACTAACAAGGAACATGCGGCCTGCCCCCTTAAACTTCCACTAGGGGCTCAATCACTGTAAAGCTATCACCCAGGTGGAGTTCGTGTTGCGTTCCCCCAACCGGTGGGTGCTCGGCCAGGGCTGCTTGGCAGGACTTCATAAGGTAACCCACCGACTGGGCCCGCTGCAGCGCCACTGACCATCTCTGCCGAAAGAGGTGGAGGAATCTAGCTGCGTGATAGGAGTTAGGTTCGGCGTTGAAGTGTCGCCTAGCAGCTGAATCCGCCAGCAATTTCAGGAAGATCGGTACCTCCGCACATGGGCACCCGTACGTCTCCACGGCCAGGAAAAAGAATCCCACCGTGTCAGGCCGGCTAGCGTAGTGTTGGATTTTCTTATCCGCCTGCTCCCTCGCTGCCCCTGCCCTTCGCCGCCGTCTTATCACGGGTACTGATCGGGTCCGTTATGGTTACATCGCAAATGTAGACCGCGCCTGAGCTCCGATCCATCATCGTAAGATCCGCCGTCTGCTCGTCCACTGGGCAATAGGCCGCTGACTCTGTGTGCACGATGAAGCCTGCACCTCGTGCCATGCTGGCGCATGCGTCCCTCAACTCATTGTGCGTGTTGATCCTGTGTTTCCCCGTACCGCAGCGAAAAAGGTGGTTGGGCAGTCTCGGGTCCGTGATCTCGACGTGCTTCGAGCAATCGCATTTTGCCGGTGTTGCGAAAGGCAGGCCCAGCCGGAAACGAACCGCGTTTGCAAAGTGCTCCCTTCCTATCCGCCTCGTGTTTTCAATCGGTATCGCCAGCAACCAATCGCTAGAACCGTAGCCGGTGAGGGAGAAAAGGCGCTGCGTGTGACCACAAAGCGGGTTTGGTCTCATGTGGCGAGACTCCCGGACCTGTTTTGCGTATCTGCTCCCCTGAACCTGAACCGAGAGGGCGTGCTGCAGCCTTATCCCCGCTGGTTCTATCCTCTCCTTCTCCAGTATTTCCCTCGCGTCGAGCGGCAGCGCCGCTGCACATTCCGTCAGCCAAGAGTGAAGGGCAGTGTCTGTATTTCTAGGCAGCAACATGTGGTTTTTGGCTGTGGACAGCACGTCGTCCGGTTCCAGCGGCAGGGAGCTCAGCAGTAGTGACGCCTGCGTGAAACTAGCAAGGAAACCGAACACGCCCTCTACGGTGGGATCTGTAATGCCAATCCCGCCCAGTGACGGCGGCAGGGAAGACTGCTCCCAAACCCGCGTCTGCTCTGCCTCACTGGAAGGATAACGTATGCCGCATGCGGCTAGCAGGGTGGCGAGCAGGTCTCGGCCCCATTGTGACCATGCCTCGCCGGGCAGGAGGTTGAGCGGGGTTGTCCTCGTCAGGTAAGCTACCCGTCGCGAGATACATCGTGTGAGTAGCAGTGATGCTATTTGCGGATCCGTGCGTTCGAGTAGCGGGAGCGGCTTCGCCATCGACCGTAGCTGTTCCGTTAGGAAAGAGGTAGCGCCGCCTGTGGTGCCTAAAAAGCTTCCTAGCAGTTTAACTCCCTCCCGTGTGAATGGCACCCCTGGCGGCAGCTCCCTCGCGTCTGTTATCTCAGTTCCGCTCCATGCCACACATTTCGCGGGGTTGTGCTCTAAGCCTAGTCCTGCTAGCTGGCCGGTGAAGTGTGTGAAAGCCGCAACTGTTTTAGTTTTGTTGCCGATGAAGCTGACATCATCCGCGTAAGCGAGGCACAGAACTTCTGGGTGGGCCACTGCTGTCGCTCGCAACGCCGGGTGGATGCCAGCGGCAAAAAGTAGAGGCCCCAAGGGGTCACCTTGGCGTACCCCGCGCTCGCTGCTAAGTGGTCCTGCAGCGAAGCCAGCGTCTAGGTGCAGTTGCGACGGCCGTCCGTATGTTAGCTTAACTAGCGGCAGCAGAGGCGACAGGGACGGGTCCTGTAAGGCATTTATAATCGCCTGCCGTGAGATACTGTTGAACGCGTTTTTCAAATCCGTTTGCAAGATCAGTGAATCTGGCCTTGCATCAGTGAAAGCACGTGCTGTGTGTATGATTGCTTCCGCTCCTCCCGGTACTGCCACGCCGTACTGTAACGGGAGGAAAAATGCCCGTGCAGCTGCTCCCATGACCGTCAGAGCCGCCTTTGCCGCCAGGCGAGTCAGGCACTCGCCTATCGCTATGGGTCTGGCGCCCCCCTCTGGTTTGGCCAGCGCTACCAGGCGTGACGACGTGAGTAGCTCTGCTACGGGCTCGGGAAGCTTCCCTCCCAAAATTGTGTTGACCAATGCGTGCAGGTGTGTGCAGACGGACGCATTTGTTACTGCGGTATCGCGCAAGTGTTCGAAAGTGGTGCCAGACGGGCCGGCCCCCACCCCATTCTCGCAGCGGCTCAGCAATTTGACGAAGTCAGCGTGGGAAATGGCCAGGCTTTGCGGTTGGTCGTGGGGTGGCCAAGTCAGAGGCTCGGTGTCAGCGGGCGGGTGTTTTCGGCGCAGCTCGGCCAGAATGTCGGGGCTGGGGGTGCAAACTGGCGTTGACTCGAGGGCCAGAACGGCCCGACGCAGACTCCCCCGCTTTGCCAGGCCTTCGGCTCTGCTGATGACCCCGGTTTCGTCAGGTCTGTGACGTGGCGGCGGTGGCGTGTTGACAGCTTCCGTGGCTTCGGTGTAGAGCTGGTCCCATTCGCCACGTTGGAATGATCGAATCCGAGCCTTGATTTTGGCCCAGTCAGGACGCTTTGGTGAGGGTTGGCGCAGGATTAGGCGTGGGAGAAACAGTAGCAGGCGCCATCCTGCAATGGAATTTGGGTTCCGCGACAGGTGTAGGAGTGGCGTCAGCAAAGTCAGCGCAAACAGCTCACAAAGATTTGGCGGTATGCGGCGTGTCAGCGGGGGTTGGCGACTATCGCAGAGAGGCGCGAGATCCCAAGTCGCGACTGCAGCGAAACGATTCTGCTGCATCGCCAGTTCGCCTGGCGAAAAGTATCGGGGTGGTTGTGGAGGCGCGTTGGTTTGGAGATGTGCGGCCCGGTTTGTGCTGGCGCGACCCGATGTTCCCTGGGCCGGCCGGGTTGGAATTCCAACCGTACGATTGCCATCGTGCGGTTCACCCGTGTCCTCCCTTTGGGCCACACTTGGACCTGGTTGTCCAACTGCACCCCTCTGGTTCCTCCCACTTCTCCCTCTCGACTGCTCCCTCTCTTCCTCCTCGACTTCTTCATCACTGCCGCTACTCTCTTCACGTGCCTCCTCCCTATAAGACGGATCATTCCGCTCATTACTTTCAGTATCAGGTAGTGTTAAAGCCCGACGCCCTGCAGACTGGAACGCGTTTTCCGGACCCCCTTCAACCCCGTTTCCTTCTCGCCGTCCCGCTCCTCGTCCTCTCCCTCGCAATGGTGATTGCCGGCGAGCCGTGGCCGTAGGTAGGCCATCACTCCTGGAGAGGGGTAGCCGTAGGTCTCGACTGCAAGGGCGTGGAAGCCCACCCACGCGTTCCTGTGTGCGTACTTCTCCTCCTTCCTATCTGCTGCCGCCCTAGCCGCCCACCCAGGAGCTCGGTTGCAGTTCTCGTCCCGGTGGGACACGGGGTCAGTCACGGTCACGTCACACATCCATACTTCTCCTGTCAGGGGATGACGGATGGTGACATCCGCCTTAAGGTTCTCAACGAGAGAGTAGATGTAGGTCTCCTTGTGCACCGTGAAGCCCGCCTCCGCCCCTATCTTGGCTATCTCGTCCCGGAGTGCGTGGTGAGTTGCTATCCTCCCCTTCCCTTTCTCGCAGCGCATGAGGTGGTTAGGGAGGCGGTCGTCCGGGAACGTGGTGCGGTATCGGCAGTCGCAGCGCCTAGGCACGGGCAGGGGGAGGCCTAGGCGGAAGGCAGCTGCGGTAGAGAGCTGAGAGGGTCCCATCCTGAGCGAGGGGATGAGGGGCAACGCCAGCAGCCAGTCCCCTGCACCCGGGCCCAGCACCGACTGCATCCTCTGGGCGTGGCCAGAGAGGGGATTGGGGCGCATCCGTCTCGCCTCGTTCATTACCCTGAGGAAGCGGCGGGTGTGGACTGCCAACGCGAGGGACTGCTGCAGCTTGGTTCCTTTGGGGTCTGTTTTCCCCGCCTGTAGGGCTTCTAGTGCTTCTGGCGGAAGGGCTGCTTCTGCTGTTGCGAGGCGGGCTGGAAGGGCATGGGCGGAGCCGGGGGTGGGGTCCAGTAGGGGGAGTAGGTTGGCTATAGCGGGGTGTAGTGTGTCGGCCAGGGAGTGCAGGAGGTGGGAGGTGGCGATCACCGACGCGAGGTAGGCGTAGCTCCCTTCAACGGCGGGGTCCGTGATGCCTAGTCCTCCTAGAGTTACTGGTAGCGCCGCTTGTCGCCAAATCCGCCTTCTCTCCGTGTCACTCCTTGGTGTTACGATGTGGGCCGCGTTCAGGAAGGTCAGTAGCAGCCGCTCCCCCCATGCTGACCACTCCGCCTCGGGTAACACTTTTAGTGGGGTTGTTCTGGCTAAGAATGAGGCGCAGCGGCTGACGCAGCGAGTGAGGAGGAGGAGGCTAAGCTGGGGGTCCATCTGGGCTAGGAGGGGGAGTGGTTCTGCCGCTGCCGCAAGCCGCTCCCTAACCGTGCTGGCGCACCCTTGGGGAGTGCCGACGGGGCTTCCCAAAATCTGTAACCCCTCTCCTGAGATGGGGATGCCAGGCGGCACGGAGGTGGGGTCGATCTGTGAGGCGGACCAGGCTGCGCACTTGGCCGGGTTGTGTACCAGGCCGAGGGTGGCGAGTGCTGAGGTGAGGTGGTTGAAGGCAGCGGTGCAGGCCGAGGCATCGCCGAGCAGGGTGATGTCGTCGGCGTAGGCGAGCAGGACCACCTGTGGGTGTGCCGCTGCGGTGGCCGCGAGGCACGGCTGTATGCTAGCCGCGAATAACAGTGGGCCAAGCGGGTCCCCTTGGCGGACTCCTCTGGCGCTGTGTAGGTGGGCCGAGCCATAGTCGTGGTCGAGGAAGAGAGATGACGGGGCCCCGTAAGATAGGCGGACCAGCCGAATGAGGGGTTCTAGCGCTTCGTTTCTCAGGCCTTCGAACACCGCCCTTCTTTCTACGGCGTTAAAAGCGTTGGCGAGGTCTATCTGCAGCGCCGCCGTTTCCGGTCGGAGTTCTAAGTACGTGCGTGCCGTGTGTATAGCTGCTTCGATTCCCCCTGCTATCGCCACCCCAAACTGGAGGGGAGCGAAATGCCCTCGAGCGGCCGGCGCTGTCAAGAAGAGGGCAGCTTTCGCGATAATTCGGAGCATGCACTCGCCTACCGCTATCGGCCTCGTCCCGCCTTGCGGTTTTGTGAAAGCTAAGAGGCGGGATGCGGTGAGGAGCTCAGTCGCGCATCCTCTCAGTTTCCCCGCTAGAGCCGTATTTGTGAGGGCTAACAGGTGGGTAAAAACCTCGGTTTCCTAGGGCCGCGTCCCGTATTTGCTCGAAGGTGGTTCCTGAGGGCCCTGCTCCTACTCCGTTTGGCAGCTTGGCGATTATTCGTCTGAAGTCCTTTGCTTCGATAGCGGGGGGGTTTTCGGTGGTGAAGCTTTGCACCCAGTCCGGAAGTGCCTGCTGGGCTGTAGGGTGTCTCGCCGTGAGTGCATCTAGCACTTCAGTCGAGGCCGGCGAAACTGGGGTAGCCTGGAGGGACTGCAGCGATTTTGACAAGTTACCACGTTTCGCCAGTCCCTCAGCTCTGGCGAGGATCCCCGTGGTGTTAGGTGCGTGGCGAGGTTGGGGTGGGAGGGAAATCGCCTCGACCGCTTCATCGTACAGGCTGGCCCAGAGCCCTTGGCGAAACCTGAGGAGGCGATTCATCATCGCGCACCAGTCTGGTTTCCGTGCTGACGAAGTGCGCAGTAGAATTCGCGGGAGGAAGGTCAGTAACCTCCACCCCGCTGTTGACTCGGGGTTGGCCGCCAGGTGAAGCAAGGGGGTCAGCAAGCAAACTGCGAAGGACTCGCGAAGGTCCTTTGGTGGGTGGCTCGCCACCCGCGACCTGAGCGAACAGGTCGGTTCGTTTCGCCAGGTCGTCAGGTTTGAGCATGAGCGGGGCGGGATTTGGTGCTGCTGGATTTCTATTGGCCGCTACAGAGTTGACTTCGTCTCTCGCCGCGGCTCGGGTTCCCCCCAATGTTGGATTTCCCCCCGCACTTCGATTTTGAAATGTGTTTCGTCCACCTGCAGGGGCGCCTCGACTGTTCTGGTTGGGAAATTCCGCACCACGGTGGAGGAGCTCTTCCTCCTCCTCAGACTCTCCGTCCAACATCCCCTCTCTTTCAGGGTTAAATTCGGGGTCACCCGCGTCACTTTCACCATTCTCGGTTTGCACTACCTCCTCGTCGCTAGCAGCCTCCTCGCCGCCTCCTCCGCTCCCCTGTAGTATCCTCTCGGCAGCTCTGGCGTAGGCGCTTGCGCCCGATCGTCGCGCGTTCCCCCTGCGTGCTCTGCCTCCTCGTCTTCCGGCGCTCTGCTGCCCCGCGTTTCCTCTGCCTCGTGATGCCTGTGTCACTCGGCCACGATTTCCCGTACTCGCCCCAGCCCTTTGATTGGGCGTTTGCTGCACGAGCGTCGTCGGCCTCATCTGCCTCCGTGGTGACCGCAGCGGAGATGTCGTCTGCTCCTGCGCCGCCGCCGTCCGCTCCTGCTGTTCCTGCTGTTCGGCCGGCGGTGCTTGCTGTGGACTCGCCGGCTGAGGCGTTGCGTCCGGTGCTTGTTCCGGCGCCTGCGTGCTCCGTGCCTGTCCCTCCGGCCCCTGAAGCTGCTCCTGACCTCCCAGCGCCAGTTGCCGCGTCAGTTGACCCCGTCCTCCATGCTGCGCCGTCTCCTGCCCTTGTCCCCGCGGCGCCGATCCAAGCCGATGGTTCCTCACCGCTGGCGGTGTCCGCCACCACTGGCGGCCCGGCTCCGATTGCGGGATCTGGGGAGACCGTTCACTCGGCGCCAGTGGTTCAGGCAGCTGCTTAGATAGTGCAGCAGCGTCGTCCCCCGTCCCCGGACCGCCGCGCCGGCCGTCCTCATTCTCCTGCGCCCCGCGAGGAGCGGGAGTCATCTCGTCGCCGGCGCGATTCTCCTCGGCGTCAGCGTTCGCAGGCCAACTGGCCTACCCATTGTGGTGGTCGCGGTGGCTGGAGGGGAGGCCGCGGTCGTGGTGGTGAGTGGGCGTATGATCAACCGGTGACCATGGCTGATTTGCAGCGGGTTGTTTCTGCGGCAATGCGCGAGGAGAGGGCCGGGCAGGCGGGACAGAACAGCTCGCAACGGGGTGCGCCGGCGCTTGCGGCTCCTCTTCCTGCTGCCCCTCCTGCAGCTGCGCCATCGGCGGCTGCTCCTCCTCATCTGGCTCCTCGTCCCCCGACTCCACCTGTTGCTGGAGCTGTTCAGCCGTTCCAGAGGTTGGCGGGTCCCGTTCCTGTGGCCGAGGTCCCGGAGGCGACGCTTGGGCAGCTGTGGCGCCTCTCTGAGGGGTTGCGGGTTGTTCATCTAATCCAGATGTATGGTCACGCGGGTCTCTCCCGTGGGAACTCACTGGATGACGGTTCCCGGGACGAATGTCTTGACGCCGCGGATTGGCTCGCGGAGCTCCTGGCGCCCGTGTTTACTGCGCCCGCGAGGGGAGGAGTTGCCGGTGTTGGGCAGCTGGGGACGGCTGTACGAGGCTTGAGGCGCTTTTCGCGCGCTGGGACTGCAGCCGATGTGATCGGCGCAAGCACGGCGGTGGTGCGGGAGCTGCATCGCTTGCTGACGGGGCTGCTCGCGGTTCTTGACGCGGACCAGTTGTAGCGTCCGCCAGGGCCTCCTCTCCGCTGGTCTTCTCTCTTTGACTCATTGCTGTCCTTTGTAGTTGTTGTCTGTTCTTGCCACGCGTGTATGCCGTTGCTATAGTGGTTCTTGTTGCGCCTGGTGCGCTTGCCGTCCCCTCGAGCGAAAAAATCTGCACCACCACAGAATAATGAGATGAAGAGGCCAAGAGAGGCCTCTTAAGTAGCTCACAGGAGGAGAGGACAGAGGGCTAAGGGAGAGGGCAGAGGATAGCTCTCTCTCTCTCTCTCTCTCTCTCTCTCTCTCTCTCTCTCTCTCTCTCTCTCTCTCTCTCTCTCTCTCTCTCTCTCAAGCAGTCTTGTATTGATAGTGTTCAAGAGGTACAGGCATGGCAGGGAGTGGTAGTAGCTAGTCTGTCTGAGCATGGAGGCACCTAGGTACTAGGACTAGCAACTAGCAAACAAGCAAGCAGGCAAGCCAGAAAAACAAGACCTGCCCTGTGGCTGCCCTGTGGCTGCCCTGTGGCAGCAGCCGCAACTCCAGTCCCTAGAGACCTACCCCTCCTCCCGACCTCTAGCTCTCCTCCCGCCTTAGTCCCTGCCCTGTGGCTGCCCCTCTGTGTTCTCACTCCCTCCCTCCTACTCCTGGTCGCCCCTTCTCTCTCCTTTCTCTCCCTGCGGCCGTCTAAGGTGCCCTAGCAGGAGCGTCCCGCTCCTCATACTCATCAGACGTCATCTGCCAGAGGTCTGCCAAGCGTGGGGCCCATGGGTCTGCAGCTGCCTGTGGGAAAGCCGCCTCTGCTGCTCGGTTGGACTTGGACAGGAGAGAGATTGCTTGGCTGCGCTGCAGCATCACCGACCATCGCTGGCGGTAATGTGCCGTGAGCAGAGCAGCCATGGTGGTGAGTCTGCCCTGCCGAAACTTCTTCTTGGCTGCATGGGTTGCCAACAACCGAAGGAATTGTACGGTGTCAGCCGCCATCGCCCCATAAGTCTCAACCGCGAGGCCGAAGAAGCCAGCATAGCTCGGGCGCCCCTCGTACAGCCGATGCTTCTTCTGTGAGGCCTCCTCTGCCGCCCAGCCTGGCGGCCTGCGTGCTCTCACGTCCCTCTCCTGTAGTACCGGATCCGTGACAGTGACATCCGTCACCTAGGTCTCTCCCGACTCCTGGACTTGGATTACTAGGTCCGCCCGCTTCCGGAGGACAGGAGGCGAGAAAGCCGAGGTCTCATGGTAGGTCTTGTAGCCTGCCTCATTCGCCATGCGTAGCGCAGCATACACTAGGGCATTGTGCGTCCGCACCGCATCCCCCCCATCCTGGCAGCGAAGCAGATGGTTCGGCAGGCTCTTATCCAGAATTCCTGATCCCTGTCGCTTGCATGGGCACACCTCAGCTACTGGCAGTTCCATGCCTAGGCGGAGGCCTAGGGCCAAGGAGAACTGACCAGGGGAGATGGTAAGGTCAGCTCTCGATGGTACTGCATGAAGCCAATCGCCTGCCCCCACCCCTTTCAGACTTATCAGCCGGATCCCGTGTCCCCTGTGCCTGCCTGGTCTGTCCACTACAGTGTCGCCTAGTAGATCCGCCGCCCGCTGCAGATTGATCTGCTTCGATAGGCCCAGCTGCAGACTGCCCGTGCCCGCACTGTTCGCTCTGTATCGGCTGAGAAGTGCCTGTGCTTGGGCTGGGAGGCCCTCCTCCAAGGCTGTCAGTGGGTTGAAATCTGGGGGGGGGGGGGGGGTCCAGTCATGGGCCAGCAGCGTGATGGCCCTGTGTAGCAGGCAGTCTGAGGGCAGGTCCAGTCGCTGCAGGAGGGAGTGTGCAGCAGCCACCGAGGCGATGTGAGCCGCGGGTGCCTCCGATATGGGGTCAATGATTCCCAAGCCGCCGAGCCGAACAGGGAGGGTCGCCTGGCGCCACAGAAGGCTCTGCTCCAGCTCTGACGTTGGGACGTTCAGCTTCGCCGCCGCAAGGGCCGAGCCCACCAATGCCTCACTCCAATCCCTCCACTCCTCCAAGCCCAGCGCCGTCGCAGGTGTCGTCCGCAGCAGGTAGGAGATGCGGCGGGAGATGCTGCGAGAGAGAATCATAAGGGCCGCCTGAGGGTGGAGCCGGCTGATGAGGTGGAGCGGTGACGCAGCATCCTCAAGCGAGGCTCTCACTTGGCCTGTGCAGAACTCCCTGCTGCCGATCGGGCTACCCAGGACCCGAATGCCTCCTGGATCAGCGGTCAGGCCCAAAGGAAGCTCGTCCGCTTCCATTCCCTGCAAGGCGCACCACGCCGAGGACTTGGTGATGTTGCAGCGGAGTCCGCAGTCGGCGAGGTCACCTGCAATCTTCGCGAATGCCCTGCTCGCCGCTTCTCTCGGTCCGACTATGGTTATGTCGTCCGCATATGCAACCACGGCGACTTCTGGCTTCATCGCCGAGACGCTTAAGAGAGCCGGCTGAATGGCCGCCGCGAACAATAGAGGGCCTAAGGGATCGCCTTGCCTGACGCCTCGCGAGCTCCGGATGTGGTCGATTCCCAGACGAGCATCGGTGAGAAGGCGTGAGGGGCCATCGTAGAGGTTGCGGACGAGGGGAAGCAGAGAACTAAGGTTGGACCACTGGAGGGCTCTGAGGAAAGCCGAATGCTCAACGCTGTTAAAGGCGTTCTCAACATCCAACTGGAGCGCGATGCGTGTCTCGTCCTCACGTAGTAGGGATCGGACGGAGTGAATGATGCACTCCGCTCCTCCTGGTACTGCTACACCGAACTGCACTGGGAGGAAGAAGGTCCTTATCTTGGGTCCTAGAGTTTGTAACGCCACTTTCGCCACTACGCGGAGCATCGCCTCACCAATCGCTATAGGTCGTACTCCGCCGTTCGGCTTCTCTAGTGCGATGAGGCGGGAAGGTAGTAGCAGCTCTCTCACGTGGCCGGGTTGGAAAGTGCTAAGCAGCTGATTGACCACCTTGGCGAAAAGCAGTAGCAGCTCTTCGTTGGCCAAGGCAGGGTCCCTCAGGTGCTCGAAACATGTGCCTGAAGGGCCCGCGCCAACACCGTTCGGGCACTTCGCCAATATTTCGCGCAGCGTGTCCAGCGGGACTGCTAGGTCAGAGGTGGTGATTCCGGTAACCCAGGCGGGGATCTGGTTTTCCGCCGCAGGATGTTTCGCTAGCAGCGCCTCGAGTGTAGCTGTAGTTGCTTCGGCAAGGGGACTCGTTCGCAAAGCTGACATTGCTTTCGAAATGTTACCTTTTTTCATTAACCCCTCCGCCCTAGCACAAACCCCTTCCTCGTCAGCCTGGTGTCGTACCGGAGCACCAATAGCGGGTATGTCCCCTGCCTCTTCGAAAAGGTCAGTCCACTCGCCCCTTTGGAATTTGTGCAGCCGTGCCTCAATTGCTGCCCAGCGACTCCCCACAGCAGGTTCGGGCGCTGGCCTCAGGGTGAGCCTCGGCAAGAACAGCAGCACCATCCATCCCCCTGGGCAGCTTGGGTTTTTGTCCAGGCGGTGGAGGGCTGCCAGCATGCACAGACAATATCGGTCCAGAAGCTGTGTTGGCAGACGGCGGACAAGGAATGGCTGATCACTTCGCTGAAGAATGTCCACATTCCACCCTCTCGCCATGTGCCAGATGGCGTCATCACTAGCCAGGTCGGCTGGCGATGGAACATCAGTGTCCCCCGTGGCCGCTTCCGCTGGCTCCGCAGTGGCTGGTGGGATTTCCCCCGCCGCTTCTCGTGTTTGTGGTGCTGGGTTGTCCCGTCTGGGCGGAGCTTCCTCGTCATCCAGTGAAATCTCCTCCGAAACCTCGTCCTCCCCAGCCATAAACTCTGGATCGGCATCATTGTTGTCAGATGCTTCCGGTTCCTCATTCGTCTGAGGCTGCTCTCTCTCAGGCCTGGCGTGACGTTCCCGCCAAGGGCCCGTTCTAGCAGGGATCTCAGTTCTGGGTGCTGCGTTGCGCCCTCCCCTGCCTCCCCTTAGGCCCCCGCGCAGATTTCCGCGGTTCCCCCGTCCAGCCGCACGCGTCGTTCCCGCCGTTGCGTTGCCCCCGCGGCCGGCCGGCATCCACGGCGTTCGACCGCCCCGTGGCGGACCCCAGGTTACGGATCCGAGTCTAGCCGAGCGTCTCACGCCGGTCGTCGCCGCCACTGCCACACTCGCACCGGCCGCCGCCGCCGTTGGAACTGCCGCTGGGGGCGCCCCACCGGCACCGCTGCCGGAACCTTCCGGCTCCTGCGTTGGTGCCACCTGCGTCACGAACGGCGTTGCCGCTGGCACCTGTGGCTCCTGCTGTACCGCCGTCGCGCCCCTCGATGACGACGGAAGCCCTGGCTCTTGTGGCGACTGCCCTTGCCGCAGCCAGCCCAGGAGGGGTCCCGGGGGACCAGGCCTCAGCCCTGCTCCAGGCCGCCTCGCTGCTGGCTGGGCGCGTGGCCGCTTCCCCTTCTTCCCGCAGGCGGCGGGAGCAGCGGCGCTCTTCCCGCGGCCCTGTCTTCCGTCCGCCACCTGGTCGCGCTCCTGCGTTCCTGCGCCCTCGTCAGCAACAGACATTCCGGCGAACTCAGCGGCAGCCCCCACTCCCTCCGCGCTCGTTCCACCATCCTGCGTTCCCACCGCGGCCGTCACAACCGCAGCGATCACCGCCGGGGACGCCGCCAGCCCCGCCTCCTCCTCCCCCTGCTGTCCTGGTTCCGCAACCGGCCCCTGCTCCTCAGCCAGCCGCGATGCAGCCTGGGGGGTGGCAGAGGGTGAAACTGAGCCGCCGTCAGAGGCAGCGGCTGTCCCGTCAGCAGCAGCAGCGCCAGGCACCGCCGCAACTGCCGCATCAGCCGCAGCCCCCGCAGCCCCCGTCCCCTCACCCGCCTCCTCGCCATTGGTTTTCGCCACCGTTGCAGCCCCAGCGACGTTCACCCCCCGTGTC
Organism: Closterium sp. Naga37s-1; assembly: GCA_947471745.1. Lineage (NCBI taxonomy): Eukaryota > Viridiplantae > Streptophyta > Zygnematophyceae > Desmidiales > Closteriaceae > Closterium > Closterium sp. Naga37s-1. The sequence continues at coordinate 199,159 of CANJKZ010000853.1, read as the reverse complement.
ACCCGCCCCTCCGTTTGTTCCTCCCCGTAACCCCCCCCTTCCCCAGGATGGTCCGTCCGCGGGCGCCTTCCCTCGCCTCTTCGTTGGTGGGCGCGAGGTGCCGATACCGTGGGGGCAGTGGGCTCCTCCAGCGTCGCCGCCAGCTCCTGCTGTGGTTCCTGACGCGCCATGGAGTCCGACGGGCGAGGGCTCCCCTGATGGCGTCGCAGAGCGCGCAATGAACGTGGGGACGTGCTTGTCCCTGCTGTCTTACCTCCTCGACCAGCTCCACCTGTGCCTGGAGCGGCAAGGGCTTGAGATCCAGGGTCTGCTGCCGACGGAGCTGGCGGCGGCGGAGGCTGCAGCGGCGGAGTTGCAGCAGTTCCTCCCCCTGATTGGGTACTGGCCTGGCTCCCCTGGCGCAGCCCTCGGGCCCGGCCCCCTGGCTTTGCTGGAGCTTGCCGAGACTACCCGGGTGGCACCACTCGGCCTCGTGTCAGCAGCAGCATCCGTCCTGCGCTGGATGGACGGGCGATTATGCTGGATCCTTTCCGAGTAGCCGCTGTCTTTCCCTTGCCAGCCACCTTGGTTTTGGCCTGGCCCTTGGGCTTCCCCATGGCGTTGAAGTTCACCCTGGGGGTGTTGTTGCTGTTGTTGTTGCTACTGCACCATGTTGTATGCCTTCCTGCTCTAGTGTTGTCTCTCCTCGTTTCCTTGTCACCCCTCACGCGCGGCCGGAGGCCGCGCTAGCGAGCGGCGGCCGCCGAAGGCGGCCGGCGCGAGCCGCTGGATTCTGAGAGTGAAAGGAACTCAACAGGACACAATGACTGGAAACAAGAGCTCCTAGGCCTTATATACTAGGGAAGAGAGGCTAAGAGAGGCTTAAGAGAGGCTTAAGAGAGGCTAAGGACTAGTTCCTAGTGCCTCTCTCTCTCTCTCCTTCTCTCTCTCTCTCTCTCTCTCTCTCTCTCTCTCTCTCTCTCTCTCTCTCTCTCTCTCTCTCTCTCTCGCTCTCTCTCCATAGCCGCTGGATTCTGAGAGTGAAAGGAACTCAACAGAACACAATGACTGGAAACAAGAGCTCCTAGGCCTTATATACTAGGGAAGAGAGGCTAAAAGAGGCTTAAGAGAGGCTTAAGAGAGGCTAAGGACTAGTTCCTAGTGCCTCTCTCTCTCTCTCTCTCTCTCTCTCTCTCTCTCTCTCTCTCTCTCTCTCTCTCTCTCTCTCTCTCTAGTGGTCCGTATATTGATATGGCCGAAAGGTACACACATACAGGTTCCATAAGCATGCAAGTCACAGCCTATCCCATCTACAGTTCCACAAGTGGCTCCAAAACTGCAAAACAATCCCCTAGGTGTAGTTCATGGCCGATACCCCCCACCGGGGGGTTCTCAGCGGCTGCCGCCTCACCCAGCTTCATGAGCAACCCCACCGACTGTGCTCTCTGAAGTGCAACCGACCACCGCTGCCTGAACTGATGCAGAAACTTAGCGGCATAATAGGAGTTAGAATCGCCGTTGAAGTGGCGCCGAGCCGCCGTGTCTGCCAGGAGTTTCAGGAAGACGGGGACCTCCGCACAAGGGCAGCCATAGGTCTCCACCGCCAACGGAAAGAAGCCAACCGTCTCAGGTCTACTTGCATAGTGCTGGATCTTTTTGTCTGCCTGCTCTCTGGCCGCCCATCCCCTTCCTTTCTGCGCCTCCGGGTCCCGCGTGCTGATAGGGTTAGTCACAGTCACATCACACACCCACACCGCCCCACTGCTCCTGTCGGTCATGGTGAAGTCGGCCGTCTGCTCCTTGATGGGACAATGGGCCGCCGACTCACTGTGGACTATGAATCCCGCATCCTGGGCCATGCTGATGCATGCATCACGGAGCTCGTTGTGAGTGTTGATGCGGTGCTTGCCGTGGCTAAGGACCAGAACCCAAGGCTCTCTCTCTCTCTCTCTCTCTCTCTCTCTCTCTCTCTCTCTCTCTCTCTCTCTCCTCTCTCTCTCGCTCTCTCTCTCTCTCTCTCTCTCTCTCTCTCTCTCTCTCTCTCTCTCTCTCTCTCTCTCTCTCTCTCTCTCTCTCTCGCTCTCTCGAACGAGCGAGCGAACGAAAAAATCTGCACCAAGTGTTAGGCCCCTTGGCAACGTTAAGGAATAGCGTGGCCGACTAAGGGTATATTCTTGCGAAGGCATCTCTCTCTCTCTCTCTCTCTCTCTCTCTCTCTCTCTCTCTCTCTCTCTCTCTCTCTCTCTCTCTCTCTCTCTCTCTCTCTCTCTCTCTCTCTCAAGCAGTCATGTATTGATAGTGTTCATAAGGTACAGGCATGGTCATAGCGGAAGGACTAGCTGGTCTAAGCAAGGCATGCAAGCAACCTGGAAACCATGCTAGCAAGCAAAACGAGAACAGACAGAACACCCATCAAACCAAGCCCATAGGAGAACCCCAAACCCACTCATCCCTGGCATCCCAAAACCCACGCCTACACAGCCTACAGGCACCCCGCTGCCCTCTCTCTCTCTCTCTCTCTCTCAAATGGTCCTTTGTATTGATAATAAGGGCAGGTACAGACATGCAAAGACTATGGATGGAACCTAGATAGCACAATGGCAAGCAAGCAAGCAAACATAGGGACTAGCAAGCAAACACAAGGACAAGCAAGCAAACACCTCCCTCCCTACTCTCTTCCCCCCCCCGCCCCCCTTGTTCCCTCTAAGGTGCCTCTAGTGTTGTGAAGCAGTCACCGGGGTTCATCTCCCCCTCTGGTCCCCCCAGTGGGGGGTGTTCTGCTCGTGCAGCCAGGTTCAGCTTTGAGAGGAAGCTCACTGCCTGAGCTCTCTGGAGGGCAATAGACCAGCGCTGGCGGAACTGATGGAGCATCTTCGCGGCCTGATAGGTAGATGGGTCCGCATTGAAGAATTTCCGTGCAGCTTTATCTGCCAGTAGCTTCAGGAAGGAGGGTACCTCATCACAGGGGCAGCCATAGGTTTCTACTGCCAACGGGACAAATCCAGCATACTCTGCCCTGCCGAGGTGTAGTCCTATCTTCTTATCTGCTGCCTCCCGCGCTGCCCAGCCCCTCCCCTTCCTTGCAGTTTCGTCCCGTTTGCTGATGGGGTCGGTGATTGTGATATCTCCCAGCCATACTGCTCCCGAGCTCCCATCCCTGAAGGCCAGGTCGGCCTTCTTGTTGTCAACCGGGCTGAAGGCGGTGCACTCTTTGTGCACGTCAAATCCAGCATCTTGCGCCATACGAATGCACTCGTCCCGTAGCTCATCATGCGTGTTGGTCCGGCCGTGGCCAGTCCCGCACCGCAGCAAGTGGTTTGGCAACCTCTTATCCGGAATGGGGACTCGTTTGTTGCAGTCACAGCAGTCAGGAACCGAGAGCGGCATGCCGAGCCGGAACTGTAGGGCGAACGTGAAGTGGCAGGGGTATAACCGGAGCGCTGGCATGTAGGGGATCGCCATGAGCCAGTCCCCTGCCCCGTAGCCCGTGAGGGACATGAGGCGTTGGGTGTGGCCCATCAATGGGTTCAGGTCCATCTGCCTAGACGCGGTGATCTGGGCAGCACTCCGGCCCCCTTGGACTAGGAGAGCGAGGCGGTGCTGCAGCTGGCCCTTGGGTTTTTCCTGCTCCGCCGAGATGAGGTCCCTCGCCTCCTGCGTGAGGCTGTCCCTGCAGTCCCCGATCCACCTCTGCAGCTCATTGGGGCTGTGGTCGGCTGCTGCGGGGGTGTCTAGTGCCGCTGTCAAAGTGGCCCCTGCCCGCCCCTCTAGCTGACCGAGAAGTGTGTGTGCCTGCACAAAGCTTGCCAGAAAACTGTACCGGCCCTCGACTGCTGGGTTGGCGAGGCCTAGGCCGCCTAGGCTTGGTGGGAGTGAGGCTTGGTCCCAGATACGTGCGTCTTCTGTTTCTCCCCTTGGGTGGCGCACCCCGCAGGCATCTAGAAGTGTGTACAGCAGCGCCCGGCCCCACCCTGACCACTCCGCTTCGGGTAACAGGTATAGGGGTGTGGTGCGGGCTAGGTATGAAATGCGCCTGGAGATACACCTTGTTAGGAGTAATGCCGCTACCTGGGGGTCCATTTTTGCTAAGTGGGGCAGCGGGGACGACAGTGTCTCGAGCTGGGATCGTATAAAGGCTGCCGCTCCGTCAGTCGTGCCAATGAAGCTTCCTAGCACTCTCAGCCCCTCCGTGCGTAGCGGGACGCCCTCGGGCAGCTGCTGGGGGTCTGTTGCTGCTGCACTCCACGCGGCGCACTTCCCTGGGTTGTGGGTAAGTCCTATGTCGCGTAGGCCAGCCGTGAAGTGGCGGAAAGTGGCAGAACAGTCAGCAGCGGGGCCTAAGAAGGTGATGTCGTCAGCGAATGCAAGGCATAGAACCGTAGGGAAGGCTGCTGCTGTCGTGGTGAGAATAGGGTGGATCCCTGCGGCGAACAGCAGCGGGCCGAGCGGGTCTCCCTGTCGCACGCCTGTCTCGCTAGTTAGTGCCTCGCAACCGAACCCCGCGTCAAGGAACAACTGGGCCGGCTTGCTATAGGATGCTTTGACGAGGGGAATAAGGCCTTGGAGGTCGGTGTTGCGAAGTGCACTGACTACTGCTGCACGGCTAATCGAGTTAAAGGCGTTCGCTAAGTCGGCTTGCAGTATCAGCGTTCCTGGGTTTGCGTAGGTGAAGGCCCTCGCGGCATGGATAATCGCTTCGCTACCGCCCGGGACAGATACGCAGTACTGTAACGGGAGGAAATGCGCGCGGCATTCTTTGGATAGGGCTGAGAGGGCTGACTTGGCGGCTATTCGTAGTATACACTCGCCTACTGCTATCGGTCTAGTTCCACCGTCAGGCTTGGCCAGAGCTATGAGACGGCTGGCTGTCAGTAGCGAGCAGACTTCGTCAGGCAGTTTGCCTCCCAAAATAGTATTGACGAGGGCGTGGAGGTGTGTGGTAACCCCTGCGTTGGCGAGTGATGCGTCGCGCAGGTGTTCAAATGTCATACCCGACGGTCCTCCTCCTACCCCGTTCTCACAACGGCACAACAGTTTAATGAAGTCCCCTTTTTCGATCGACGCCGCTTGAACAGTATCGGGGACGTTCCAATCGATGATGCCGGGTGGCGCGGGGGGGTGTTTTGCTTTGAGAGCGGCGAGGATGGGTGCAGATGGGTTGGCGACCGGCGTTGACTCAAGGGCGAGGATCGCCCTGCGAAGGCTTCCTTTTCGTGCGAGGCCCTCAGCCCTCGCACGTTTGCCGAGGGCATCTGGCGTGTGGCGAGGCGGGTGTGGTCCAGTGATTGCGGTAACAGCTGAATCGTAAAGTTGCTGCCATTCGCCTTTGTTAAATTGGCGAAGTCGGTTCTTGACCGCCGGCCAATCAGGCTTCTCCGTTGATGGGAGGCGAAGGGTGAGGCACGGGAGAAAGAGTAGCAGGCGCCAGCCTGCGATTGACGCAGGGTTACGCGCGAGGTGGAGGAGTGGTGTCAGGAGGGCTGTGGCGAATAGTGGGCGAATGTCAGCAGGGAGTTTGCGCGAGAGTGGGGGCTGACGACTGTCGCGAAGAGGGGTCAGGTCCCATAATTCCACCTCGCCGAACCGCACCTGGTCCCTGGCCAATTGTTCAGGCGAGAATTGGCGGGACTCTGATGCGGTGCTATCCGGTACCGTCCGGTTTAATTCGCCACCTGTTGCTGCTGGAATTGAAGCGGCTCGGCGTGGTGTTGGGTTTGCCCGACGTCTGCCTTCCCGTTCCTCCTCCTCTAACTCCCCCGATTCTTCTGTGGTGGATTCTTCCACCACCTCCGCTATAAACGTTGGATCTCCTGCCTCCTCCTCAGCTTCAGTGTTCTCCACTCTTCGAGTTAAGGCACGGCATGCTTCCCTCTGGAATCCATTTTCTGGACCCCCTCCCCTCTCCGTCACACCTCCTCGTCTGCCGCCTCGTCCGCCCCGCGATGCCAGTGTCGATAGGCGACGATTATTCGTATTCGCCACGGCCCTTTGTCGTGGCGTCTGCTGCAGCTGCCCTTCCGACCTTGTCGGCCCCAGCACCGGCGGCTGAGGGGATGGTGCCTCCTCGCGCACCACGGTCCGCTCCGTCGTCCGTGACTCAATCTGGCCCGGTCCCTGCGCCTGCTGTGGCGCCCGCTCCTGTCGTGACGTCGTTAACTGCGCCCGCTGTGGCGCCTGGTCCCCCACCTGCGTCGGCGCCTGCTCACGCGCACGCCTCGGCGTCAGCTCCTGCGTCTGCTCCCGCGCCCGCTGCGGCGTCTGATACTGCGCATCTTCCTGAGCCTGCCCTGGTGGTTCCCCTTGTCCCCGCGGAAGTGCCTCCATCCGCGCCTGTTGTCGCGGCGTCGTCGCCGGCTGTTGGGGCAGCCCTCCTGCCGCCACTGGCTGCGCCCACCGTGGCACCTTCTGCTGCTGTGGCGGACCCGTCTTACCAGCCACCTCTAACCACCAACGCCGGCCCGAGCCTGGCGGAGGTGCAGTCGGCGCCTGTGGCGCCTCCGGTTGCTCCGACCGGGCAGCCTCGTCGCCCACAGTCACCTGGCCGCCGCCCGTCCCGACCTCATTCGCCTCTCCTACATGATGAGAGGGAATCGTCGCGGCGCCGACAAGATTCTCCTCGGGGCCGCCGATCCCAGGGGAACTGGACCGCGCGTCGCGGCGGTCGTGGTAGCTGGTGGGGGGGTCGCGGCTATGGTCGTGGTGCTCCCCCAGAGGAGCCCCCGATGACTCCGGCGGAAATCCGACAGCTGGTAACGTCGGCGGTCCGTGATGCTCAAGCTGACGTGGCGGGCCCGAATCACCCGCAGCATGCGGCGCCACGTCCTGGCGTTCCTTCTCTAGCCGCCGGTCCTGCCGCTCCTTCTCCTCGCGCTCCCGTGCCATCTGTTGCTGTACGTGGGAACCGTCTGCGCCTGCCGTGGGTTCCACCTGTGGCAGGCGTGGAGTTCGTGTCTTTGGGGGGAGGACCGGTGACTCCGCAGTATCCAACTCTACTGCCTGTGGCTCGTGCTCCTGCGTATGCTGATCTTCCGGTGCACCCACTTGTGGGGCCATCTCCTTCGGCGGATGTGCCAGAGGCGTCCCTGGGGCAGCTTTGGCGCCTCTCTGAGGGTTTGCGGGCTGTTCACTTGATCCAGGTGTATTGTCGCGCGGCACTTTCTCGCGGCGTGCCTCTGGAAGGCGGCCCTCTGGACGAGTGCTCGGATGCCGCTGACCGGCTTGCCGAGCTCCTTGCGTCCGTGTTGGCTGCGCCCGCGCGGGGTGGAGTTGCGGGCGTTGGACAGCTTGGGACTACGCTCCGTGGACTGCGCCGGGCGATGCGCGCAGCGACTGCAGTCGACCTGATCGGCGCAACCACTGTGGTGGTGCGCGAGCTTCATCGCTCGTTGACGGGCTTGCTTGCCGTCCTTGATGCGGATCAGATGTAGTATTTGGTGCCGCGTGATCCGCGGGTGGCGGATCGGTTGTAGTTTCCGCACTTGTCCGCTCCATGTCTCTCCTAGGCCCGTGTGTTGATGACCCTGCTTGTATGCATGTCTTGTTTATGAATACTTGTTGCGCCGTTCCCTTGCCGTCCCCTCACGCGCGGCCGAAGGCCGCGCTGTCGAGCGTCGGCCGCCGAAGGCGGTCGACGCGAGCGAAAAATTGCAGCCACCACCCAAATAATGAGGAAGAGAGACCCCAAAGGGCCTCTTATGTAGGCTAGGGAGGCAGTGGGAAGAGGGCAGAGGGAAGAGAGCAGAGGCTAGGGTCCTCTCTCTCTCTCACTCTCTCGAACGAGCGAGAAAATGCAGCCACCACCCAAATAATGAGGAAGAGAGACCCCAAAGGGCCTCTTATGTAGGCTAGGGAGGCAGTGGGAAGAGGGCAGAGGGAAGAGAGCAGAGGCTAGGGTCCTCTCTCTCTCTCTCTCTCTCTCTCTCTCTCTCTCTCTCTCTCTCTCTCTCTCTCTCTCTCTCTCTCTCTCTCTCTCTCTCTCTCTCTCTCTCTCTCTCTCTCTCTAATGGTCCGTATATTGATATGGCAGAAGGTACACACATATAGGTTCAGAAGCATGCAATTTCATCCTATTCCCTCTACAGTTCCACGAGTGGCTCCAAAACAGCAAAACAATCCCCTAGGTGTAGCTCATGGCCAATACCCCCTACCGGGGGGTTCTCAGCTGCTGCCGCCTCGCCCAATTTCATGAGCAGGCCCACTGACTGTGCTCTCTGAAGGGCAACCGACCACCGCTGCCTGAACTGATGCAGAAACTTAGCGGCATGATAGGAGTTAGAATCGGCGTTGAAGTGGCGCCGAGCCGCAGTGTCTGCCAGCAGTTTAAGGAAGACGGGGACCTCTGCACATGGGCAGCCATAGGTCTCCACCGCCAGTGGAAAGAAGCCGACTGTCTCTGGTCTGTTCGCATAGTGCTGAATCTTCTTGTCTGCCTGCTCCCTGGCCGCCCATCCCCTGCCTTTCTGTGCCTGTGGGTCCCGAGTACTGATGGGGTCTGTCACGGTCACGTCGCACACCCAAACCGCCCCACTGCTCCTATCGGTCATGGTGAAATCGGCCGTCTGCTCCTCGATAGGGCAGTGGGCAGCCGACTCGCTGTGGACTATAAAACCCGCGTCCTGTGCCATACTAATGCAAGCATCACGGAGCTCGTTGTGGGTGTTGATGCGATGCTTGCCGGTGCCGCAGCGTAGGAGGTGATTTGGGAGGCGGGGGTCCAGGATTTCGGTGTGATCCGAGCAGTCACAGTTTTTGGGGGTGGAGAAGGGCAACCCAAGCCTGAATCTGACAGCATTGGCAAAGTGTACCGGCCCTATGCGCCTGGTTGCCTCTATAGGAATTGCCGTCAGCCAGTCCCCCGTGCCGTAGCCCGTTAGAGAGAACATCCGCTGCGTATGGCCTGCCAGCGGATTCAGCTCCATGTCTCTCGTCGCCTCAACTTGCCCAGCGTAGCGGCTACCGTGGACCTGTAGGGCAAGGGCGTGCTGCAGCTTGACATCCGTCCGCTTAATTCGTTCCCGTTCTAGCAGCTCTCGCGCATCGGAAGGCAGGGCGGTCTCGCACTCGGTGAGCCAGGAGTGAAGCGGTGTGCTCTCGTCCCTAGGCAGGAGCATATGGCTGCGCGCGTGAGATAGTGCGGAGTCCGTGTCTAGCGTGAGCGTGGAGAAGAGCAGAGCCGCCTGTGTGAAACTCGCGACGAAACCGTAAACTCCCTCAACGACGGGGTCAGTAATGCCTATTCCCCCAAGAGAAGGACGCAGGGACGCCTGCGCCCAGACGCGTGACTGTTCTGCTCTGCCCGCCGGAGCGCGAATGTTGCACGAGGTAAGGAGTGCTAAGAGGAGGTCACGGCCCCACTCAGTCCATGTATCCCGGGAGACGAGGTTGAGGGGAGTTGTTCGGGTGAGATACGCCACGCGCCGAGAGATGCAGCGCGTGATCAGCAGCGAGGCAACCTGAGGATCAGCCCGCTCGATGAGTGGTAACGGTTTCGCCAGGTCCCTCAGCTGCCCTGCCAAGAACGTAGCTGCGCCGTCGGCCGCCCCCAGATAACTCCCAAGCAAACGGATGCCGTCCGTGCAGAACGGCACCCCTGGAGGCAGCCCAGTGGAGTCGCACGCAGCAGCGCTCCATGCCGTGCACTTCTGCGGGTTGTGCTTCAGGCCTAGTGATTCCAACTTCGTGGTGAAGTGGTTGAAGGCAGCTACAGTTGCACGGTGTTCACCCACGAATGTCACGTCGTCTGCATAAGCCAAGCAAAGCACCCCAGGGTATGCTGCTGCAGTGTCGCGAAGTGTGGGGTGTATTCCCGCCGCAAACAGTAGCGGGCCTAGTGGATCGCCCTGGCGAACGCCCCGTTCGCTGCGCAGGGGCTCGCTCGCAAAGTTCGAATCCAGGTAGAGCCGCGATGGGTTACCGTAGGTCAGGCGAACCAGTGGGAGCAGCGGCGACAGAGTTGGCTCTTGTAACGCTGCTGCGATGGATTGTCGTGAAATGCTGTTGAAAGCATTCGCGATGTCGGTCTGTAGTACCAGGCTGTTCGGGTGGCCATCCACATATGTTCGGGCGGCATGTATTATCGCTTCCGCCCCTCCAGGTACCGCCACTCCGTACTGTAGGGGTAGGAAATGATCACGTGCAGCTTCGCCCATGACCAACAGCGCAGCCTTGGCAGCCAGACGCGTCAGACATTCGCCGATCGCGATTGGTCGGGCACCTCCTCCAGGCTTGGCCAGGGCAATGAGTCGAGATGCTGTCAGCAGGTCTGCCACCGAGGCTGGAAGATTCCCCCCTAAAATTGTGTTTACCAGGGCGTGCAGATGGGTGCAGACGGATGCGTTGGTTACTGCCGCGTCGCGAAGATGTTCAAATGTCGTTCCTGAGGGTCCGGCCCCCACACCATTATCGCATCGCCCAAGCAGCTTCGCAAATTCTGCGTGTGAAATGCCTAGGGGTCGGGTGTCGGTCGTTTGCCAAGTCAGCGACTCTGCTCCTGCTGGCGGGTGTTTCTGGCGAAGTTCAGCCAGAATTTCTGGACCCGGCGTGCAGACGGGTGTTGACTCGAGCGCCAGCACGGCACGGCGCAGACTGCCACGTTTTGCCAACCCCTCCGCTCGACTCAAAACACCTGTCACATCGGGTTGATGACGCGGGGGCGGAGGGGAGTTGACCACGTTTACTGCCTCCTGGTAGAGTTGAGTCCACTCGCCACGCTGGAAGGCCCGAAGCCGGGCCTTGATTTGTGGCCAGTTCGGGTGCTTTGGCGAAGCTTGGCGAAGTGTTAAACGCGGGAGGAGGAGGAGCAGTCGCCAGCCAGCCTCGGAATCGGGGTTTCGCGAGAGGTGGTGTAGGGGTGTCAGGAGTGCCAGCGAAAATAGCTGGCACAAATTTGGCGGTAATCGCCTTGACAGGGGCGGTTGTCGACTGTCGCAGAGGGCGGAAATATCCCAGTTCGCGATGTCAGCGAACATGTCGCTCCTCACTGCCAGCTCCTCTGGCGAAAAATAGCGGGGCAACTGCGGGGTCGCGACTGACGAGTGGTTGGGAATTGCGGTCCGATTTCTTCGAGCGCGGCTCGATCTCGCTGAATGCTGCCGAGATGGGTTCACGTGCGTTCGATCAGCTGCCGACGGCCCTGATTGTCCGTGCGTTCCTGCCGTGGGTAAATTGGCTGCACCTGGTCCTCTCCTTCCCAGTCCTTCCCTTGTTGTCTCAGCACCAACTCCTTCTTCGTTTTCACTCTCTGGCTCCACTTCCACGCTATAAGAGGGGTCATTTCTCTCCTCGACTTCATTAGCTGCCACCAGAGCTATTAAAGCCCTTCGCCCTGCCGCCTGATACCCGTTCTCCGGTCCTCCGCCTGCCCCGCTAACCTCTTGACTCCTCTCTTCTCGAGCCCCCCGTCCACGCGATGGTGATTCCTGGTGCGCCTGAGCCGTCGCCAGAGCTCGTTGCCTCCTGGTCGGCAATGGTCTCCAGGCCTCCGTCTGAGCCCGAAAGGGCGACCACGGCGACGAAGCCCCCTCTGCCTCCGGCTCCGAAGCCCTCGCCAACAGCCTCTGAAAAGATTCCTCCCCCCGGACCCGAGGCTCCCCTTGTCGCGGAAGCGCCGGGATCAACAGCGACTGTTGTCGCTCCGGCTCCTGCACCTGCCGCTGCTGTTCCCTCCGCGCAGCCAGTGCCGACTGAACCCCAGGCGTCCCCTGCTGCACCCCCGGTGTCTGTCGCCGACCCCGCGGTTCCCTTGCCTGCGGTGCTTGTTGTCGCGCCCGCGCCTGCGGGAGGAGAGGGCCGCCCAGACCCAAGGCAGCTCTCACGCCGTCGCGGCACGTGCTGCTCTCCGACAGGCTGTGCTGCCGGTGGATCCGCCGCCTGCCGCTCCCGTCCCGCATCAGAATACTGCCCCGTCGCCTCCTGCTGCCTCTGCCTCTGCTCCTGTCCCTGGGTCTCGGCTTCGCCTCCCGCCCGTTCCGCCTGTGGCGGGAGTTGAATTTGTGGCGGCGGGAGGGGGATCGCCGTATCCCCATCCCGGGGTCGGCGGTTCTGCAACTCCCGCCCTCGAGGAGCCGTTTCAGTTTCTGGCGCAGGCATTACAGCCTCCGCAGTCCCGCGTTCCAGAGGCCACTCTCGCCCAGCTCTTCCGCCTCGCGGAGAGCTTTCACGCTCTGCTCCTGATACAGGTTCTCGCGCATTCCTCACTTCCTGCAGTTCCCCCCGAGACGTTCCAGGATCGCCACCGCGATTCGTGCCTGGATGCAGCCGACCAGCTCGCAGTGTAGCTGGCGCCCGTGCTGGCTGCGCCCGTAGAGGGTGGAGTTGCGGCTGCTGGGCAGCTCGATGAGGCTGTACGCAGCCTGAGGCGCCATTTGCGTGCTGGTTCTAGAGCCGCCGCGATCGGCGCAAGCACGCTTGTGGTCCGGGAGCTGTGGCGCTCCCTGACGGGCGTTCTTCACGCCCTTGGAGCTCACCGCATGTAATCGCGGGCTCCGGTTCTGCGGCGCAAACTCACTAGCACCTGGAGCAGCAGCCTCACCAGCACCTGGGGCAGCAGACACGTGAGCACCTAGCGCAGCAGCCTCACCAGCACCTGGGGCAGCAGACACGCAAGCACCTAGAGCGGCAGCCTCACTGGTGCGAATGCCCGGGTCGGGCGGAACACGCAGGTACTGATCACCCTCTCCACTAGTAGACAACACATACATGGCAGTGAGAATAGCATCAAAGTCAAGAGCAAAGACATCAATGTTCTTCTTCATTAGATCCCACCAGCGAGGCAGCTCAGTGCGCCAAGCGTCGTCGAGGCGGGAGAAGCAGCGCTGCGTGGTGTGCGCCCTCCCACACGTCTGGCCAGTGCGCTCACCAGTGCGGATGACGTACGTGCAGCTAAGGCCACCCCCCCCCCCCCCCGTGCTGAGAGTACCACTCACGAAGCTCCTGGGGAGAGAGAGTCTGCTGTCCGCCAGCGCCACCACGACCACCACCTCCGCCGCCACCACCTCGACCACCACCGCCCCTGCCGCCGCCTCGTCCACCGCCGCCCCCACCACCGCCCCCACCCCGGCCACCTCCTCCGCTGCTGCCGCCACCACCCCCACCACTGCCACTAGCCCCTCCTGCCCCGCCACCACCCCCACCGCCTCCACCGCCCCCACCACCGCCTCCCCCGCCGTCACCTCCACCTCCCTTGCCCCCTTTGCCCTTGCCGCTGCGGCGCCAGCTCGGAGCGGACGCAGTCCCGACCTGCTCAGTACCAACTAGGTCGACAGCAGCAGCAGAGGCGACAGAGGGGAGCAGGGGGGAAGTGGAACACCCCTCGAAGAACGGGGTGCGGGGGTCGCCACGAGAGGCAGCTACAGCGACTATGCTAGTCTCGGCTGCAAGCAGGTCCTTCTCGAGCAGGTCAACGGTGAGCTCAGTGGGGCAGCGAGCGAGGAAGTGGTCCCTGACCGCACGAAGAGAGTCAGGGAGACGGGTGACAAGGTGGTAGAGAGTGAGCCAGAGCGGGGGGGGGGTGGGTGGCAAGAAACTCAGCGGGCATAGCGGCACGAAAGCGAGCCTCACTAGTGCGGAGGTGCGTTGTGAGGTCAGCGACTGTGGCGAAAGCGGACAGGTCTGGGAACAGGTAGGGGAGCGAGAGACGGCCTAGCGCAGCAGAGGCAGGTGAGGAGTAGCGTGCAACTACAGCAGTGTACAGTGCCTGTGCAGTCTTGTGCTGGCCAAAGTGCTCGCGCTCATCTACCGGCAGGGAGTTGCGAATAGCGAAACGAGCGTGGGCATCACGAGTCTGCCACTGTGAGCGGGCAGTACTGTCAGCAGTAACAGCAGGGGCAGCAGCGAGGCCTAGTGCGTGATCGTACAGCGAGATGTCCTCCTTGGCAGTGAGCTGGAGGAACAGGTGCAAGTCATCTAGCCAGATCTCAAACTTCACTGGGCGGCCCTCGGCATCAAAAGCGAGTACAGCGGGGCTAGCCATAGCAGCAGTAGAAGAAACAGTAGCAGTAGTAGTAGCAGCAGGCGAAACCCTAAAAACAACAGTCTGTGCGACTCAGGTAGGGCGGCTCAGTCCAGAGAGGGCCGCTCAGTACGGGGAGGGCGGCGCGGCTCGGTTCGGGAAGCACGGCTCGGCTCGGGCTGGGCGGCTCGGTTCGGGCGGCTCGGTTCGGGCGGCTCGGTTCTGGCGGGGCCGTGGCGGTCGCGCGTGGGGCGGCTCGGTTCTGGCGGGGCCGACGGGGCCTCTAAGGGGCGAACGCGGGGCCGACGGGGCCGCTAAGGGGCGGCGCGCGGGGTCGACGGGGCCGTAGGGGGCCGATAAGGGGCCGTGCGCGGGGCGACGGGGCCGTAAGGGGCCGCTAAGGGGCGGCGCGTGGGGTCGACGGGGCCGTAAGGGGCCGCCAGGGGGCGGCGCGCGGGGTCGACGGGGCCGTAAGGGGCCGCTAAGGGGCGGCGCGCAGGGTCGACGGGGCCGTAAGGGGCCGCTAGGGGGCGGCGCGCGGGGTCGACGGGGCCGTAAGGGGCCGTTAAAGGGCAGCGCGCGGGGTCGACGGGGCCGTGAGGGGCCGCTAAGGGGCGGCGCGTGGGGTCGACGGGGCCGTCAGGGGCCGCTAGAGGGCGGCGCGCGGGGTCGACGGGGCCGTAAGGGGCCGCTAAGGGGCGGCGCGCGGGGTCGACGGGGCCGTAAGGGGCCGCTAAGGGGCGGCGCGCAGGGTCGACGGGGCCGTAAGGGGCCGCTAAGGGGCGGCGCGCGGGGTCAACGGGGCCGTAAGGGGCCGTTAAGGGGCGGCGCGCGGGGTCGACGGGGCCGTGAGGGGCCGCTAAGGGGTCGACGGGGCCGTAAGGGGCCGCTAAGGAGGGGCGCACGAGGGCGCTGGGGGGAGGTGTGAAGATAAGCAGATAAGCAGTAGAAGAAGGCGCCATAGCTAGGAAAGCCCTAGCTAGGCAAGAAACAGTTTAGGCAAAGAAGGAGGAGTTGCACTAGCAAGAATGAGGATACAAATAGCAAACCCTAGAAGGGTTGTACTCGCTATAGAGCACCCCACTACAGGCTAGAGCATAATATTCTGACACACCCCCATAGCCAAAGTGGGGTGTAATCAGCAGAGCAAGCAAAGCAGAACAAGCTCAGGGTGGATCACAATGTCACCACACATTCTGAGCACAAGTTCAGGAAGCAATAGTTTAAAGTTCACAATTATGAGCAAAGCTAGTGGTAGTCACAACGGGCAAGTGAGGAGGAGGAGGGACAGTGAGAGGAGAGGAGATAGGAGGCGACGGCTGAAGCTGCAGACACACGGGCAACAGGAGGCACACTGGCACAGCGGCTACCGGAACAGCGCTCCGGACTACTGGAGTAACTGGCCCCGCGGCTAAAAGTAGCGGCAGACGAGCAACGGACCCACGGGCGACTGGCACAGGTGGCTACGACTGGGCTACCGGAGCAACTCCCCGGACTACAGGTGCTGCTGGCGACACGACGGCAACCTCCGTTCAACCTCCCCCAAACAGTACCACCCCCCCTGACACACACCCCCTGCTTCACCCCTAGCTCCACTCCCCCTTCACCCCCCCTTAGTACCACTCCGACGGCTCCAACAGGTCCACCCCCCTTCAGCGGCAGCTGCAGCACAGGGAGACGGAGGAGGAGGAGGAGCAGGGAACGGCACACAGAAGCTGCACCCCCATACCCCCCACCCCCAAACCCTAATCCAGGAGAACGGGCAGAAGGAGGGGTGGGGCGCCTTCAGAAGCACGGGGGACAGCGGGGAGGACAGGGGCAGCGAAGAACGGGCCGCCCACGGGCCTGGCACAGCCTCCCGAACCGCGCGCAGGCGGCCCGAGCCGCGCGCGGGCCTGGCGCAGTCCGTACGGGCCGCGCGCGGGCCTGGCGCAGCCCGTACGGGCCGCGCGCGGGCCTGGCGCAGCCCGTACGGGCCGCGCGCGGGCCTGGCGCAGCCCGTACGGGCCGCGCGCGGGCCTGGCACAGCCCGTACGGGCCGCGCGCCGGCTGTACGGGCCGCGCGCAGGCCACGACGGGCGACGGGGGGCGACGCGCGGGTCCCCGTCGCCCGTCGTAGCGCCTCCTGGGGGCGACGCGCCGAGTGACGGGGCAGAAACCCGTCGCGCGCCTCGGGGCGCACGGCGGGCAGAAAACCGCCGCGCGCCTCGGGGCGCACGGCGGGCAGAAAACCGCCGCGCGCCTCGGGGCGCACGGCGGGCTGAAAAACCCTAATTTCGACGCCGCGCACCACGGGGCGCGCGGCGGACAGGGAGTAGCAGTAGCAGCGGAAGCAGTGAGGTGGGGCCCACAGGCCAGGAGCATATCGCTCTAATACCATGTGAAGATAAGCAGTAGAAGAAGGCGCCATAGCTAGGAAAGCCCTAGCTAGGCAAGAAACAGTTTAGGCAAAGAAGGAGGAGTTGCACTAGCAAGAATGAGGATACAAATAGCAAACCCTAGAAGGGTTGTACTCGCTATAGAGCACCCCACTACAGGCTAGAGCATAATATTCTGACAGGAGGCGCTCGAGGGCGCTCCGACAGTAGGGCGCACGAGGGCGCTAGTAGGCAGTCAGTGTGGTGGGCCCTTCAAAAAAAATCGGTCCTAGCGGAGGACCTGCTCTGAAACCATGTCAGAAAGAACGAAACAGGAATGATTGAACTAGCACAAAGTTGGGTACAAGTAGGAAACCCTAAGTTTGTGTACCCCCTAAGGCTAAACCCACTATAGCCTACAAAATGTAAACATACAATGTTTGACAAAAAAATCTCACCTAACACGCGATTTGCGCGGCAACGAATACGCGTCTAACTGTAACGCCAGTGACGCAGGCGGCCCAAGGTCCTTGATATATCGACACACACAGCAACATTGATGACCTGGTGGAGGGAGGACAGAAGACAACGAAAATATATTAGACATTAACCTCTGTAACTTGTAGCGCAGGCAAAAACGGAAAATGTGCAACACCTCTGGCAACACAGACACTACGATCAAAAAAAGGGAGAATGGAACCTCCGTGGTGGAAATGACCCAAATGAAATGGGACAGAGCTTTGAACTGCCTGCCAGCGTGAACGGGACGAAGAACCAGTGCAATGCTGTCATTTTGCATGGCAGATTGGCGAACGGTCAAACTGTCGCAAGAAAAACGATTCACTGCTGGCTTGGCAGCGTGTGTATCAACCGATTGGCCCTCGAGGGACCCTGGTAGGCGATTACTGGCTGACGACGAGATTATGGGTAACCCTATGCGAATTGTCAGCCACAGGCGCGTGACAACCGAGTTGTAACATCCGATTTTCACACCACACATTGCACAATTGGATGTTGTCGCCCCGTCAGCAATGCCAAATCCAAAATTCTGTCGCTGTAATCACGATTGTTATAGCCCCAAAAAGTATTTGTCAACGAGCACACGAATTGGTATTCTATTTTGAGCCTGGGCTAAAAATCTCCGAGTTGTAACAACAATAGTGGAAGATTCTGTACCGCGCAGTTGGCCAAACTGGCTGCGCTCGAACACACACCCCTCCAGGAAACACAATGTGAAAGGGGTTCCATTCCTCAGCTACACAGTAACAGTGCATCTGCATTTCTTTGGCTCGAAATGATTGCTTCGTGTGTGCTAACAGCTTTCTAGGCCATGCCTGGGTGCGCATGCCTGATAGATACGCCAATTGTTGAAAACTTTTGGGCATCCCATATTTCGGCAGAGTCTGCCGGACGTCCGACGTCCGACACACGCGCAGAATGGAAGTTCCGGCCTTTTCTAACACTTAGTTGCCGGAACCTGTGACGAAAAAGTGGGGCGCGCACAACGAGCGATAAACAGGAAGGACTGAATAAATGCGCCTGCGGAAAGGTACATAACGAGCGGCACAATTTGATTATGTGAAATTCCCAAGGGAAAAGATATGCGCGAACAACGGGGGAAGATACGAGGTGGAAGGAGGGTTCGCTTGGTAACGCGGAACTGGCGGACGTGACGACGTACGTACGTACGTACGTACTGCTTCTCGCGAGAGCTGCGCTCGTTGCTGCTCGCAGAAGCATCGCGCTGCTGATCGGCGGGGGAGAGAAGCCTCACTCTGCTGATTGCGGAAGCCTCGCTCTGCTGATCGAAGAAGCCCAGTGCGCTCTGAAATAGAAAACAAAGAAGCAGCAGTGTTAGAAAGTTATAAAATGACTGAGGGGGAAGAGAGGAGGTCGGGGTGGAGAGGGAAGGAGGTCGAGGTGTAAGAGAGGAGGTCGGGATGGGGAAGCGAGTTATCAAAAGCGGCAAAATTCTTTCTCGTTTCAGGCGCACCTGCTGCGCTATTTCTCGCGCGCATATCGCGGGATGCGTTCACCCTTCGCGTCTTCCAGCCCGCGCAGCTGCCGGCACGTGTCGCACGGCCAAGAATCGCCATCTTAAATAACTCAAAAAACTTTCTCGTTTCTGGCGCGCCGTTTCTGGCACGCCGCGCTGTGTCTCAAACGCATGTCGCGCTGTGTCTCAAGCGCATGTCGCACTGTGTCACGCAGATGAAATGTCGAGAGTACCGTGAGAGAGGCAACTAAGGAAGTACCTTGGGATAGGCGACTAAGGAAGTACCGTGAGAGAGGCGACTAAGCATCACACAAACCCTTCTATTGGATTGGTCCAAAGTTGATCAATCTTTGGTGTGTCCGTCCTATATTGGACCAATTCTGGTCCCTTATTCTGGTCCATGCTTGGTATAGTTGCTAAGACGAACGTTGGACTATCTTTGGCCAAAGATAGTCTTCAGTACAGCACCAAGATTGGTCCAAATGAAGTATCAGCTTTGACATGAATGGGTCTACATTTTGTCTAGAACTGGTCTGAATTGAACCTCACTCTGGTCTAGGTTTTGGTTCTTTATTTATGTATTTCGAGGTGGAAATTCATTATGAAATCATATTTCCCGCGCGCCCTGCCCTGCCCGCGCGCCACTCGCCGCCGCGCGCCCTGCCCTGCCAGTGCGCCACTCGCCGCCGCGTGCCCTGCCTTGCCCGCGAGCCGCCCGCCGCTCAGCGCCCTGCCCTGCCCGCGCGTCGTCCGCCGCCGCGTGCCCTCCCC
This sequence comes from Closterium sp. Naga37s-1, assembly GCA_947471745.1. Lineage (NCBI taxonomy): Eukaryota > Viridiplantae > Streptophyta > Zygnematophyceae > Desmidiales > Closteriaceae > Closterium > Closterium sp. Naga37s-1. The sequence continues at coordinate 180,108 of CANJKZ010000853.1, read as the reverse complement.
TGTCAGCGCGCCGCCAGCAGCCGCGCGCCCTGCTCTGCCCATGCGCGGCTAGCAGCCGCACTGCCCTGCCTGTGAGCCGCCCTGCTGGCTGCCGCCCTGCCCTACCCTGCCCTGCTTGCGTGCTGCCCTGCTGCTACCGCGCTCGCCTGCTCTGCCCGCTATGGCGACTCTCAGCGTCCTCACCTTCGATCCGGAGGGCCGCCCGATAGAGTTCCAGTCTTGGCTCGATGACTTACAGCTGTTCTTACTAAGCGACTCTAAGGACGGTATTTCGCTGTTTGACCTCACGTCTGGAGCCTCTCCTGCCCCTCCCGACAAAGCTAACAGTACGACTCGCTCACCAACCCGTGACGCTACTGCTCGCCTAGCCGTTCGCAATCACCTGCCGTTGGCCGAACGCGCACACTTTGGCCAGCACAAGACTGCTAAAGCCCTGTATGACGCTGTAGTCACTCGTTACTCCTCCCCGGCCACTGCTGCTCTAGGCCGCCTTCTACTGCCCTACCTGTTCCCAGAGCTGTCCGCCGTTGCCACAGTATCCGACCTCGTCACTCACCTTCGCACTTGACGTCCGCTACCGCGCTGCGCTTCCTGCCGAGTTCCTCACCAAGAACCCTCCTCCCATGTACATCACTCTCTACTTCATAGTCACCCGCCTCCCTGACTCTCTTAGCGCTCTCAGGGACCTCCTTCTCGCCCTTGACCCCACAGACCTCACTGTCGACCTGCTCGAGAAGCACCTTCTTGCAGCTGAGACTAGCATAGTCGCTGTAGGCGCTTCTCATGGCACTCCTCGCACTCCCTTCTTTGAGGGGTGCTCGCCCTCCCCCCTTCTCCCCTCCGCCGCCTCTGCTGCAGCTGTTGACTACCTTCGTGCTGAGGGGGTGGGAGCTGCGTCTGCCCCTAGTGGGAGGCGCCGCAGCGGCAGGGGCAGGGGAGGCAGGGGCGGTGGGGGTGGCAGAGGTGGAGGCGGTGGTGGGGGTGGTGGAGGCGGTGGAGGGGGCGGCGGTGGCGGAGAGAGTGGAGGTGGGGGTGGAGGTGCAGGTGCCGGCGGTGGTGGCGGCGGTGGGGGTGGTGGCGGCGGCAGTGGTGGAGGCAGTGGGAGTGGAGGCGGCGGCAGTGGTGGCGGCCGGGGTGGTACCAGCCAGAGGGGAGGCCTTGGCGGTAGTCAGCGGCAGCAGCAGCAGCGTCAGCGTGAGACCCCTTCGCCTCAGGAGCTACGTGAGTGGCTTGCTCAGCGTGGGGCGGCTGGGGGTAGTGTTCCCTGCCCGTATGTCATTCGCACAGGTGTCCGCTCTTGTCAGACATGCGGGAAACTTCACACCCAATACCGCTGCTTCTCTCGTCTTACCGACGCCTTCCGTACAGAGTTTCCCGACGCGGCTGAGCTCCCCCGCTGGGCAAAGCTGCTTAGGCAGGGTGTGGATATCTTTGCTCTTGATTATGATGCTATCCTTGCTGCCATGTATGCATTGACTGTTAGTGCTGACGGTGACTGTTACCTGTGTATGCCACCAGACCCAGGTATAGAGGCTGCTGCTCTAGGTGCTACTGAGTCTACTGCTCTAGGTGCTGGTGAGTCTGCTCTCTCAGGTACCGCGTCTGCTGCGGCCTTGCACACATTCACGCTTGACTCAGGTGCTGCACGCTGTTTCTTTCGCGACAGTACCACAGTCACACCGCTCTCAGCATCCGTTGCTGTCTCTTTGGCTGACCCCTCTGGGGGCTCAGTCCTTGCACGTTCCTCCACTATTTTGAAGTGTCCGGCGGTTCCGTCTGGCTCACTGTCAGGTCTCCACCTCCCCTCGTTCTCTACGAACTTGGTGAGCAACGCCGTCCTTCAGGATGCGTGGGTTGATACCTTCACCCCTGGAGGACAGCGTGTGGCGATCTGTACGTGCTCCCGGACTGGCACGCACCTGGCCACGTTCACCCGTCGGCCTGGGTCGAGACTGTACACACTGACTACTCCGCCTCCTCAGGTAGCTGCGTCTGCGTCCGTGTGAGGTGCTGGAGCCGCTGGTCCCGGAGGTGCTCGTACGGTAGGTACTGGAGCTGCTGGAGCTGGAGGTGCTACTGGAGCTGGAGGTACTGCTGGAGGTGGAGCTGCTGGAGCTGGAGGTCCTGGAGCTGCTGGAGCTGGTGGTGCTGCAGGCGTTGGAGCTGGAGGTGCTGGCCCTGTGGGTGCTGGTGCTGTCGGTGCTGGTTCCGGAGGCGCTGTGCGGCCGCGACCGTACTTCGTTCCGCTGCTTCAGCAGGTTCTTGGTCTCCCGCCTTCTACTGGCCTTACGCCTCCCTTACCGTGTCCACTGCCTGACCAGTCCTAGCCGCGGTTACAGCCAGCCTCCCCACTGCCGGCTCCTTCTCCTTACACTGAGCAGCCCGGCGGTCTTACAGAGCGCCGTGAGCCTGCGTCTTGTCCTGCGTCGCCTGTTCGCGCTGTCCGCACTGGTCGTCGTGTTCCGCGTGAGCGTCCTCCTCCTGCCCCCGGCACGCACCAGATGGCACTTCGTCCTTCCTATGTTCCACTGCGTGTCCCTCTGCCTTCTCCTCCTGCGTCCTCCCATGCTGACGGTCCGGACCCGGAGTCTGACTCACTTCTTGCTGCCTGCCCTACTGTCGCGCGTCTGCTAGCCACTGTTGTCACTGACCCTTCGTTTGAGTCCACTGCTGCGTCTGCCCTTGTTGCTGAGCTGATTGACTTTGCTGCCGCCTGTCGCCTCGACTACGCCGCTAGTCTTGTTGCTGAGTCTGAGTCTGTCTCTCCTTCGTCCGTCGGGGCTGAGTGTGCTCTTGGCACGGACGTCCTTGAGGACAGGCAAAAGGACTTTGAGTGTCCATGCTGATTGCACCTGAGGGAGGCCCGGATGCACCAGACATCCCGACCCCGCGCTCTTACGCAGAGGCGATTGAGGGTCCCTACTCCTCTCAGTGGCAGTCAGCCAAGGACGCAGAGATGGCATCCTGGAAGTCCACAGGCACTTACGTCCACGACGATCCCCCACCTGGGGCGAACATCGTCAGTGGCATGTGGATTTTTAGGGTGAAGCGGCCGCCAGGTTCTCCGCCTGTCTTCAAGGTGCGTTACGTTGCACGAGGCTTCAGTCGGCGACAGGGAGTTGACTTCTTCCAGACCTTCTCCCCTACCCCGAAGATGACCACTCTTCGGGTTCTGCTGCACGTCGCCGCTCAGCGTGACTACGAGCTTCACTCTCTTGACTTCAGCACTGCTTTCCTACAGGGCAGCCTGCACGAGGAGATCTGGCTGCGCCGCCCACCTGGCTTCACTGGGTCGTTTCCTGCAGGTACCCAGTGGAGCCTCCGGTGGCCAGTCTACGGTCTCTGCCAGGCGCCTCGCGAGTGGCACGACACTGTGAGGACGACGCTTGTGGCTCTTGGGTTTGCTCCTTCGACTGTTGACCCGTCGCTGTTTCTACGCACCGACACTTCACTGCCGCCGTTCTACATCCTCGTTGTCAGAGGTCCACTGGTGATCCCCGATTGATCCTAGGGAAGGGTTACAGGCTCGTTGTCCTGGGGGGTTATGGGCGCACTGACCCGCTATTTAACAAGCCATTTTATCCCAGTGGTTAGTGGCTGGGATTCTAACATGGTATCAGAGCGAAGGTCTCGGGTTCGAATGCCAGTGTGTGCACTTCGGGCATCCCAGTGCAGGGGGGTGTCAGAGGTCCACTGGAGATCCCCGATTGATCCTAGGGAAGGGTTACAGGCACGTTGGCATGGGGGGTTATGGGCGCACTGACCCGCTACTTAACAAGCCCTTTTATCCCAGTGGTTAGTGGCTGGGATTCTGACACTCGTGTACGTCGACGACTTGGTCTTTGCCACTGCTGACACTGAGGGACTCGCCCATGTGAAGTCGGAGCTGCAGAAGAGACACACGTGCACAGACCTGGGAGAGCTGCGCAGCTATCTTGGCTTGCAGATCACCCGGGACAGAGCACGGCGCACCATTACCCTGACTCAGTCACACATGGTGCAGCAGGTCCTTCAGCGCTTCCGCTTCACGTACTCCTCGCCACAGTCCACTCCTCTGCCTACCGGTCACTCGCTCTCAGCTACACCTTCGGATGAGTCCGTAGAGCCGAGTGGCCCGTATCCAGAGCTTGTCGGCTGCCTCATGTACCTGATGACCTGCGCTCGTCGTGACCTTGCTTACCCTCTTAGCATCCTGGCACGCTACGTTGCGCCCGGGAGACACCGACCAGAGCACTGGGAGGCCGCTAAGAGGGTGTTGCACTACTTGCGCAGTACGTCGGGCATGGGGCTTGTGCTTGGAGGACGGGCTCGAGTTGTCCTCACTGGACACGCGGACGCTTCTTGGGTTGCCGACTGGGCTACGCAGCGGTCGTCACAGGGTTACACCTTCAGCCTTGGCTCTGGCTCTGTTTCTTGGCGGTCTACCCGCTCGTCTTCTGTTCTCAGCTCCAGTTGTGAGGCTGAGATCTACGTAGGGGCCATGGCTGCACAGGAGTTACGCTGGCTCACCTACCTGCTGACCGACCTGGGCGAGCCGCCTCGTCCTCCTCCAGTTCTGTACGTCGACAACAAGGCCATTATTGCCTTGTGACAGGAGCACAGGACGAAGCACATCACTCTGCGTTACTTCCTTGCTCGAGAGTTGCTACAGCGTGGTCAGCTTCGTCTTGCTTACGTGGCCTCTCGGGCCAACACTGCTGATATCTTCACCAAGGCACTTCAGCCTTGTGATGATCAGCTTTTCTGTACTGTTTTAGGCCTTGTGCCTACTTGGCCTCACTTGCTCACTTCTTGAATTTGTTTAACTGTGATCTATATGCTTATACCTGCATGCTTACACTTGCTTGGTTTTGATCACTATACTGTTTGACCTGGCCTTGTGGCCATTTGCTTGTGCTCGGAGTGTGTGGTGACTTCGTGATCCACCCTGAGCTTGCTTTGCTTTTCTTGACCGGTCTTGTGACCTCTTGTTCTCCCCCACTTTGCCTATGGGGGTATGTCAAACTCATATGTTGCTGATTGTGTAGGCTATAGTGGGGTAGCCCATATGGGGTACAGCCCAATTAGGGTTTCCTACTTGTACCCCTGCATGCTGCTAGTTCATCATTCCTCGTTCATTCTCTTGACAGCTTGAAGCCCAACGCCTGCCAGAAGTGAATGCCGACACCTGCACAGGGCAGTGAAACGAAAAAAAACAAGGAAGCCATCAGCGGATTGTTGTGACCTGCAAAAACGATACTGTAAAACGCTACCATCGTCAACGGTTTGCAGCCAAAATCGACCTGCTTGGAGTCAAGACCAACTTATCGAGACCAGCTTAAAGCCGAGCCGCCGCCCAAACCGAGCAAAAACACAACGGCAAAACAGTGCGAGGCAGCAAGAAAATAAACCGCTGAATCGACAAAAACAGCACAAAGCAAACATATGAGGAGTAACCAAGAATAATGATTATAATAACACCTCAATGTGTCAGTCGATTGTGCAGCACCTGAAAAATGACACTGGGAAATGTCGGCGTAATCGAAAAACGAAACATGCTTTGCATACATAGGCGCCAAAGCATGTGACTACAGCGAAAAAAAATATGAAAACTTTGGAAGTCAAACTCGCACCGCATGCCTGGAGCGGAAGGCAGGGGCACATACTACGGCAGGGTAGTGTAAAAACTCGAGTGGAGATCTTAGTGTTAGCATAAAGAGAGACGTACTAAAGAAAATAAATTAATAGAAGTACAGACTCACGTATACAAGAGCAACAATCTGCTTGTGCTGAGAGTGGAGAGAGAAGGAAAAACGTGCGTGACGAGAGTTGAGTTGAGAGAGTTGGAGCAGTTGCGATTGGGAATGGCAGGGGGGGAAGGGAATTGTGCAGCGCTGCGCGGTTGCCACGCTGGGATGGGTGGACGCTGCAGCAGTTGCGCCAGAAGCAGTTACAGCAGCTGCGCAGTTGCGCGCAGATGCATTGCGCCGGCAATGTTTCGTGCAGGTTCCGCAGAGCTGATGCGCTGGATTTGGCATGTTCCGCAGCTGCGCTGGAAGCATCTGCAGCGCAATTGCTTGGTTGCCAGAGCTGCGCTGGCACTCCAGTTCCAGCAAGCTTATCGCAGGACAATATTCGTAACCAATCAAAATTCATCCACTATCGCCGATCGTCGTGGTGTAAATCGAATGAACCAATATGTCAAACTTATATGTTGCATGTTGTGTAGGCTGTAGTGGGGTAGCCCATATGGGGTACAACCCAATTAGGGTTTCCTACTTGTACCCATCCTGCTGTTAGTTCATTCATTCCTCGTTCATTCTCCTGACACAATAAACATCAAAATGACGTGTATGTTGAAAACAACCACAAATACGGCAAGTTCTGTGCCTGTGCGTGTCGCGTCCGATTACAACAGTACACAGTACACAGCCTTACAAGATAACAGATAGTCCGATCACTGAACACCAAAATTGCAATCAAAGAAGTGAAGTTATCACACAACGCACATCTTGTCAGAACTATGCTTTTATATGCTCCAGGCTGTAGTGGGGCACTCCTTATGGGGTACAGCCCAATTAGGTTTTGCTATACAAACCCTGTACTGCTGTCATTCTAGTCATTCTTCATTCCTACTTTCTGACATGGTTTCAGAGCAGGTTCCCTAGTGGGAACGTTTTTTTTAGGGCCCACCACGATATTCTTTTTTTTTTTCCTGCCCTGCCCGAAGCGCGCCTTGCGCCTGCCTCACCTGCGCCGTCGCGAGCCCTGCCCTACTGCCGCCCGTAGCGGCCCTGCCCTCCCGGCCCGTCGCGGCCCTGCCCTAACGGCCCGTCGCGGCCCTGACCTAGCCGCCCGTCGCGGCCCTGCCCTGTCGCCGCCCGTCACGGCCTGACCTAGCCGCCCGTCGCGGCCTGACCTAGCCGCCCGTCGCGGCCCCTGCCCTGCCGCCCCCCGTTGCGGCCCTGACCTCGCCGCCTGTCATGGCCCTGCCCTGCCGCCACCCGTCGCGGTCCTGCCCTCAGCCGCTCGTCGCGGCCCTGCTCTACCGCCGCCCCGTCGCGCCCTGCCCTGCAGCCGCCTTGTCGCGGCCCTGCCCTGCTGCCGCCCCATCGCGGCCCTGCTCTGCCTCCGCCTCGTCGCGGCCCTGCTCTGCCTCCGCCTCGTCGCGGCCCTGCCCTACAGCTGCCCCGTTGCGGCCCTGCCCTAACCGCCTGTCGCGGCTCTGCCCTGCACCCGCCCCTGGTAAGCGCCCGCCCTGCTAAGCGCGCCGCAGCGCCCGCCTGCCTGCCGCGCCGCGCCGCCCAGCCGAGCCGCGCCGCCCAGCCGAGCCGCGCCGCCCAGCCAAGCCGCGCCGCCCTGCCGAGCCGCGCCGCCCAGCCGAGCCGCGCCGCTCTGCTGGACCGCGCCGCCCTGGCCTACTGCGCTGCGCTGCCCTCCCCGCGTTCTTCCTGCTGCTTCTGCTGCTACTGCTACTACTGCTGCTACTGCCGCCATAGCTAGCCCTACTGTTCTTACCTTCGAACGTAGTGGCAGTCTCGGTGGAGCGGTTCGGTGGGGAGTTTCTGGCGGTGGCCAGATGCAGCTCCAGCGATGTCCGCGCGAGTCCCTCACGCCCCAGCAGCTTCATGAGTGGTACGCTAGTTGGGGTTGTGGCGGCGGCCGTAGTGGCAGTCGCGTTGGAGCTGGTCAGTCGGGAGTTTCTGGCGGTGGCCAGATGCAGCTGCAGCGGCGTCCGCGCGAGACCCTTACGCCCCAGCAGCTTCGTGAGTGGTACGCTCAGAGTAGAGGGTCTCGGAGTACTGTTCGCTGCCCGTACGTCATTCGCACAGGTGATCGGGCTGGTCAGACTTGCGGGACAGTTGGTCACACACAGTCCCGCTGCTTCGCCTGTCTGAGCGACGCCTGGCGTACAGAGTTTGACGACGCGGCTGAGCTCCCCTACTGGCTGGAGCTGCTTAGGCAGAGGGTGGATATCTTTGCTCTTGACTATGATGCTATCCTCACTGCCATGTATGCATTGCATACTAGTGCTGAGGGTGACTGTTACCTGTGTGTGCCGCCTGACCCAGGTATAGAGTCTGCTGCTCTAGGTGCTGGTGAGGCTGCTGCTCTAGGTGCTAGTGAGTCTGCTGCTCCAGGTGCTAGTGAGTCTGCTCTCTCTAGTACTGCGCCTGCTGAGGCCTTGCACACCTTCACGCTTGACTCAGGTGCTTCCCGCTCCTTCTTTCGCGACAGCACCACACTCACGCCGCTCAGTCGGCCGGTTGCAGTCTCCCTGGCGGACCCCTCTGGGGGCCCAGTCCTTGCGCACTCCTCCACGGTTCTGCCGTGTCCGGCGGTCCCGTCTGGTTCACTGTCGGGTCTTCACCTCCCCTCGTTCTCTACGAACTTGGTGAGTGGAGCTGACCTCCAGGACGTGTGGGTTGACCAGTTCACCCATGGAGGTCAGCGTGTGACCCACTGTACGTGTACTCGGACGGGCCGCCACCTGGCCACGTTCACCCGTCGACCTGGGTCGAGCCTGTACACACTGACTACTGAGTCTCCTCTGGTTGCTGGGTCTGGTCAGGTAGCCACGTCTGGTCAAGTGATTGCTGCCGCGTCCAGGTCTGGTCCGGAGTCTGCCCCCTGCTCGTGGCGTCTCCTGTCCCACCAGACTCTCCTTTGGCACCACCGCCTTGGTCACCCCTCCCTGCCTCGTCTCCGAGGTATGGCCTCCTGTACCCTTGTCTCTGGTCTCCCCCGGTCTCTCCCTCCCCTTCCACCGGGGCCTGCCCCTACCTGCGTTCCTTGCGTCGAGGGACGGCAGCGCGCCGCCCCTCACTCCTCCGAGTTCCCTCCGACGGAGGCTCCCCTGCAGACTCTCCACATGGACGTGTGGGGCCCATCCCGTGTCCGTGGACAGGGTCACGGGCGTTAGTTTCTGCTGGTCGTTGACGACTACTCGCGTTACACCACAGTCTTCCCCTTGCGCCGCAAGGGTGAGGTCACTGAGGTGTTGATCACCTGGATCCGCGCTGCCCGTCGCCAGCTCCGCGAGAGTTTCGGCTCGGACCTTGTTCTGCGTCTGCACTCCGACAGAGGTGGTGAGTTTTCCTCCGACCTTCTGCGAGCCTTCTGTCGTGCGGAGGGCATCCGCCAGACGTTCACGCTTCCGGCCTCCCCACAGCAAAATGGGATTGCTGAGCGCCGCATTGGCATGGTCATGGACGTCGCTCGTACATCCATGATCCATGCGGCTGCTCCCCATTTTCTGTGGCCGTTTGCGGTCCAGTACGCTGCCCATCAGCTCAACCTCCAGCCCCGTGTCTCCTTGCCGGAGACCACACCTACTCTGCGGTGGACGGGGGAGGTTGGCAATGCGTCTGTGTTCCGTGTATGGGGATCTCGAGCTTTTGTCCGCGATTCTTCCGCGGACAAGCTGTCCTCCCGTGCTGTTCCCTGCGTCTTCCTTGGCTTCCCCCCTGACGCGCCTGGTTGGCAGTTTTACCACCCCACCTCGCGTCGTGTTCTGTCCTCTCAGGACGTCACGTTTGACGAGTCGGTTCCTTACTACCGTCTCTCCCCCTACCGCACTGCCCCTCTCGCCCCCCCCGCCGCTCTTCCTAGCACCAGGTCCTCCTCCGGTAGACCCCCTCCCCCCTCAGGTTCCGGCCCCCTCAGGTGTGTCCCAGGTAGACCCTGTCGAGCCTGTCAAGGTAGCTGTCGACTCTGGTGCTGCTATGGGTGCTGAGCCTGCGGGTGCGGGACCTGGGGGTGCTGAGCCTGAGCGTGCAGAGCCTGGGGGTGCTGAGCCTGGGGTTGCTGAGTCTGAGGGTGCGGGACCTGGGGGTGCTGAGCCTGAGCGTGCGGAGCCTGGGGGTGCTGAGCCTGGGGTTGCTGAGTCTGAGGGTGCGGAGCCTGGGGGTGCTGAGCCTGAGCGTGCGGAGCCTGGGGGTGCTGGGCCTGGGGGCGCTGAGCCTGAGCGTGCTAAGCCTGGAGGTACTTTGTCCTCTAGAGGTCCTACGGGTGTCTTGTCACGGCGGGAGCCACTCTCTCCACCGCAGCTGCGAGAGTGGTTTGCTCGGCGCTGGAGCCGTGCTGCTGGAGCTGTGGGGTCTACCGCTGGAGGTGCTGCTGGAGCTGGAGGTGCTGGAGCTGCTGGAGGTGCTCGTACTGGAGGTACTGGAGCTGCTGGAGCTGGAGGTGCTGCTGGAGCTGGAGGTCCTGTTGGTGCTGGAGCTGCTGGAGGTGCTGGAGCCGCTGGTCCCGGAGGTGCTCGTACTGGAGGTACTGGAGCTGCTGGAGCTGGTGGTGCTGCAGGTGTTGGAGCTGGAGGCGCTGGAGCTGTTACTGCTGGAGGTGCTGCTGGAGCTGGAGCTGCTGGTGGTGCTGGAGCTGGTGGTGCTGCAGGAGTTGGAGCTGGAGACCCTGGAGCTGGGGGTTCTGGTGCTGTCTCTGCTGGTTCTGGAGGCGCTGCGCGGCCGCGGCCGTACTTCGTTCCACTCCTTCAGCAGGTTCTTGGTCTCCCACCTTCTACAAGTCCTACTTCTCCCTTACTGTGTCCACCGCCTGACCAGTCGCAGTCGCCGTTACAGCCAGCCTCCCCACTGCCTGGTCCTTCTCCTTACACTGGGCCGACCGGAGGTCTTGGGGAGCGTCGTGAGCCTGAGTCTCGTCCTGCGTCCCCTGTTCGCGCTGTTCGCACTGGTCGTCGTGTTCCGCGTCAGCGTCCTCCTCCTGTCCCTGGCACGCACCAGATGGCACTTCGTCCTTCCTCTGTTCCACTGCGTGTCCCTCTGCCGTCTCCTCCTGCGTCCTCTCTTCCTGACGTCCCTGACCCGCCGTCAGACCTTGCTCGTACTGCCAGTCCTACTGTCACACGTCTCCTAGCTACTGCTGTCACTGACCCTTCGTTTGAGTCCTCTGCTGCGTCTGCCCTAGTTGCTGAGCTTGTTGACTTTGCTTCCGCCTGTCGTCTAGACTACGCCGCTAGTCTTGTTGCTGAGTCTGGGTCTGTCTGTCCTCCGTCCGTCGGGGTTGAGTGTGCTCTTGGCACGGACGTCCTTGAGGACAGGCAGGAGGACTTTGAGTGTTTTGCAGCTGCTGTACCTCATCTCGTGTCCATGCTGATTGCACATGAGGGAGACCCGGATGCACCAGACATCCCGAACCCGCGCTCTTACGCAGAGGCGATAGAGGGTCCCTACTCCTCTCAGTGGCAGACAGCCATGGACGCATTGGAAGTCCACAGGCACATACGTCGACGAGGTTCCGCCACCTAGGGCGAACATCGTCAGTGGCATGTGGATTTTCAGGGTGAAGCGGCCGCCGGGTTCTTCGCCTGTCTTCAAGGCGCGTTACGTTGCACGAGGCTTCAGTCAGCGACAGGGAGTTGACTTCTTCCAGACCTTCTCCCCTACCCCGAAGATGACCACTCTTCGGGTGCTGCTGCACGTCGCTGCTCAGCGTGACTACGACCTTCACTCTCTTGACTTCAGCACTGCTTTCCTACAGGGCAGCTTGCACGAAGATATCTGGCTGCGCCGCCCACCTGGCTTCACTGGGTCGTTTCCTGCAGGTACCCAGTGGAGCCTCCGACGGCCAGTCTACGGTCCCCGCCAGGCGCCTCGCGAGTGGCACGACACACTGAGGACGACTCTTGCGGCTCTTGGGTTTGCTCCTTCTACTGCTGACCCGTCGCTGTTTCTACGCACCGACACTTCCCTGCCGCCGTTCTACATCCTCGTGTAGTCGGAGCTGCAGAAGAGACACACGTGCACAGACATGGGTGAGCTGCGCAGCTATCTTGGCTTGCAGATCACCCGGGACAGAGCACGGCGCACCATTACCTTGACTCGGTCACACATGGTGCAGCAGGTCCTTCAGCGCTTCCACTTCGAGTACTCCTCGCCACAGTCCACTCCTCTGCCTACCGGTCACTCGCTCTCAGCTCTGCCTTCGGATGAGTCCGTAGAGCCGAGTGGCCCGTATCCAGAGCTTGTGGGCTGCCTCATGTACCTGATGACCTGCACTCGACCTGACCTTGCTTACCCTCTTAGCATCCTGGCTTGCTACGTTGCGCCCGGGAGACACCGACCAGAGCACTGGAAGGCCGCTAAGAGGGTGATACGCTACTTGTGCAGTACGTCGGGCATGGGGCTCGTGCTTGGAGGTCGGGCTCCAGTTGTCCTCACTGGTCACGCAGATGCTTCTTGGGTTGACGACTTGGCTACGCAGCGTTCGTCACAGGGTTACACCTTCAGCCTTGGCTCCGACTCTGTTTCTTGGCGGTCTACCCGCTTGTTTTCTGTTCTCAGCTCTAGTTGTGAGGCTGAGATCTACGCAGGGGCCATGGCTGCACAGGAGTTACGCTGGCTCACCTACCTGCTGACGGACCTGGGAGAGCCGCCTCATTCTCCTCCAGTTCTGTACGTCGACAACAAGGCCATGAGGAGCCGAGTCCGGAGGAGGAAGCGTAGGGCGGTACGCGGTAGGATACTGTGAGCGGACAGGAGGGGAGGAGGGAAGACCAAGGGCCCGAAGGCCACTCACTGGTGGGAACAGCTGCTGCAAAAGTGGCGGCTGCGGCGAACGCTGCTGCTGCTGCTCCTGCAGGTCCAACTTGCCCAGCTCCTGCCTCTCCTGTTCCAACCGCTCCTACTCCTCACTCTCACGTTGGCGAGCCACCTGGAGACGTGTCTCGTGGCAGTGGGGAGACGCAGTAGTAGTGCCTCCGGCTCCAGTCTCCTCAAAACTAGCACCTCCAATGCCAGTACCTCCTGCTCCAGCACCCCCTGAACTAGCACCTCCAGCGCCAGCACCTCCAGCTCCAGCATCCCCAGAAGTAGCACCTCCGGCGCCAGCACCTCCAGCTCCAGCACCCCCAGATTTAGCACCACTAGTGCCACCACCTCCAGCTCCAGCACCCCCCGACCTAGAACCTCCAGTGCCAGCACCTCCAGCTCCAGCACCCCTCAAAAGAGCACCCCCAGGACGAGTACCTCCAGTGGTAGCACCTCCAGCTCCAACACCCCCTGAGTCCACAGTAACCTGTACCGGAGGTGCCGAAGTCTGCTGAGGAGACTGTGAGGAGGACTGCGGGGAGGGAGACGCTACCTGACGTGCGACCGAGGGTAGTGTGAGACACACCTGACGGGGCAGGACCAGGGGGGGACGGGGGTACCGGAGGAACGGGAGCGGGAGGAGGAGAGGGTGCGAGGAAATGGAGAGGGGGGGGAACCGGGAGACCTCGACAAGGGTAGCGAGTATAGTGGGACACTGACTCGTCAAACCGGGCGTCACGGGAGTCGAGGAACTGGTGGAAGGGCGGGTAGTAAAAGGCGTAGTCAAGAGAGTCTACTGGGAAACCAAGGAAGACACAGGGGATGGCACGAGCCGAGAGCTTGTCCGCAGAGGTGTCGAGGACAAGCGCAAGGCAGCCCCAAATACGACAGGCCGACCCAATACCAGGAGAACCGGTCCAAAGACTGGTCGGAGAAGCCACTGGCCGCGAGACACGCGGCTGAAGGTTCGGCTGGTGGGCGGCATAGCGAACCGCGTAGGGCCACAAAAAATGGGGGGCACTGGCATGGATTATGGACGTGCGGGCGATGCCCATGACCAAGCCAATGCGGCGCTCAGCAACCCCATTCTGCTGTGGGGACTTCGGAAGCATCCAGGATTGTGAGATGCCTTGATCGCCGCAGAATCCGAGAAGAATGCCGGAGCGAAACTCGCCCCCACGGTCGGAGTGGAGACAGGAGACACGACGACCACGAGTGCTATCAGTGGCCAGAAACCACCGGATCAGCGTAAAAGTTACCCCTGACTTCTTCGCAAGAGGAAACACCGTGGTGTACCTGGAGTAGTCGTCGACGACCACCAGAAAGTAGCGCTCCCTCTCAGGTCCCTGCGTAGGGGCAGGGCCCCAGACGTCCAAATGGAGAGTCTGGAAGGGAGCAGTGGCCGAACGAAGGGAGGAGGAGTGCGGAGTGGCGCGCAGGCGGCTGGCGACGCAAGGAGTAGATGGCGGTGCAAGCGAGGGAGGGAGGAACGCAAACACGCGAGGGAGACCAGGGACAAGACGCTGGCTGGCCTTTCTGCGGGGGCGTGGGATGGAGGGGTGACCTAGATGGTGGTGCCACAAGACTGTCGGGTGGGAGAGTGACCGAGAAGAGCAAGATGCAGCAACCAAACCAGACACGGCAACCTTACCGGACACAACAACCTGACTGGACACAGCAACCTGAGGGGACGAAATAACCTGACCGGGCTCTGCTACCTGGGGGACGCAGTGTGTATAACAAAGAGACCTGAGTGGGGTTCCCTGGTTAACGTGGCAAGAAGTGCCCCGGAGGAAGCGTCCGTACAGATCCTCGTCCTCCCGTGCGCAGGAAAAGTGACTGTGATTCCACGGTCCTGAAGGTATCCAACACCCACCAAGTTCTGAGAAAACGAGGGGATGTAGAGACCAGTGAGGAAACCAGAAGGGACAGCCAGGCACGGGAGAGTGGTCGAGCTGCAAGCGACTAGGAAGTCGGCTAGGCAAGGCGGGCTAGGAACGCCAGTCGGGGCACAAAAACGAAACTACGCCAGGAAAAGTGACTGCGGCTGCCCGCCGGCGTTATGCCAAAGGCAGGAGGCGTGCACGAGACAATGGGCATTGGTGGTACTGCGGGCGCCTATGGGCGACAGTAGGCGAAAAATAGGCGGATGTAGGCGGTGGTGGGTGGCTAGGAGGGGCTGTGGGCGGCTGGGAGAGGCTGTGGGCGGCAGGAAGAGGCTGTGGGCAACTAGGATGAGATGTAGGCGGTTGGTGTTTGCTGCTGGAAGTAAGTTCCAGCTAGTGCGGCCCGTGCTAGCGCTTTTGTTGGCTATGTGTAATGCAGCCGTGTGTTGCTGCGTGCGGGCAGCAGGCGGAGCGTGGTGTTCGCAACACTGCGGGTTCGTGGCTGCAGAAGCAGGCCGCTGGCCGCTAGCACTGCTGCTGCTACTGCTGGCGGCTGCAGGCGCTAGCAATGCGGCTGCTGCTGGAACTATCTAGGTCTAGGAACTTAGCACGTGATACCATCTCAAGAGTAGGCTAGCGGAACAGTTCGACTAGTAGGAAACAAGGTACAAATAGGAATGTCGAGAAAGTTGTGTATCCTCTCTAATGTGTGCCTCACTGTAGACTAACATGCATATTTGTTACTTGACAGCTTCATCGCTTGGACGGGGGGCAGTTGGTGTTGAGTTGTTAATATCAAGGGAGAAGGTGTGCGGGGCGGTTTCTCGGCCATTTGCGGCCGGTTGAGTAGGTTGAGCGGGTTGCGAGGAGGTTCCCGCGTCGCCGTTCCGCAATGCGTGGAGATCTTTCTCCATTGTTGATAGTCGCTCAAACAGTTGCTCGAGTGCGAAGGTGCTTATCGTGGTTGTCGCCTCAGTTGTCGCAGGCGGGTTGGTCTGGCTTTCAGCCGTCAAATTGGTTTGGCCTCCGGATTCTCCGGCCATCTTGGTCTTGGAACGTGCGCCGCTCGCCATTTTTTTGCTCGACGGATTTTACGGAAGTGGGCGTGCAAAGAATCCCTCAGTTGCTCTCACACCATGTTACAATCCTAAACAGGACTCAGCCAGGGATCGGCACAGGTTTGATCCCAGATAATATTGTTGCAGCGGAAGTGTTGACCTCAGGTCAGAGTGAATGTCAATGACTGAGATGATTAGAAGCATGCACATATCGCGTATATATATGAAAATACAGTGGAAAATGAAATGTCCTAGCTAGCCATGTACTCTGAGGGGTACATTTCCTTAGTACAACGAATTTCAAAACGTGCGGCGCAAGAACCCGTTTCAAACCTATTCCCGCCGTTTTCACGTCGAATGTTTCTGCCTGCATCAGTTTTGATCTGACAGTTACCGGTATCGCTTCAGTTCTTCTGACCCTTCGTCTTCGTACTCGTAAAGGTCTGCTTCTGTAGCGTGCAGGAATGTTTACTCGTAAAGTTCATATATCAACAGAAACCATTGTATGCCTTTGTTATAATCACTTCAATCGTTTTATATTCACTCTGATCGGAGCTCAACTTCTGCTGCATTAACTCTGTGCGAACCATCCTGAGGAGATCCTGGCACGATCAAACTTTTGATCACAACAGGATGCCTTTTTCGACAAGTTATTGAGCCTACGGAGTAATGCTACTACTGCTACTGCCCAGAGGGGCTATCACTAGTGTAATGAAGTTGGATCTAAAAGCAGGTTTAGTAGGAAATATTATGCTAAAAAATGCTGTATTTGTATAGATGAATGAATTCGAGGGAGTGAAATCGAGGACGGAAGTGCGAAACGGCCGAGTATGGGGTGGGTGGGTGGGTGGTGTGACAACCACACGTTCCTGCTGTGAGTGCGGTGGGTTCACACGAACGTCAATTTTCGAGGGGTCAAAATCAGGAAAGTTTCCGTGTCACCAGACAGCCCTGCTTGTTGGAGTCATAATTGGCAAAATATTTTCTGCTGCGGTATTTCGTAATCTTGATCCTGAGGTAAGTAATGGCCCTCATCGACGATGTTGCAGTTGCGTTATTGTCAATTCAGTCCAGAAAATAACCCACAGACCCTTAGCTAAGAGAGTCTGAGAGCTGTGCCCAATCAAGTCCAACATGTGCTGCGACTGTCGCAGCAGACGCTTCCTTGCTTGAATTTTGAAACTTGACCTTGCACAAATCTCTCCACTATCCACACCCTAAAAAAAAAACCATCACACAACTGCCTGCGTGAGGCCAAGGCAGGAATGCAGAGCAGTACAGTACCCACCCATGTGCCACCCACCGCATCCAGTTCCCCACTTACGTCAATAAGGGTGACGTCGCCTCGCCGGCTCTTGCGCTGGCATCCAATTAGGGTTCGATATTATCCATAGTACTCAGCACGGACACGGAGTTTTGCCCATTAGCCGTCTTGGCAGAGTGACGTGTCTTTCTGACGAACACCCTGTGCGACTACCTCTAAGCTCCGCCTGTAGTTAAGCGAAGGACTCCATGTTAGGTTATTAGAATCTTATTCTGATCGTATCACTGTTGAGTACTGTGCGTACCAGCTGATCTAGTTCGAAATTTGGCCAAGGTGTAACCATGTCAGGCTGCGAGGCAGCTGGCGTGGCGTCGACCGCCGTGGCGACAGTCGCGATGCCTTCGCGAGAGAATGGCGACGACATGGGCGAAGACCCGAAGCGCTTCGACTTCGGGTTCGCTTTCAACAACGCCGACTTTGCCGGTGCGCTATAGTCACATCCGGAAGGGCAGAGACACATTCAAGCGTAGTTGAACGGACCGTAGGGTGGTGGGATAAATAGTGCGTTTGAATTACTTATTGAAAATCCCCATAAGTGCTAAAGCAGCGTACGATTAGTCCGTACGAAAGATTGAACACTACGTATGTCAGTCCCGAAA
The DNA here is from genome assembly GCA_947471745.1 of Closterium sp. Naga37s-1. NCBI lineage: Eukaryota > Viridiplantae > Streptophyta > Zygnematophyceae > Desmidiales > Closteriaceae > Closterium > Closterium sp. Naga37s-1. The sequence continues at coordinate 162,714 of CANJKZ010000853.1, read as the reverse complement.
CGTCGTGCGTGTAAGACTGTCGATTCTCTCAGAAGACGCTAGTTACCACGTCAATTATCCTAATTGCGGAACGTTTGCAGTTCGGCGTGGGGTTGTTTCAGGGTCCCAATCAGGGTTAATAACCCAAAGAAGTTCAGTCGCAAGACCTCGTCTGTTCGCGAGTGTAACGGATACGTAGAGCGGAAGAAAGCGTCGCTTTGAAACATCTGGATTCCATTCGAGACTCGACGGTTCGCCGTTTCTAACTGTTTCTACCACCGGCTTAGTGACCGTGCCACGTGTCATTCCTCCATCCGTTCGATTGTTTCCCCCACAGACCGCATCGTGCAGCTTCGGATTTGCCCTGACGAAGCCACAACCCCGCGTCGCTCCAGCAGCAGCGGAAGCTTCGGCGCTGCTTCCGGCGGCTCCCCGTCCCGCGGAGGCGGAAGCCCCGTTTCCCCGACCGCCGCCGCCGCTGCCGTAGCCGCCGCGTCTGCCGCCGGGAATCTAGGAAAGCGATGTTCTTCTATCGGAGGGGGAGCGGGGGGGATGGAGCGGGAGGGGGGCGGAAGCGATTGCGCGGATCTGATGGACCTCTCGGGGGAAGGAGGCGAGGGGGAGGCGGAGGGGGAGGGGAGCGGGGGTGCGGGGGATGGGGAGGGGGAAGGGGAGGGAAGGCGAGACGTGGAGGGGCAAGTGCGAAGGTACTCCTTTGATGGCCGAGGGGGAGGGAGAGGCGCGAGCGGCGAGTTGTCGTTTCTTGCTGCTGTGAATAATCACTCCCAAGGTGCGTTTGATGGCGTAGACACTAAAGGTGTGCCTGTTGTAGGTTGTAGAATTGTTGAATTTAGAGAAACTAGACATTTCATCCTGCTGTTGCCGTTTTGTATGATTTCTTACAGCCCCCCTTGATGATGCTTTTGCTCGCCTTTACACGTTTTTTCTACTCAAACCCTGTTTGCCACTGTAACGCTTCTTTTCCCCCGATTCCCCGTACGTTCCTGTGCCTCCCCCCACCCGCCCTCCGCCTTTATACCTGTTGCCTGCTCCTTCCACCCCTCCTTTGCCTGCTCCAACACCCCCACCGCCTCCCTCCTCTTACCGCTCCCGACCTTCCCTTACGCGTTTTCCAGCCGTACCAGGTTTGGGACCGGACCAAGCGGCAGCTCTGACAAGAGGCTCGGCAGCAGGAGGAGCTAGCCTCGGCAGCCGCCCTCACAGCCCCTTCACCACCACCAGCGGTGCTACTGGTGGTGGTGGTGCTGCTGCTCCTGCTGCTTCCGCCGCTGCTTCTGCAACTGCTGCTGCTGCTGGCGCTTCTGCTGCAGCCGGTGCTCCTGCTACTGTTACTGCTGCAGCTGCAGCTGCTGCCAGTGCTGGTGCTGGTACGGGTGCTGTTGGCAGTGCTGCTATTGCTGCTGCAGGGGTTGCTGGGGGGGTTGGAGGAGCAACAACCAGAGCGCCTCGATTCGGCAATCTCGGAGCGACAGGGCTTGCGCCTTTCGAGTCCAGCCAAAGGCAAATTGGAGGGGCGGCGATGGGGACAGGGACGTGTGGTGGGTGCGGCTTGGGGGGCGGTGGCAGCATCAGTGCTCACCTGGGCGGCAGTAGCGGGAATCTGGGCGGCAGCGGGGGTGCAAATCTGGGCGGAGGGGGGGGTGGCGGTGTGACGATAGGGAGTTGTGGTGGGTACAGAGTGGTGAATCTGCATTTGTCCTCGGTGGTGCTGGCAGCGAAGTCTGCCTTCTTCCGCACGCTCTTCACGTGTGGCTTTAAGGAGACGTGCCAGAACAACCCTGTGGTCCTCAACGTCTCGCCAGAAGGTAAAGTATGCGACCCGCATTCCACCAGACACTTGCAACAGGCAGGCGCTGTGTGCCAAGCCAGCATGCAGTGCACTCGGCCTTCTTCCGCGCGCTTTTCCCCGCCACAAGCTAAGGTGCTGGGAAACAGGAAAGTATCCACAAGCCTTTTTTGTCAAGCCTGCCTGCCTTTCACTCTAACCTTGTGTCGCACCCCACCCCCCAATCCCCTCCCCCCATTTCTCCTTCCCCCGCAGAGGAGGGCCCAGTAATCGACCTGCTGCGCTTCATCTACACGGACGACATGCAGGAGGGCAGCAGCAATTCAGAGGACATAATCACGATGTTCCTTCCACTCACTCCCTTGCACCTCTTCCCACTCCCGCTCTCCCTTGCACCTCTTCCCACTCCCGCTCTCCCTTGCACCTCTTCCCACTCCCGCTCTCCCTTGCACCTCTTCCCACTCCCGCTCTCCCTTGTCATCGTCAGAGGAGGGCCCAGTGATCGATCTCCTCCGATTCATCTACACGGGCGACATGGCGGAGGGCAGCAGCGACCCGGAGGACATCATCAAGATGTACCTCGTGGCCGACAAGTTCGGCGTCGCCTCGTGCATGAAGATCTGCCTCGAGCGCCTCGTCAACCTCCCCATGACCGTCCCCACCGCCTGCCTCTACCTCTCTCTCCCCGACTCCATGCACTCGCATAGAGGGGTCGCGCAGCTGCTGGAAGCTTCCCGGGGGTTTCTGGTGGCGCATTTCAGGGATCTGGAGCGGGTGCACAAGGGGGAGGAGTTTCTGGAGCTGCCGCTGGTGGGCGTGCAGACGCTGCTGGCCAGTGATGAGCTGAATGTAAGGGACGAGCTCACGGCGTTTCATGCCATGGTGGAGTGGCTGAGGCACCACCATGATGACCTGGATGACAGGAAGTGAGTGATTTCGTCTCTCCACTCTCGCCCCCTTCCCCCTCACTCCCCTCTTTTCGTTCTCACGAGCTGAATGTGAGGGGCGAGCTGAATGTGAGGGACGAGCTCACGGCGTTTCATGCCATGGTGGAGTGGCTGCGGCACCACCACGACGACTGGACGACAGGAAGTGAGTGTGCTCTGGTTGGTTGTGACGACCTGTATGACAGAAAGTGAGAGCCTCGAGGTGCAGAGTGCTCTACTCATTTCCTCACCATCATGCCTCAATCCTCTTGTTCCCTCTCCACCACTCTCCACCACCTCCCACCACACACCACCACTCTACACCGCACACCACCAGGCGGGCAGCGGTGCGTCTGGCGGAGCACGTGCGCTTCCCCCTCATGACAGGGGACGACCTCGAGGACGTGGTGCTCAAGGCACCCGAGGTGGACAGCCCCGAGTGCCAGGCGCTGGTGAGGTTTTATATAGGCTGGCGGGCGCTGGTGAGAGGTGCTGGGGAGGGTGGGCTTTCAGGGTGTGTCAGGAGGGGGGGTTGCAGCGGGGTTGGTGGGGAAGGGGCTGGTGCTGACCTCGAGGGTGTGGTGCCCAAGGCGCCCGAGGTGGGCTGCCTCGAGTGCCAGGCGCTGGGGGGAGTTGGGCGCTGGGGGGAGTTGGGCGCTGGGGGGAGTTGGGCGCTGGGGGGAGTTGGGCGCTGGGGAGAGTTGGGCGCTGGGTGGAGTTGGGCGCTGGGGGGAGTTGGGCGCTGGGGGGAGTTGGGCGCTGGGGGGAGTTGGGCGCTGGGGGGAGTTGGGCGCTGGGGGGAGTTGGGCGCTGGGGGGAGTTGGGCGCTGGGGGGAGTTGGGCGCTGGGGAGAGAGCGATTAGGCAGGTCATGTCTACAAGAAGTCAAGGTGCTGGGTTGCTGGGCTTGATGGTGTGCTGTATGCTCAAGTCAACGCCTTGCTCCCTCCCCATCTTTCTCTTTACCTTCCCCCCTCTTCCCCCACCAACCCTCCTCGCCCCGCCCGCCTCCTCTTCTCCATTTTCCGTTCATATCTCTTATTTCCTGCCAGGTGAGGGAGGCAGCATGGTTCCGAGCATACAGCTTGGTGCGTCGCCTGCGCCTCATGAACGAGACGGCCGCCACGCACAGGCCGACCCTCTCTCATCATCAACACACTTCCCCCGCCCCCCCTCCCCTCCCTTTTCCCCCCACACGCCCCACCTTGCCTGTCTTGCTCTCCCGTACATACCTGCCAGGTGAGAGAAGCAGCATGGTTCCGAGCATACAGCTTGGTGCGTCGGCTGAGGCTCATGAACGAGACAGCCGCCACACACAGGCGCTTCTGGCAGCGCCGCTGGAACCGCAACTCCGTGGGCCACGTGTACTTCGATATTCACCTCGAGAGGTTTCAGGTGGGTGCTCTGTTGGTGTCTGTCAGGTAGGCTGTGTTCAGGGTTTTGCGCCACTTCTGAGGCGCCTAGAGGATGTGGTTTTGCGCCACTTCTGAGGCGCCTAGAGGATGTGGTTTTGCGCCACTTCTGAGGCGCCTAGAGGATGGGGTTTTGCGCCACTTCTGAGGCGCCTAGAGGATGTGGTTTTGCGCCACTTCTGAGGCGCCTAGAGGATGTGGTTTTGCGCCACTTCTGAGGCGCCTAGAGGATGTGGTTTTGCGCCACTTCTGAGGCGCCTAGAGGATGTGGTTTTGCGCCACTTCTGAGGCGCCTAGAGGATGTGGTTTTGCGCCACTTCTGAGGCGCCTCGAGGATGTGGTTTTGCGCCACTTCTGAGGCGCCTCGAGGATGTGGTTTTGCGCCACTTCTGAGGCGCCTAGAGGATGTGGTTTTGCGCCACTTCTGAGGCGCCTAGAGGATGTGGTTTTGCGCCACTTCTGAGGCGCCTAGAGGATGTGGTTTTGCGCCACTTCTGAGGCGCCTAGAGGATGTGGTTTTGCGCCACTTCTGAGGCGCCTAGAGGATGTGGTTTTGCGCCACTTCTGAGGCGCCTAGAGGATGTGGTTTTGCGCCACTTCTGAGGCGCCTAGAGGATGTGGTTTTGCGCCACTTCTGAGGCGCCTAGAGGATGTGGTTTTGCGCCACTTCTGAGGCGCCTAGAGGATGTGGTTTTGCGCCACTTCTGAGGCGCCTAGAGGATGTGGTTTTGCGCCACTTCTGAGGCGCCTAGAGGATGTGGTTTTGCGCCACTTCTGAGGCGCCTAGAGGATGGGGTTTTGCGCCACTTCTGAGGCGCCTAGAGGATGTGGTTTTGCGCCACTTCTGAGGCGCCTAGAGGATGTGGTTTTGCGCCACTTCTGAGGCGCCTAGAGGATGTGGTTTTGCGCCACTTCTGAGGCGCCTAGAGGATGGGGTTTTGCGCCACTTCTGAGGCGCCTAGAGGATGGGGTTTTGCGCCAGTTCGCTCGCTTTCGTCCGTGCAGTGACAGCCGCTGCAAGGAGGAGTTTGGATCATATGGGATAGCTAAACTGAAGGAATCACATTCTTCTGACTATTTTTTCCTCCTCTCCCCTTCCCTCCCCTAACCTCCGCTCCGTTCCCCTCCCTTCCACTTCCCTCCCCTCCACCCCCTCCCCTCCCTTCCACTTCCCTCCCCTCCACCCCCTCCCCTCCTCTCCCCTCCCCTCCCCTCCTCTCCCCTCTGCTCCCCTCCCCTTTCCTTCCCTCCCCTCCATTCCCCTCCCCTCCTCTCCCGTCCCCTCCTCTCCCCTCCCCTCCTCTCCCCTCCCCTCCTCTCCCCTCCCCTCCTCTCCCCTCCCCTCCCATCCCCACCGCTCCCCTCCACTCTCTTCATCCCTCTCTTAACTCCAGGCGCTGGCAGTGGCAGCGACGGTGGAGTCTGCCACGTTTGGGATCGGTGGGAAGCGGTTCTACCTGTCAGCGCGGCACGGGAGGCGGGACGATGGCACGGAAACGCTTGACATCCACCTTCACCTTGAGAACAGCCACAGCGTGCAGCCGGAGATCCAGGTATGGTTGATTTGAGGCCAACCTCAGGCCACTGCAGGGAGGGGGATGATGGTGCAGGGAGGGGGATGATGGTGCAGGGAGGGGGATGATGGTGCAGGGAGGGGGATGATGGTGCAGGGAGGGGGATGATGGTGCAGGCACTCTACTCCAGGGTAGCATCTGAAATGGGGGTCTCTGGACATTCACCTGCACCTGCACCTGCACCTGCACCTTTGCATTCACCTGCACCTTTGCATTCACCTGCACCTTTGCATTCACCTGCACCTTTGCATTCACCTGCACCTTTGCATTCACCTGCACCTTTGCATTCACCTGCACCTCTGTCGCTTTCTCCCCGTCCCCTTGCCCTTCCACCTTCCCTCCCCCCTTCTGCTCCCCTTCCTTCCATTCCACCTTCCATTCCCCCTTCCCTACGCCCTTCCCCTCCCCCTCTTCCCTCCCCCTCACCTCACCTCTTCGCTCTTCCCCCTCGTGATCTGAGCTCCATCGTATGCTAAGAGGTGGTGTATAGGCCTACCTTTGTGACCGCGTGACCAAGGGGTTTGGGCGCAATGCGAGCAAATTAAAATGGTTTTTTTTCACCTCCTTCCCTGCTTTCTTCTCTCCCCCACTTTCCTCCAACCCCCTTCCATCTCCGTCCCCTCCACCCCTCCCCTCCCATCCCCCCCGTCCTCCCTCCTCATCCCTTTCCCCCTTCTTCTTTCAGGTGAGCTTCATATTCTATGCCAAGCGGTGGCCGGAGGGCCAGTTTGACTACCTGCGGGACCGCGTCACCAAGGGGTTTGGGCGCAACGCGAGCAACTGGGGGTACAGCAACATCTTGGGGCGGCCGTGGGCGGATGTGGTGCAGGATGAGAGCAAGTACTTCAAGAACGGCGTCATGTCCGTCTTTGCTGAGGTGCAGATCCTGGAGGACGCAGGCCGCGGGCCCGTTGTAGGGGGGTGAGGTTGGGGGCGAGAGCGGGGGTACAGCGAGCAACCGGGGGGTGGGGGGGGGCCTAGAAGCTAAGCGCTGCCTTGTGTTGTATTTGCTGGGGTGCAAAACAAAGTGTGAATGAAGGCACATGCAGTTGGTGGGGTTTGAAGTCTGTACTTTGTTTCCAAGACTCCCCTTTTTTTTTTTTTTTCCTTGCCAGCACTGAAGCGTTAGCATTAAGATACAAGTGAGACAAAACAACACATCAAAAGATTCGGTGGCTTTAGGTAAAACTGCTGTTACATCATCCCTGGCCCTGTGCTCATTGACCGGTACTCAGGTGTGTACTCCAACAGGGATGGAGAACTTCATGTCATAAGCGTTACAAAAGAAAACGTCCGCGCTAAAATACATGCTGGTTCCGGCAGCAGAGGACGGCACTTTGACGCTGCAAGGACATAGAGCAGAGCCGGTGACATCAGCAAATCATGTTTTGACCGGAAAAAAAAAAAAACAAACAAACAAACAGAATGTGAATGCCAGAGAATAATTACGTACCGGACTGCCAGGCCCAAGAAAGTGAATTTTGCCAGCACCTTTCCACCTACGTCGGGATCACAGTCGAGAAAGGCATCCTTTGAAGGATATAGATAAAGGCGCTGGGTGCCGACAAATCCGGCGTTCCAAAACACTGTTTGGAGTACCCAAAAAAAATGGACAGAAATGAGGGTGAGAGAAAGTGCAACAGAGAGAAAAAGTGCAACAGAGAGAGTGCGAGAGAGAGAGAGAGTGTGTGTGAGAGAGAGAGAGAGAGAGAGTGTGAGAGAGAGAAAGAGAGAGAGAGAGAGAGAGAGAGAGAGAGAGAGAGAGAGAGAGAGAGAGAGAGAGAGAGAGAGAGAGAGAGAGAGAGAGAGAGAGCCTTGGGCTCTGGTCCTTAGCCGTTTTTAGCCTAGTTTCTTAGCCTAGACTAGTCCTTAGCCGTTTTTAGCCTAGTTCCCTAGTATTTAAGGCCTAGGTGACCCCTTTCCTCTTCATTATTCATTGGTGAGCTCATTCTGCTCTCCAAAAAATCGGCGGCTCGCGCCGGCCGCCTTCGGCGGCCGACGCTCGACAGCGCGGCCTTCGGCCGCGCGCGAGGGTTGGCAAGGACATCAAAGGGAAAAGACTATAAAAGGCACGGATTACAACATGCAGTGGTAACTGCCTAACACACCAACAGGCAAGGTAAGTCCCCAGCAATGGGGAAGAAGAAACAACAAGCAAAGGCGGCAGCGGGTACAACAACGCCTACGGGTCGGGCGCAATCAGGAACATCCGCCGATCCATCCAGCGGAGCGCAACCGCGAGGGCGGGTACTATCTCAAGGGGCGCCTCCTCGGCGGCCATGGCTACCCTGCGGAAAGCAGTCGCTCCAGGCCCTTCATTCAGCGACGGGTCCTCAGGCTCAAGGGGCAGGCACAGCATCGTCGACATCGCCTGAGCAGCGGCCTCCCTCACCACCCCCTGCTCGAACTCGCTCAGCTGCGGGTTCCGTGAGGCAAGGTTCCGCCGCCCAATCGCGTGGTTCAGCTGCTCCAACACCGTCGCCACGTTCGACAAACAACGCCCTACACCGCGCATCCGCTGTTCCCACCGGCAAAGATCGAAGTAGCTCGGCTCCTCTCCCCACTGCCGGCCCCACACGTCCAGGTCCGGCTGCACGCCCCAAGGTGGGTAAGGTTCCCAGTGAGGGTCGGGATCAGGAGCGGCTGGTGGTCGCTCTGGCGAATCCCATCCACGCGGGTATGGGCGACGGGGAGGAGGGAAACGGAAGGCAGTCTGCGGTACGGTCGGCACGAGGGGATGCTGACGTCGGGGTTGCTGCCAAGGGGGTAGCGCAGGCGGAGCAGTGTCTTCAACAAGCGGTGGGGGAGGAGACTGAGCAACAGGAAGGGCGACCGGCGCAAGGGGTACCGGCTCGGGTGGCGTGGACACGGGCGGCGGCGGCTGCGGCGGCGCTTGAATCCCCTCCGCCGCCAGGAGTGGCGGTGTTGGCGGATGAGAACTCGGCGCAGACGCCAACGACTGGGCCAACGGCTGCGGAGCCGGCTCTGATGCCGAGGACGGCTGCTGCTGCGATGTCGAAGACTGCGACATCGGCGGCGGGAGCTGCAGGGGCTGGGACTGCGCCACTTGGGGCTGAGCAGACGGACCAAGCGGGCGATAAGCTTGTGGTCCGTGCGGGCGCTGGGGACGAGGTGGCCGACGACGGCGAAAGTTCTGCCCGCGTGGTCGCAGTTGAGGAGGTGCCCGGCCACGGGACAATCGGAACATCGGCTGGCGAGGGGCCGGCGAGGGAGGAGGAGGCTGCGAAACACCGCCACCTACTCCGGCCGCAACCACATCCGCGGCGGCTCGGAGCAGGGCTGGGACCTGCCCGCCCTGGGCCCCTTGCGGGGTGGGAGCAGCAAGTGGACTCGCCGGACGCTCCGGCGCCTGGTGTGGGCGTCGCTTGCCCGTCATCGAATGCGCCTGCGGGCACGGCGGAGGGGACACACGAGGCGGAGGCTGTTATTGCGGCGGGTGCGGACCACGAGGATACGCTGGAACGACGCGGCGACACGGCAGAACGCAGGCGGTGGGCTGGCACGAGCCGTCAAAGAGCGCTCCAGGACCAGGCCGACGAACGTGCGGCAGGACGGCAGCCGCAAAACGCGGCGCCAAGGGCGGCGGGCAGAGGCCGAGGGAGGGGACGTAACGGGGGAAGAGGTCCCCGAGATCTGGCGGGAGCAGTGGCGAGGGAGAAAGCCAGATCTGGAAACTGGCGGGAACGGCATGAGAGGCCAGAGGAGCAGGTCGAGGATCCAATGAATGAAGGAGAAGAGGAGGGCGGGTCAGAATATATGGCCTCGCAGGAAGCGGATTCAGAAGATGCCTCATTGGAGGCTGAGCAGGGGGTGCCCATCCCGACCACAAATCGGGCTGGAGGAATCGGACGGGAGCGAGTGGAGGCCCCAGCAGACGTGGGAGAATCAGGGCCGCAGCAGCCCAATGAGGCCGCCAGCAAGGAGCGAGATCCCAGCATCATCGTGGATGATGAGGCCACCCGGCAGCGGATTCATGCATGGGATCTGGGACCACTTCAATCCAGCGCCCAACCCTTCCTGGTCCGGAAGCTTCCGCCGGAAGTCCTAAAAAATTTTAGCCTCTGCCTCACGATCCCGCTACTGCGGTTGTCAAAGTATCCGAACTGCCCAGCCGCGTGGCGAATCCTACAGTTTCTGCCGAGACTGACACTTAGGGCGAGCCTGGAAAAAACTCCTGGGAACAAGTGGGCAGCGGTGGAGAAGCGTCTCCAGCAATTTCGCGAGAAGGATTGGGATTCACTGTACCAGGAGGCCAGCACCTTCTCGGCAAACTCCAAACCCAGCAGACACGAGCCGGATCCAGAAGGCATCTGTGCCAGAGCAGAAGGGCTGGTCCGGAAAGCAAACTTGGCGAAGGCAGTGGCGGCACTGCGAACATCGCCGCTGGCAGAAACGTCACAGCCAACATTGGAGGCCCTCCGCTCGAAACACCCAGCTGCGGAATTAGCGATACCCGAAGGCACAGGGGGTTACACCACGTCTGCACTTGCCATTGGGGCGGAGCAGTTTCGCGAAGTACTGGCGAAATGCCCGAATGGAATCGGAGCAGGCCCATCAGGCACGTGTTTCGAACACCTCCACGACCCTGCTCTAACAAACGGGGAAATCTTCACGCTGCTCCACAAGACGGTGAACCTGCTGCTCAACACCTACCAGAACGAGCAGCTGCAAGATCTACTTCTCCCTGCACGGTTGATAGCACTCGAAAGCCAGGAGGCGGCGTGAGGCCCATAGCCATAGGCGAGGCGATCCTTCGGCTCACAGCCAAGGCGGCGCTCAGGGAGCTGTCCGCGGAAATCCGGGCCTATTTCCTACCCGTGCAATTCGGCGTAGCTGTCGCGGGAGGCGCGGAGTGCATAATCCACACGGCGCGCACGCTCCTTGCCGAGGACCCGAGCAGGATAGCGCTTCAACTGGACATCGAGAACGCATTCAACACGGTCGAACACGGGTGTTTCTTAGAGTCAATGAGATGGACGAGCCTCGTCAAGTTACTACCGCTCGTACGAACCCTATACAGCAAACCGTCGAAACTACTCCTCGACAGCGGGTTCGAAGCGGCGTCGATAGATAGTGCACGTGGGGTGCGCCAAGGGGACCCGCTCGGCCCCATGCTCTTTGCCGCGGCTATACAACCGGCACTGCTCACGGCAGCGGAAGCACTGCCCACAGTGACCGTGATGGCGTATGCAGACGACATCACGATCATCGGCAAACCGGCGGATGCGACGCGAGCGCTAAACATGATCTGCGGCGAACTAATGGGTTACGGTCTCCGGTGCAACCTGGCCAAGTCGACGGCGTGGAGTCCCTCGGGAAACACCGGAAACCTCCCGGACGGACTGGTGGCGGCGGTTGATGGCATAAAGGTGTTGGGAAGCCCCATCGGGACCCTAGCCTACAGCAGACGCGTGGTAAGGGCGACACTGGAATCTACGGCGGAGCCGCTCGGCCTCATCGGCAAGCTCCACCCACAACACGCCCTGCTACTGCTGTCAAGGTGCATCTCCAGACGAATCTCGTACCTGCTTCACACGACACCCGCGGACGTGCTACCACGGCGCGAATGGAGAGAATGGAGCGAGAGGCTCCTATGGACTGCCCTCAAAGCGTCCCACCTGCACACACCCTCCAAGGAGATCGAGCAGAGTCTGGTGTGGAGGCAAGCGACACTGCCGATCGCCCTGGGTGGATTGGGATTGGTGGATGCGCTCTCGGAGGCGCCAGCTGCGTTTTTGGCCTCTCTGAACGTGGCGCAGACACTCCTGCTGAAGGCCTCTAGCACGCCCTACCACCCACTCCAGCAAGTGGCGGCACTGCTGTCACCGCATGAGGATGGAAGCGGGAGTGGAGGAAGAACAACCTTACAAGACCTGCGGAGCAGATTGCCGGAAGCGGCGCGGGAGGTACTGAAGGAGGCTGGCAAGAAGAGGGAGCGGAAGGGCCGCCTGCAAGAGCAGCTGTCCAAACACGTGAACCTGGACCGAGCGGCAGAGCTGGTTGGGGACACGCGCATTGACAAGCCGGGTGAGGACAACGGCCACGTCATACGGTTGATCGCCCTGCAGGGGACAGGGGCGGGGGACTGGCTTCATGCAATCCCCACACGGGCGGACCTGACCTTCTCCCCAGGACAATTTGCTATCGCCCTCGGCTTCCGGCTGGGGTTGACCCTGCCGGTCACGGAGAACTGCCCTTGCGGCAAGACTCGGTCGAAGATAGAAGACCGCAGCCTCCCAAACCACCTGCTGCGGTGCGCGGAGGGGAGGGACAGGACAAACACGCACAACAGCCTGGTGTATGCAGCACTACGGATGGCCAGAGAGGCCGACTACATGACCATGCATGAGACCGCGGTCTACTCGCCAATAGTCAACCCTAAGCGAGCGGACCTGGTCATCACGGACAGGGAGTCGACCGAGACCTTCGTCACTCACGTTACAGTGACAGATCCGGTTCTGCAACACCGAGACACACGGGCGGTGAAGCGCCCCGGCTGGGCAGCTGAGGATGCAGCAAGAGGGAAGAGGGGGCTGTACGAAGGGCGCCCAGACTTCGTGGGGGTGTTCGGGCTGGCGGTTGAGACCTATGGGGCCTTAGCACAAGACACCCAGAAGTTCCTCCGACTTCTCGGCACCCAGGCGGCCAAGAAGAAGTACAGACAGGGGAGGCTCACCACAGTGGCCTCAAAGCTGACCGCACACTACCGACAGAGGTGGTCAGTGATGCTCCAGCGCAGCCAGGCCAACACCCTGCTGGCAAAGTCCAACAGGGCTGCAGAGCGTGCGTTCCCCCAGGCCCCAGTCGACCCATGGGAGCCCCGCCTCGGGGACATCTGGCAGGTCCTGGAGGACGAACTGGACTGGGGGCCGGTCCTGGATGGGTGAGGGGCCGGGGTAAGGGGGCTGGAGTGGGGAGGTTGGGGGGGTGAGGTGGTTCCAGGCCGCGGTCCTGGGGGAGTAGGCACTAGGTAGGCCTCACGGCGTCTCTGGCCGACAGGCAAGCTAGCCACAAGTTGTTGTTCTGTTGCTTGCTTGCTGTTTGGATACCTAGACTGCATGTTAGAGTTGTTGGTGCTTCCTTCATGCCTTGCCTGTACCCTGCATATTATCAATGAAGGACCGCTTGAGAGAGAGAGAGAGAGAGAGAGAGAGAGAGAGAGAGAGAGAGAGAGAGAGAGAGAGAGAGAGAGAGAGAGAGAGAGAGAGAGAGAGAGAGAGAGAGAGAGAGAGAGACGTACCAATGATATCTAATGGCTGCACCTTCTTTGGCACAACTTGTCGAGTAAAAAAGGCAAAAGGGACAAGATAAACCATTCCCTGCATGCAAAAGCAAACGGATGGGGATTATTTGCGCAAGGCGCCCTAACAAAACAAGGACTGGAGTCTAGATTCAAGGCGGGTTTGAGGCACTCCTGTAGTCAAAACCGGTCATGTGAGTTACTGAGGCTTCTAAGACAGATTCAGAGCAACAAGAGCAGCAGTGGGGGTCTGGGCGTCGTAAAGAAATAGCAGTGCTCACGCACCTTGGGAGTGGTCCTGGTGGGCTTGCTGCTATTAATCCCTCTGGCCATGGCGCCAGTGCTGGTGGCGCTGTCAGCGTAATCAGTGCTGCTGCCAGTGTTGGCGGTGTTGCTGCCAGTGGTGGCGTTGCGGGCAACGGTGGAGCGGGAACTGGGTACGAGGCGTACCGCCTCCGAACCTGCGCATACAGCACGAGCGACCTATCAGAAACGAGATGCGGAGAGCGTGGCGGCCCCGAGGGCAATCGAGTCTGCGAGTTTGCCTCGGACCGAGTGTTACATCCCCTGACCCGGTGGGTAGCGACATCGGAAAAAATGGGGTCTTCCAAACTTACGTGAAAGCAGCATCAGAGCTGCATTGGCGTACCGCTTTTGTCAGGTGCTTCAAAGGGCATGGAACACCTACCTTCCCGTAGGTTTGAGTTTGACGCTCGACTCACGAAATTTGCTGCGACAAATCGTGGCCGCACATCTCGAATGTCACCAAAGCAGCTTTGATGAAGGTGAGTGACTCGACTACCACGCGTCGAGCGTGCAGTCGCTGCTTGTGTTTGTACCAAATCGTACTGATTGGTTTAATCTAGTGTGGAAGATCTCGGCCGAACATCTCAAATTTGGAATTGCTAGTGTCCCGTAACTATCAATGTGTTTCATCACTTCGATTCTGACGTGTCTTGCGCGTATTCGTTGTGTTTTCAGGTTGCGAACCAATCATTCTGTCGTAAAGTGCCGATAAAAACAGTATTGATTCGGCCAATAAACCCTGTTGGTAATTTCCGAACGCATGGATATACCGCACTGGTGAGGCTGGGCAAATGTTCGAGACGGTAACATGTAACCTGCGATTCGTTTCAGAGTTTTTTTATAATGAATCAATGTGTTAATGTTACCTTGTTACAAAATCTGCTACATATACACTGTTTGTGACGAATGTATTCCGTATATTAATTCTGGTTCGGTTTTTTCTAAATTATTTTTCATTTATTGATACGCCATTTACATTTGGTAATTAAATCCCCAGCAAATTATTAAATACGTTTATTAGTACTACCTACTGACATTTTAATTTCACAGAACACTATCAGCTTTCAACTGTTACTATCGTACAAAGACTACTCTTGTAAATTCTATACTGGCAAGTACGAAATCTATCAATCATCCACCCCATCATTGCTAATGAACACGGTTGATTGCCCGCCCGCAAATTTCCAAGCGTATTGGGCGTGGTCCCACCAGGGCCCCCTTATGTTGTTCCTGCTTGCAATGCAAGCTCGAACCCAATTCCGCACCTTGACGTGATACCTCTCAACAGCGGCGCGGTTGTCTCTGTTGCTCGGCTGCATGCCTGACCCCTTGATCTTCATCTCGACCTGCAATTAAAAAGCAAACAAGCACCATTTGTGAGCAGACTGTTGACAGGAGCGGGGCATACAGAATGGCACAAATGAACTCACCCCGCAGAGCCAGAAGGCAATGTGCTTGAGGAGGAGCACGATCACGCTGTACCCGGGGCGGCTGAACGAGGCTGAAATGCCTCGCAGAAACTCAGGGCTTGCGAATGGGATGCCTTGCTGGTTCATGTGCCATATCCACAGGTTGAATGACCCTGGGACTGTTGTGATAGGTGCACGGGCAAAGGAAGAGGACGAGCAGTGAGGGGAGCGAGATGTGAGATAAGTGCAGGTGAGTGGCTGCCTCTGCTCCTCACGACCGTGCCCTTCGTCCCTGCTGCTGGCCCGCCAAATTCTGCGCGCAAGGGGGAGAAGGGGGGTGGGCGGGAGGGTGGGTTAAAGGAAGGGGGAGCGACGGTGAGGTGGGAGAGAGGTGGGATGAGTGCCGGTGCTAACGACTGCCTCTGCTCCTCAGCCCCGTGCCCTTCGCCCCAGCTGCTAGCACACTTCATTCTGCGCTCAAGGGGGAGAGGGGAGGCGGGCGGAACAGGAGTGGCAAAGGGAGGGTAAGTGCAGGTGAGTGGCTGCCTCTGCTCTTCACGACTGTGCCCTTCGCCCCTGAGGCTGGCCCAGTTGATTCTGCGCGCAAGGGGGAGAGGTGGGGTGGGCGGAAAGGGTGGGTTAAAGGAAGGGGGAGCGGCGGTGAGGTGGGAGTGAGGTAGGATGAGTGCTGGTGCTAACGACTTCCTCTGCTCCTCAGCCCCGTGCCCTTCGCCCCAGCTGCTAGCCCACTTCATTCTGCGCGCAAGGGGGAGAGGGGAGGCGGGCGGAACAGGCCTGTCAAAGGGAGGGGAGGTGGCGGTGAGGGGGGTTAGGGGTTGTATAAGTGCAGGTGAGTGGCTGCCTCTGCTCTTCACGACTGTGCCCTTCTCCCCTGCTGCTGGCCCAGCTGATTCTGCGCGCAAGGGGGAGCGGGGGGGTTGGCAGAAAGGATGGGTTAAAGGAAGGGGAAGTGGCGGGGAGGGGGAGAGAGGTGGGATGAGTGGTGGTGCTAACAACTGCCTCTGCTCCTCACGCCTGTGCCCTTCTCCCCTGCTGCTGGCCCAGTTGATTCTGCGCGCAAGGGGGATAGGGGGGGTGGGCTGAAAGGATGGGTTAAAGGAAGGGGAAGTGGCGGGGAGGGGGAGAGAGGTGGGATGAGTGGTGGTGCTAACAACTGCCTCTGCTCCTCACGCCTGTGCCCTTCTCCCCTGCTGCTGGCCCAGTTGATTCTGCGCGCAAGAGGGATAGGGGGGGTGGGCAGAAAGGATGGGTTAAAGGAAGGGGAAGTGGCGGGGAGGGGGAGAGAGGTGGGATGAGTGGTGGTGCTAACAACTGCCTCTGCTCCTCACGCCTGTGCCCTTCTCCCCTGCTGCTGGCCCAGTTGATTCTGCGCGCAAGGGGGATAGGGGGGGTGGGCAGAAAGGATGGGTCAAAGGAAGGGGAAGTGGCGGGGAGGGGGAGAGAGTTGGGATGAGTGGTGGTGCTAACAACTACCTCTGCTCCTCACGCCTGTGCCCTTCTCCTCTGCTGCTGGCCCACTTGCAGGGCAATGGGAGATGCTTGGGAGAGGGAGCTGCAAGGCAGAGGGTGATGGAGGAGAGGGTGTTGCTGATGTTACAAAATGGTGATTAAACGATAGTACTGACCTGCCTTGAAGACCGAGATGAACGTGGTGACGTCTGTGCTTCCGTGCACCTCCCGGCGCCTGTCAGGGCGCGATATGCGCAGGTCATAGGAATTGATAACCGAGCAGCGACCCTCCGTCAGGCACTTGTGCCTGAACTCCTGGAGCCTGTCGCGGACGTAGCCCCGCCTGTCTAGATCGAAATGGTAGACGTGGAGAAGGTTCCACTTCTGCCCCTGGGTCGTGTACCCCATCGACACCTCCATGGCACCGAGGATACTGCACCGCGGCGGCCAAAAGTCCACTCGGCCGTTTGGCGTTCGCCAAAAGAGGATGTCCAAGGCTGTGTCCATGACAAGCTGTTTGGGAGTCATGGGAAGGACGGATTGGGTGTTGATGGTAGCGCATAGGATGGTTAGTTGAGACAGGGTTGATGCAGGGAAAGGGGTGATGCTAGGGCGGGTTTAGGGTTCCAGACAAAGGATTTAGGGTGGTGGGACAGTGTTGAAAACCTCTGTATATAACAAGTGCAACGTATACTTACAGTTAGACCAGAGGGTTGAGGGGGTACTGTCCTCATTGCCGTCGCGAGCACTTGAGCGAATTCCTGAAACTCTGGAGCCACAATCTCATTGTTCAGTGGGACCTGATTGCTGTACGCATTAGCAGCAGCAGCTCTTACAGATTGGCGAGTTGCCAGGTAGCGTGGAGTCTCAGACTCGCTCGGGGGGGGGGGAGATGAGGAGGGTAGTTGGCGTAGAGTATCAACCTGGTTCTGCAGCGTCAGATTTTCACGCTGCAGATTCCGGACATGGGCAGCCATGGCATCGAACTCTGCTCTGGTCACTGGAACTCCTGCAACACGGGGGGCCAGAATGTCCAATAGATCATCATCCCCTGCATCGTCACCCACATCCAAAGTGCCCGGGTCCACAACACCTGTTGGGATAGATGGAAGGACGGGAGTAGGTGGAAGGGCACCTGCAAGGTCGGGCACATTGACCTGCGGAGAGGCCGGCATGTGAGTCTCTGGCTGGATGGAGTAGTGCTGTGTATCGAGCGGGGCTTGGGGTGAGTCATCATCCGGAGAACCGAAAACGTCGTTCGAGTCGGAACTTGTATAATCGTGCTCTTCAACGCTGCAGGTAGACGTGCCGGGAATGGAATGAATGTCAGCATTAGCAGGCGGCATAGTCTCGCCGTGTGTGGCGTTGGCTGGTGCTGGTGGAGCCTGCATATGTAAGGGATTGTGGGTGGCGAGGGTAGAATTGGTGTGCAGAAAGAGATTAGAGTGGCCCGACGGTCCAGCAACGGTAGCATCTGCAGTAGCCGGTTCAACTGGAGTTCGTAGCAGTGAGGCGAATGGGGCAGATGTGGGTGAGCCAATTGGCGTGGTAAACCCCTGTTGCTCCTGCTGATGGAACGCGAACGCAACATTGGCGGGCGGCTGTCGAGGGGCAAGGAGAGCAGCCAGTGTTGGAGGCCCCCCGGTAGTCTGATGCTGCATCACCTGCTGCTGCTGCTGCTGATGCGGCATTGCGAACGCAGCTCTTGCGCCCTCAGATGCCGCCGGCGCAGCATTGGCGGGCGGTTGACGAGGGGCGAGGAGAGCAGCCTGAGTCGGAGCCGCCGCGGTAGTCTGCTGCTGCATCACCTGCTGCTGCTGCTGCTGCTGCTGCTGCTGCTGCTGCTGCTGCTGCTGCTGCTGCTGCTGCTGCTGCTGCTGCTGCTTCTGCTGCTGCTGCTGTTGCTGCTGCTGCTGCTGCTGCTGCTGCTGCTGCTGCTGATGCGGCATTGCGAACGCAGCTCTTGCGCCCGCAGATGCCGCCGGCGCAGCATTGGCGGGCGGTTGACGAGGGGCGAGGAGAGCAGCCTGAGTCGGAGCCGCCGCGGTAGTCTGCTGCTGCATCACCTGCTGCTGCTGCTGCTGTGGCGTTTGCTGCTGCTGCTGATGCGGCATTGCGAACGCAGCTCTTGCGCCCGCAGATGCCGCCGGCGCAGCATTGGCGGGCGGTTGACGAGGGGCGAGGAGAGCAGCCTGAGTCGGAGCCGCCGCGGTAGTCTGCTGCTGCATCACCTGCTGCTGCTGCTGTTGCGGCGTTTGCTGCTGCTGCTGCTGCTGCTGCTGCTGCTGATGCGGCATTGCGAACGCAGCTCTTGCGCCCGCAGATGCCGCCGGCGCAGCATTGGCGGGCGGTTGACGAGGGGCGAGGAGAGCAGCCTGAGTCGGAGCCGCCGCGGTAGTCTGCTGCTGCATCACCTGCTGCTGCTGCTGCTGCGGCGTTTGCTGCTGCTGCTGCTGCTGCTGCTGCTGCTGATGCGGCATTGCGAACGCAGCTCTTGCGCCCGCAGATGCCGCCGGCGCAGCATTGGCGGGCGGTTGACGAGGGGCGAGGGGAGCAGCCTGAGTCGGAGCCGCCGCGGTAGTCTGCTGCTGCATCACCTGCTGCTGCTGCTGCTGTGGCGTTTGCTGCTGGTGCTGTTGCTGCTGCTGCTGCTGCTGCTGCTGCTGCTGCTGCTGCTGATGCGGCATTGCGAACGCAGCTCTTGCGCCCGCAGATGCCGCCGGCGCAGCATTGGCAGGCGGCTGTTGAGGGACGAGGAGAGCAGCCTGGGTCTGAGCCGCCGCGGTAGTCTGCTGCTGCATCACCTGCTGCTGCTGCTGCTGCCGCGTCTGCTGTTGCTGCTGCTGCATCACCTGCTGTTGCTGCAGCAGCAACAGCTGCTGATTCTGTCGCTGCTGCTGCTGCGTTGGCATTGCGAACGCAGCTCTTGCGCCCGCAGATGCCGCCGGCGCTGCATTGGCGGGCGGCTGTTGAGGGGCGAGGAGAGATGCCTGTGTTGGAGGCGCCGCGGTAGACTGCTGCTGCATCACCTGCTGCTGCTGCTGCTGCGTTTGCTGATGCTGCTGCTGCTGCTGCGTTTGCTGATGCTGCTGCTGCTGCAGCCGCTGCAGCGTTTGCGGCGGCTGGAGGTGCTGCTCAATGGCATCAGCACCAAGAGCACCCGCAGCCGCAGCATTGGCAGTCGCATGTCGCTCCGCGAGGAGTGCGGAGTGAGCCTATGCCGCGGCTGCAGCGTGCTGGTTACTCCGAGTCAGATACCCAGAGGTCGAAGGAGCAAGCGGCGCCGCCTGTCCGACATTGTTGGATGTCGGTAATACAGGCGCGTGGCCGCTAGTGTCGGCCGTGAGTGTCTCGACGTTGCGAGCTGGAGCAGTCTGCAAGACATTGTTCAGAGAGCGGTAACCTCTGCTGCCTGCACATGCAAAAAATGAAGGGGACAACAGGAGTGCGGTTATTAATAGCGTGTGTAACTGTTTTAAAATCGGAAAATGGGTATATACGGTCGTAACTACAACTAACCTTCTGGAACAGGTGATTGGCTCCTTCGAGCCGATCCACGACCACCTCGTCCACCGCGGTTGCTCTTTGAACTCCCACCTCGACCGCCCTTTGTCGCAGCGTGTATCGTCACCCCGTCAGTGACCATGACGGTCATCTCGAACAAACCGTCAGCAACCGTATGAATCGTCTGAGTTCCTTGAGTAATGTACACAATCCCACAGAAGACACATTTAGAATGTGGACTTGTGGGCGAGAGTATATAGTCCGTTCCAGCCAGCTCTTAGTGGACTCTGTGTATACGCATCGGAAATGAAGCCTAATCTGCCTACACTTTCTCAGGCATTGAGCAGACGTCACCGTGCTTGACGCTTCTTCGAACACCAGCCAACAACCGTGAGAAGTTGTGCACAGAACGATCACGTAAGGGCTAGGGTTTGAAGAAGCGTTGTGAGTGTGACTAAGTCGGTCGGGAAACTGGTAATGAATTTGCAGCGCAACTGACAACCCAACGTCGTGCGTGAGCTGTAAGGAGACGCGCTAGGCATTGCATCTGACGGTCCATACATGTCTTCAGTTACCGATCTAAGAGACACGGAATGCACAGCGCACCAAAGTAAAAGCGCCTCTCGGTTTCCCGCGACTGCTAGTGAATGTGGACGCTGCAAATATGGTGGGCATACATAGTGTACCCCGCCCAGTAAGTACAGTACATGTAGCTCTGATCACTGAATCCTTATAAACACCATCAACCTCAATATACAAGGACATGGATCATTGAGCACCTGGGGCATTAAGAACAGCTTGTATGTCAGAATAACGTCATAGAAACATCCCTGCGACACATTGCAATGGCAGGCCTTAATATTCTAGATTGCAAGGAATTGCCTCAAATTTTACCCAACAACTGGTATGCGTTGATGCCATGAGCTTCTCGTATTGATATTGGAGCAATCTGAGTACGGTATACAGGCAATGAGTACCCCATATCAGTTGCAGAGCAAGGGAATAACGGGAACTAAGCGGCGAGTACGGAAGTGTCAACGCATGCGTCTCTTGTGAGACAACAGCTAACTGCACTTCTTCCAAAGGCACGGTTAACTGTGCTAGAGTGATTGGAAAGACCTGTGCTCTTGACCAGGTCTTCATACATGTGCAATGAGTACCCCATATCAGTTGCAGAGCAAGGGAATAACGGGAACTAAACGGGAACTAAGCGGCGAGTACGGAAGCGTCAACGCATGCGTCTCTTGTGAGACAACAGCTAACTGCACTTCGTTCAAAGGCATGGTTAACTGTGCTAAAGTGATTGGAAAGACCTGTGCTCTTAACCAGGTCTTCATACATGTGCAATGAGTACCCCATATCAGTTGGAGAGCAAGGGAATAATGGGAACTAAGCGGCGAGTACGGAAGCGTCAACGCATGCGTCTCTTGTGAGACAACAGCTAACTGCACTTCTTTCAAAGGCATGGTTAACTGTGCTAAAGTGATTGCAAAGACCTGTGCTCTTAACCAGGTCTTCATACATGTGCAATGAGTACCCCATATCAGTTGGAGAGCAAGGGAATAACGGGAACTAAGCGGCGAGTACGGAAGCGTCAACGCATGCGTCTCTTGTGAGACAACAGCTAACTGCACTTCTTTCAAAGGCATGGTTAACTGTGCTAAAGTGATTGGAAAGACCTGTGCTCTTAACCAGGTCTTCATACATGTGCAATGAGTACCCCATATCAGTTGGAGAGCAAGGGAATAACGGGAACTAAGCGGCGAGTACGGAAGCGTCAACGCATGCGTCTCTTGTGAGACAACACCTAACTGCACTTCGTTCAAAGGCATGGTTAACTGTGCTAAAGTGATTGGAAAGACCTGTGCTCTTGACCAGGTCTTCATACATGTGCAATGAGTACCCCATATCAGTTGAAGAGCAAGGGAATAACGGGAACTAAGCGGCGAGTACGGAATTGTCAACGCATGCGTCTCTTGTGAGACAACACCTAACTGCACTTCTTTCAAAGGCAAGGTTAACTGTGCTATAGTGATTGGAAAGACCTGTGCTCTTGACCAGGTCTTCATACATGTGCCATGAGTACCCCATATCAGTTGGAGAGCAAGGGAATAACGGGAACTAAGCGGCGAGTACGGAAGCGTCAACGCATGCGTTGCTTGTGAGACTACAGCTAACTGCACTTCTTTCAAAGGCATGGTTAGGGGTGCTAGAGTGATTGGAAAGACCTGTGCTCTTAACCAGGTATTCATACATGTGCAATGAGTACCCCATATCAGTTGGAGAGCAAGGGAATAACGGGAACTAAGCGGCGAGTACGGAAGCGTCAACGCATGCGTCTCTTGTGAGACAACAGCTAACTGCACTTCTTTCAAAGGCATGGTTAACTGTGCTAAAGTGATTGGAAAGACCTGTGCTCTTAACCAGGTCTTCATACATGTGCAATGAGTACCCCATATCAGTTGGAGAGCAAGGGAATAACGGGAACTAAGCGGCGAGTACGGAAGCGTCAACGCATGCGTCTCTTGTGAGACAACAGCTAACTGCACTTCTTTCAAAGGCATGGTTAACTGTGCTAAAGTGATTGGAAAGACCTGTGCTCTTGACCAGGTCTTCATACATGTGCAATGAGTACCCCATATCAGTTGAAGAGCAAGGGAATAACGGGAACTAAGCGGCGAGTACGGAAGTGTCAACGCATGCGTCTCTTGTGAGACAACACCTAACTGCACTTCTTTCAAAGGCAAGGTTAACTGTGCTAGAGTGATTGGAAAGACCTGTGCTCTTGACCAGGTCTTCATACATGTGCCATGAGTACCCCATATCAGTTGGAGAGCAAGGGAATAACGGGAACTAAGCGGCGAGTACGGAAGCGTCAACGCATGCGTTGCTTGTGAGACTACAGCTAACTGCACTTCTTTCAAAGGCATGGTTAGGGGTGCTAGAGTGATTGGAAAGACCTGTGCTCTTAACCAGGTCTTCATACATGTGCAATGAGTACCCCATATCAGTTGGAGAGCAAGGGAATAACGGGAACTAAGCGGCGAGTACGGAAGCGTCAACGCATGCGTCTCTTGTGAGACAACAGCTAACTGCACTTCTTTCAAAGGCATGGTTAACTGTGCTAAAGTGATTGGAAAGACCTGTGCTCTTAACCAGGTCTTCATACATGTGCAATGAGTACCCCATATCAGTTGGAGAGCAAGGGAATAACGGGAACTAAGCGGCGAGTACGGAAGCGTCAACGCATGCGTCTCTTGTGAGACAACACCTAACTGCACTTCGTTCAAAGGCATGGTTAACTGTGCTAAAGTGATTGGAAAGACCTGTGCTCTTGACCAGGTCTTCATACATGTGCAATGAGTACCCCATATCAGTTGAAGAGCAAGGGAATAACGGGAACTAAGCGGCGAGTACGGAATTGTCAACGCATGCGTCTCTTGTGAGACAACACCTAACTGCACTTCTTTCAAAGGCAAGGTTAACTGTGCTATAGTGATTGGAAAGACCTGTGCTCTTGACCAGGTCTTCATACATGTGCCATGAGTACCCCATATCAGTTGGAGAGCAAGGGAATAACGGGAACTAAGCGGCGAGTACGGAAGCGTCAACGCATGCGTTGCTTGTGAGACTACAGCTAACTGCACTTCTTTCAAAGGCATGGTTAGGGGTGCTAGAGTGATTGGAAAGACCTGTGCTCTTAACCAGGTATTCATACATGTGCAATGAGTACCCCATATCAGTTGGAGAGCAAGGGAATAACGGGAACTAAGCGGCGAGTACGGAAGCGTCAACGCATGCGTCTCTTGTGAGACAACAGCTAACTGCACTTCTTTCAAAGGCATGGTTAACTGTGCTAAAGTGATTGGAAAGACCTGTGCTCTTAACCAGGTCTTCATACATGTGCAATGAGTACCCCATATCAGTTGGAGAGCAAGGGAATAACGGGAACTAAGCGGCGAGTACGGAAGCGTCAACGCATGCGTCTCTTGTGAGACAACAGCTAACTGCACTTCTTTCAAAGGCATGGTTAACTGTGCTAAAGTGATTGGAAAGACCTGTGCTCTTGACCAGGTCTTCATACATGTGCAATGAGTACCCCATATCAGTTGAAGAGCAAGGGAATAACGGGAACTAAGCGGCGAGTACGGAAGTGTCAACGCATGCGTCTCTTGTGAGACAACACCTAACTGCACTTCTTTCAAAGGCAAGGTTAACTGTGCTAGAGTGATTGGAAAGACCTGTGCTCTTGACCAGGTCTTCATACATGTGCCATGAGTACCCCATATCAGTTGGAGAGCAAGGGAATAACGGGAACTAAGCGGCGAGTACGGAAGCGTCAACGCATGCGTTGCTTGTGAGACTACAGCTAACTGCACTTCTTTCAAAGGCATGGTTAGGGGTGCTAGAGTGATTGGAAAGACCTGTGCTCTTAACCAGGTCTTCATACATGTGCAATGAGTACCCCATATCAGTTGGAGAGCAAGGGAATAACGGGAACTAAGCGGCGAGTACGGAAGCGTCAACGCATGCGTCTCTTGTGAGACAACAGCTAACTGCACTTCTTTCAAAGGCATGGTTAACTGTGCTAAAGTGATTGGAAAGACCTGTGCTCTTAACCAGGTCTTCATACATGTGCAATGAGTACCCCATATCAGTTGGAGAGCAAGGGAATAACGGGAACTAAGCGGCGAGTACGGAAGCGTTGTCGCATGCGTCTCTTGTAACACAACAGCAAACTGCACTAGATTCAACGGCATGGTAGACAGTGCTAGAGTGAGAGGAATGGCCCGAACTTTAAACGAGCCCTGTGTACATGTGCATAGAGCTCCATAAACTAGTTTTAGAGCTTGCTGAGAATGGGAACACAGTAGCGAGATGGGGAGCGTCTAGGCATGTGTGTTGGGTGAAACAACCAGTTGCAACTTTTTACGCTGGCATGTTTGAATGATTGGAGTGGCCAGACATCTATACAAGCAACTAATATCGTCGTTACAGATTGAGAGATGTATGTTGATGGTTTAACGTCAAACAAACACATCAATGGTGTATAAGGTGAGCTGGAAATTAGCTAGTGTTGTATGGCATAACCTCGCTTAAATAGTTTGAAACTTGTCCCGCGTGGTGTACAAGAGAGGAAGCACACCGAGATATTATGTTTGAGCCACGACACATAGGATTGGCTGGTGCACCTCAGCAGCACATCGTCATTGCATCAGGCCGGAAGCAACGCAACACCGTGATTGGGCTAGGATCGCGCCGTTCGTCTTATCCATCCAGTACGTAGCCGATTACTGGACAGATTCGAGCTTCAAGTCCAGGTACACGATGTGCTGGGGACGTGGTGACGACTTTCAGACCAGTTTGACATCGCAACAGACAGCCCATAACAGCGCACAACTACACAGACCCACATACCAAGTTATGCCTCGTCCTATGCAACGCAATCACTCAACGACTGCTTCTGTCTAGTATCTAAGGCAGTCCGCTTAGATCCCTCTCCGACGGCAACACCATGAAAGATTGGTCTTTGTGGCCGGGTACTCAGCGGGAGCTCGATGACATAATCGCCGCAGCAGAGGCTAAGCATCTGACAGAACTAAGAGACCCGCTGTTTCTGGATGCACTTTATTCGGATGTTAAGCAACGCGATGCTGATGAATTACGCGAATATAAACAGGAGGCTACGGAAATTATAAGGCGCATCATAATCGCTGAAGAGAACGGCCTAGAAGCTGATCACGCTGCTATCAATACTCTGTCCCTGCGCGAAGAAGGGATTTTCAGGCGCCAGACTGAACGGGCACAACGTGTCGACCAGCACTTAACCGACCTCTGGAAAGAACGGGCAGCGTTGGTGTTTGCAGATGTAAACGAGGCAGTTCGTGCACGAGTGAGATAGTTGCTGTATCATTTGATATTCCATGACTGATTATTGTATTAAGTCCCTCCATACTGATTCTGTGACCTTTCAAGCCCATACATGCAGTGGCTCTCATTTTCAAGAACGTCTGGCCATGTTCACATAAAATCTGGCAGCATGTTAGTGTGTGCCTAGTTGTTAGTTGTACTAGGATGTCCTGCCATGCTTTGCCTCTCAGTCCATACTCCATTCTCAACTCCTAGCCTGCCATTATGACAGCTTGTAATTGCTGTGTACCTGAAGACTAACAATATGGATAGAACAGGCATGTTGTTTCCATATTTTTATAATTGTGGAATTGATCTTTGTATGCATACTTCGGTATGCAGTTTACCAAAGTGAGTTTATACTACTGTACCATTATATCTTTTGTTGGGTTACATGTACAGATTTACAAACACTCTAATATGTTCCGTATCAAAACTCACCAGCTCGAATTCTTGGAGTTTGAATCCGCGACTCGATCCCACGGCAAGCAATTTCGCATTGCATCAACAATTCCAGCAACTGAATGACGCGACTCGGTCCCACGCTAACCATGCGTGCAGGCAGCAGAAACATTGACCCCCCAGAAACGCTCGTCGCTCGCAATGCTCGACGAAGGTGAGACAGCACGACTGTCTCGTACAAAGTCGAAATGCCACTTTAGTCAGGGCTGCTTTGAGGCTGCAGTATGGGAATGCGTTGGTGTCCCAAACCCGTTCTACTCATTTTCTGGATACTGTTGGTGAGTTTTGTTTCACGTTTTTCCCTCTGTTTTTGGTCCTATCCCGTTTGTTCGCTTGGTTAATTTTCCCCTACTATATGACAGTGTGGGCAGTTGATGGCGCAATACCCGTGCGGAGGTTGCACCGCCACGTTCTTTTGCGAATCGTCCCTCGTCAACCATGAGCGTGGCGAAAATGCGTGTCCTGCTAAACGGGCCCGGACTCACCATACGCCGTTGCCGCGACGCGGTGTTCTCGCCGACCCTCCAGTGTCGGACCCACACGTACTACCTGTGAAGATGAGCAGTAGAAGAAGGCGCCATAGCTAGGAAAGCCCTAGCTAGGCAAGAAACAGTTTAGGCAAAAAAAGAAGAGGTTGCACTAGCAAGAATGAGGATACAAATAGCAAACCCTAGAAGGGTTGTACTCGCTATAGAGCACCCCACTACAGGCTAGAGCATAATATTCTGACACACCCCCATAGCCAAAGTGGGGTGTAATCAGCAGAGCAAGCAAAGCAGAACAAGCTCAGGGTGGATCACAATGTCACCACACATTCTGAGCACAAGTTCAGGAAGCAATAGTTTAAAGTTCACAATTATGAGCAAAGCTAGTGGTAGTCACAACGGGCAAGTGAGGAGGAAGAGGGACAGTGAGAGGAGAGGAGATAGGAGGCGACGGCTGAAGCTGCAGACACACGGGCAACAGGAGGCACACTGGCACAGCGGCTACCGGAACAGCGCTCCGGACTACTGGAGTAACTGGCCCCGCGGCTAAAAGTAGCGGCAGACGAGCAACGGACCCACGGGCGACTGGAACAGGTGGCTACGACTGGGCTACCGGAGCAACTCCCCGGACTACAGGTGCTGCTGGCGACACGACGGCAACCTCCGTTCAACCTCCCCCAAACAGTACCACCCCCACTGACACACACCCCCTGCTTCACCCCTAGCTCCACTCCCCCTTCACCCCCCATTAGTACCACTCCGACGGCTCCAACAGGTCCACCCCCCTTCAGCGGCAGCTGCAGCACAGGGAGACGGAGGAGGAGGAGGAGCAGGGAACGGCACACAGAAGCTGCACCCCCATACCCCCCACCCCCAAACCCTAATCCAGGAGAACGGGCAGAAGGAGGGGTGGGGCGCCTTCAGAAGCACGGGGGACAGCGGGGAGGACAGGGGCAGCGAAGAACGGGCCGCCCACGGGCCTGGCACAGCCTCCCGAACCGCGCGCAGGCGGCCCGAGCCGCGCGCGGGCCTGGCGCAGTCCGTACGGGCCGCGCGCGGGCCTGGCGCAGCCCGTACGGGCCGCGCGCCGGCTGTACGGGCCGCGCGCAGGCCACGACGGGCGACGGGGGGCGACGCGCGGGTCCCCGTCGCCCGTCGTAGCGCCTCCTGGGGGCGACGCGCCGAGTGACGAGGCAGAAACCCGTCGCGCGCCTCGGGGCGCACGGCGGGCAGAAAACCGCCGCGCGCCTCGGGGCGCACGGCGGGCAGAAAACCGCCGCGCGCCTCGGGGCGCACGGCGGGCTGAAAAACCCTAATTTCGACGCCGCGCACCACGGGGCGCGCGGCGGAC
Organism: Closterium sp. Naga37s-1; assembly: GCA_947471745.1. Taxonomy (NCBI): domain Eukaryota; kingdom Viridiplantae; phylum Streptophyta; class Zygnematophyceae; order Desmidiales; family Closteriaceae; genus Closterium; species Closterium sp. Naga37s-1. The sequence goes on along the minus strand of CANJKZ010000853.1, from coordinate 134,859 downwards.
AGGGAGTAGCAGTAGCAGCGGAAGCAGTGAGGTGGGGCCCACAGGCCAGGAGCATATCGCTCTAATACCATGTGAAGATGAGCAGTATAAGAAGGCGCCATAGCTAGGAAAGCCCTAGCTAGGCAAGAAACAGTTTAGGCAAAAAAAGAAGAGGTTGCACTAGCAAGAATGAGGATACAAATAGCAAACCCTAGAAGGGTTGTACTCGCTATAGAGCACCCCACTACAGGCTAGAGCATAATATTCTGACACTACCCCCCCCTCTCGCTCGCCAATACAACCCGTGTGGAGATGGTAGCAGTGACGCACCCCCGCTGTATGTGAACCGTCCAGTTGAAGGCGCGGACCCAGCGGAGAACTTCAACCCGTTTTTTGCTGAGATGGAAGAAACTCTATCGCACCGTCGGTTTGACACTCAAAGGGAAACGTTCCGATTCCTGTCAATGTGCAACAAAGGCGCCGGCATGTTTGGAAGCGACATTGCCTTTTGTTTTAGGCTAATCAAGGATCCCGACTTCTGCCTAGAAGATTTACGCACATGGAACGGAAAACACGCGGTTGACAAGTACGCTTTGGAGAAGTTGGGGATTCAGAAGAAGAATTTCAAGTGCGCCGAAATGCGTGTGGATGACTGGCCTACGGTGTTTAAACTCAAGTACATCGACCCCATAGAGGCAAGCACTAACTATGCAACATCATTGCGTTATTCTCTCTGGTTCACGAATACCCGTTAATGCATAATTTCGTATCAATTACAAACTGTTCCACAGGCATTGCTCCGAATGTGGCGTGACGCCAAAAACAAGGATGGCTTCGTCCACCGTGCGGCACGGGTCATGGAAAACGACGAGCGGGTATACGGGCCTGCACAGTCAGGCACATTTTGGGAGGAAGCGCAGGTACGCTATTTACTGCACATGCCTAATGATGGTGAGAGGCATGCAAGGAAGGTGAGTGGCCGGGAGAGGAAGGGGTGTGGCAGGGAATGGAAGGTGCATGGGGGTGAGAGGTATGCAAGGAAGGTGAGTGTGAGGGAGAGGAAGGTGTGTGGCAGGGAATGGAAGGTGCATGAAGGGGAGAGGCATGCAAGGAAGGTGAGTGGCCGGGAGAGGAAGGTGTGTGGCAGGGAATGGAAGGTGCATGATGGTGAGAGGCATGCAAGGAAGGTGAGTGGCCGGGAGAGGAAGGGGTGTGGCAGGGAATGGAAGGTGCATGATGGTGAGAGGCATGCAAGGAAGGTGAGTGGCCGGGAGAGGAAGGGGTGTGGCAGGGAATGGAAGGTGCATGAAGGGGAGAGGCATGCAAGGAAGGTGAGTGTGAGGGAGAGGAAGGTGTGTTGCAGGGAATGGAAGGTGCATGAAGGGGAGAGGCATGCAAGGAAGGTGAGTGTCCGAGAGAGGAAGGTGTGTGGCAGGGAATGGAAGGTGCATGAAGGGGAGAGGCATGCAAGGAAGGTGAGTGTCCGAGAGAGGAAGGGGTGTGGCAGGGAATGGAAGGTGCATGAAGGGGAGAGGCATGCAAGGAAGGTGAGTGGCAGGGAATGGAACGTGCATGAAGGTGATTGGCAGGGAAAGGAAGGTGAGAGACTGTGAAAGTCGCTTGCGAGTTATGGTATCAGGATAGTGGTTCATGTTTCCAATCACAGTGCGATGTGTGCGCCTCTATCGTACCACCCCCAATTGTCGTGTACAGGTTGGGTTGTCGGATGACGAGCTGGTGTGTCCGCTCATACTTTCAAGTGACGAGACACTTCTTAGTGGAAACGAACGCCTGAAGGCGTGGGCTTTCTACTTGACATGCGCCAACATCCCTCTCCATCTTCGTTGGAAGGATCACGGGCGTGTTTTGATCGCGCTCATCCCTATTGCAGAATCCGACATGGAACCATTTCAAAAAGTGGAGCTGTTCCAAAAAGCTCAGCACATTGTGCTCGAGTCAGTGCTTGCGGCATGCCAGAGGTATGCCTCGTGTAAATGTAATCGTGTATGACCTGTTTTGTAGCCATGTTTAATATTCTTACCGCTAATACAAAGACAATGTCCTTGCTCCCCATGTTTCGTCACCCATCGTGTATGTATGTGCATATGTTTTTTTCTACAGCTCTCTTCCCACGACCGATCCCCACGGAAACACTTTCACCGTGTGGCCGAAGTTGTACTCATACGTGACCGACTACCCTGAGGGATCACGCGTCACGTGCACAATGCAACATGCTTCCGAGAGACCTTGCTCGCAATGTTACGTCCACAAGAACAACCTCGACAACATGGACCCGACACTAAACCATCCACGGACTGTGGAGAAGCAGATTGAGTTGTCCACGTGTACCGACAAAAAAACACGGGAAGACTACTCCACACACCAATCGCCAGTGAGTTGCGTGGGCATAGAGTGCCGGATGGGTGAGGTTAAGGGTGATATGTACAGAGGCAGAGCGTGCTGGATGGGTGAGGTAAAGGGTGGTATTTACAAGGGTGAGGTGAAGGGTGCTATTTACAAGGGCAGAAAGTGCGGGATGGGTGAGGTGAAGGGTGCCATGTACAAGGGCAGAGAGTGCGGGATGGGTGAGGTGTAGGGGGATGTGCAACCACTTGTCCAAGTGCCACATGCCACTATGCTACCCCTCCACTCTCCACTACCACCAATGTGCCATCGTTGCCCCCGTGCAGTGTGTACTATGGAAATTCAACCGAGCCTCCGAGGTCGAAAAGCCGTGGGCAAATCCGTATCTGGCGGTCCTCCCTGACGTATTGCATGCAATACTGATCGGCGTGTGGGTGTACATACTAGAGTGTGTGGTGAAGGGGGAGAACAAGGCAGAGATGAACAGGTATGCTTTGGAGTCTTCGAGTACGCAAACTCTGGCATGCTTTGTATATCGCCTTACCACACTGGCGTCGCTTGTGCCTTTGTTAACTCTCAGGCGGCTCACGGCTATGCACAAAGACGACAGGTTCTCAGGAATGAAACTTCCTGCCGATGGACGATATTTCAAGCCTGGGGCAAACTACTCGGCTGCAGAGCATGCAAGCATGATTAGTGTGAGTTTCTACCTTTTAGCCGAGTGTGTCAATTCGTGGCTGGATCCTATAATTCAAAGGCATGCAGAAGACTATCATTGCTCCATATTGATATTCCCCACACGATGTTAAAGCTCCTAAACCCTCCTTGTGCACAGGTGGTGTTGCTAATTTATGGAAGGGCTACAAATCCCTAACGTTAAGATGACCGTCTTGCGGGCATTCGTGAAATGGTACCACACTTATTTCTGTGTAACAAAGTACACGGAGACGATGTTGCGGCAATATCTCACGGACACTGCAGAGTGAGCATTCCGCTTCAGCCCTCATAACCAGTTTTCCCATTATTGTGCACCTTACAGTACGCTCAGTCCTTGAAAACATTAACACCCTCGTTTCGTGTGCTCAGGCTGGTGCGGCTACTGAAGACAATTTTACCACGTGGCGGATTTGAGTGGAGGATAGTGAAGATTCACGCTCTCGTTCACTTTCCGGATGCGATTCGTAGGAGCGGCATACCGGCTGAATTTTCAACAGCGCTCTTCGAGCATGCCCACTCCTCCACCTGCAAGCGGGTCTTCCGGGCATCCAACTACCGAGACTACGAGGAGGCTATCATGCGCATGATAATCGTCCGTTCGGTGATTCTACACATGCCTACCGCTCTTGGCGAGCGGAACCATCGCCTAACGGCTTTGATGAAGGTGTGAGACGATGTGCACACCATTCACTCCAAGCCACGCACACCACTTGCCAGCACCCTCACATACCAGAGCGCGCCCTCCACTTGCCATCCCACACGCCACCATCATGCCAGCGCACTCACACCCACATTACGTGCCGCACAAACACACATGCCACCCCACTCACACCATACTGACATGCGATGTACTCCCACCTGCCAGCCCACACACACCCACATTACTTGCCATACACATACTCATGCCAGCCCATTCACACTCACACCCACATGGAATGTCACAAGGTCCCACATGCCAGCACACTCACACCCACATTACATTCCCCTTAAAACACAAATGCCAGCCCACTCACACCCCTACCGTATGCCTCATGCACCCACATGACAGCACAGTCACACCCACATGCCATGTCCCACGACCCTACATGCTAGGACACTCACACCTCCATGACATGCCAGCCCACTAACAACCATTGTTACATGCCGGCCACACACACATGCCAGCCCACTCACACCCCCACCCTATGCCACATGCACCCACATGACAGCACACACAAACCCACATGCCATCCCACACGCTCCCACATGCCAGCCCATACACACCCACATTACATGTCGCACACACACACATGCCAGCCCACTCACACCCCTACCGTATGCCTCATGCACCCACATGCGAGCACACTCACACCCACATGCCATCCCACACGCTCCTACATGCTAGGACACTCACACCTCCATGACATGCCAGCCCACTAACAGCCATTGTTACATGCCGGCCACACACACATGCCAGCCCACTCACACCCCCACCCTATGCCACATGCACCCACATGACAGCACACACAAACCCACATGCCATCCCGCACGCTCCTACATGCCAGCCAATACACACCCACATTACCCCTTCGCACACACACACATGCCAGCCCACTCACACCCCTACCGTATGCCTCATGCACCCACATGCCAGCACACTCACACCCACATGCCATCCCACACGCTCCATCATGACAGGCCATACACACCCACATTACATGCCGCACAAACACACATGGCAGGCCACTCACACCATACTGTTCTGCGATGTTCTGCCACATGCCAGCCCACTCACACCCACGTTACTTGCCACACAAACAAACATGCCAGCCCATTCACACCCCCACCCTATGCCACATGCACCCTCATGAAAGCTCACTCACAGCCACATACCAGCCCATACAAACCCACATTACATGTCGCACACACACACATGCGATGTCACACGCTCCCACATGCTAGCACACTCACACCTCCATGACATGCCACGGACACCCACATGCCAACCCACTAACAACCAGTGTTACATGCCGGCCACACACACATGCCAGCCCACTCGCACCCACATGCTATCCCACCCACACCCACGTGCCAGCCCACACACACCGACATGCCATACGACACACACCAAAACGCCATCCGACCGGCACCCACATGCCAGCCCACTCGAACCCCTTGACATGCCACTCACAACCACAAGCCAGCCCACTCGCACCCACATGCTATCCCACCCACACCCACATGCCAGCCCACACACACCCACATGCCATCCGACACACACCAAAACGCCATCCCACCTGCACCCACATGCCAGCCCACTGGCACCCACATGCCATCCCTCACGCTCCAACATGCCAGCCCACTCACACCCACATGTCAGCCCACTCGCACCCACATGCCATCCCACACGCTCCTACATGCCAGCCCACTCACACCCACTTGCCATCCCACACGCTCCCACTTGCCAGCGCACTCACACCCACATGCCAGCCCTCCTAGACACGCATGTTAGCCCACATACACCCACCGCCGAGAACCAACAGTAAGCATATTATGTAACATTAAACGATAGAAATTGTCTCCACTGGCCCTTTTTCCAACAGGCGGATGCGGTCTGCCATGCTGTTTTGACAACAACATCAACACCTGTTTCAATGCCACACATTCTCGAGAATAGGCGTGGTGACAACCTGTGGAAGAGCTACGCTGAGCACCACGGCACATGCATGGACCTATTCGCCTCTGCACTTGGAGCTGCAGGGTGTCACACAAGCACCATTCATGTAAGCATGGGTTTTGCATGTCATGATCGTGTAATCGCCCATTGTCAGAAATTTTAGCCCTCCATAGCTTTATCCCTCAAGCTATGCCATAGCATGTCCACGTTGTTTACACTGCAGATCCATTCCGCCGTGGCTCTACCAGGGAAAGATGGGTACCAGAGCCACTACGCACGCGCGACCCCAAAGTTCCATGGCGCAGCTTGGTTCTCATGCGTTTCACTGAAGTCGCTCACTGCCGACGAATCAACACCTTCAGTGCCTGTGGTCTATGCACAGATTCTTGTGCTATTTCACGTGATGACCCGCGGAGAGAACGGTGTTAATAACAAAGTACCATTGGCGTTTGTAACGATGCTTGAGGAGCGTGGGGAGGACATCGAGACGTGCTCGTTGAAGCTGGGTACTGGTCGTTGCGCAACTACGTACAAAATCATTCATCTTGCTGAGATCAATCGGGCGGAGCATATCATAACGTCTTTCACGCGACCCACTCTGAAGCTTCTAAACCGTTTTGCATATTGTTGAAATATGTAGTGAGTTCTTGCAAACGATGGGTAAATAAAAGGTATCAGCAGTGCCAACAAGCCATTAAAGATACTCACAACAGGCAGAGTAGTTAAACATAAGTCTTACAAAAGTTATGGATAAAATTAAGAATAGTGTGTGTAAACAGATCCAGTAGATGTAGATGGGATAAATGTAACATCCACAAAATAACCTAGTGCTAAACAGCAGCGTCCCATAGCGGGGTTTTGATGACAAGGGAACCTTTGCCGAAGAATTCGATCGGGCGAAGTGTTCGAACGAAAACACCACACATTCAAACAAACCTGAGACATTTCGCAAACAGCACGATTCCCGTAGGTGTGAATCGAAAACCAATAAGATACTCCACGCAAGCACCACGACATTTCACATTTTCGCGCTCCATCATTTTCCCGAGGCGCCAAGGTTGAAAGCAACTCAGAGGTAGGTGTCGCGTAACTCTCAGTTGACCTACATTGAAGCACCCGAAACTCAAACTACCCCTCCAACCCCCTTGTTTTTACGATGGAAGTGTTATGATGGATCACAGGCGCGCTAGATAATGCACTTTCTAGCTGGGTCACACATGTGGGACAGGTAAAACCCTTGGAAGCTCTTCCAGCACCCGTCCCAAGAAGAAATAATTATAATAAAAGAAAATATAGAAAATAAAAGAACTCGTGAACGACAACGGATCATGCATGATAAAGAGTCCCAAGGCGATGGGCGAACCAGGAAGGGAAATGTGTGCGAGGGAGAGGCGGACTTACAGCATACAAGAACGAGAATCACGGAAGCCCAGCAGAGAGCAGGAAGCCGCGCCATTTTTGTACGAGCCTATTCGAGCTGTTCCGATTGCATTGCTAAACTGACAGCGTCGATTGTCTCGCTCATGCACAGCCCTTCCGTTATATCCGTGGAACATCCGCTATAATATTAGCGCAGCCCGAAATTTATCCAGCCAATGTGACATCACCACGTCAGGATTGCGTGGGGCTGGGAACCACACCAAGCAGAATCAGGGCGTTGCTCAGTTTTGTTTCGAAAAAGTTCATGTCAGCTTCCGAAACGTTCTCACCATTCTTTTACGAGACGAAGTTCAAAAATTTTAGCAGGCTTTTACGACACGAAGTCAATTTCCGAGCCCTAACCTGTCTAAAAATACACCAGAATTTTCAGATGTACCAGGCCTTCAATCCAATCGCAGGCTGTCAATCTTGGTCTGACGTGAATCCCAGTGTGATCAACATGTGAAATTGACGCATGAGAAATGTGGTGCGGCGAGTCGCACGTGCGTGAGGTGAAGCTTCCCCACCACCAGCCACCGAGAAGCACACAACTGACCTATGAGGCTTGGGATGGGTTGGGATGGGATGGGATGGGATGGGTTGGCTTGGGATGGGAATGGATGGGATGTATTTGGATGAGATGGGATGGGGTGGGATGGTTCAGTCTCGGCGCCTCAGAGATTGGCGCTACTGGGCGTGCTACTAGGAAACAGAATTGGTTGGACCGGGAAGGTCAAGAGAAATGGCTGCTAGTGCAAGGGGAAATTGCACCGTCAGCGAAGAAACAGTGTGCCGACTGCGCCCCGACCTGTGACCAAAAGTTGGACGACCCATTGGCGTTATCGTCTTCTCATTGGTGGGTCGTGCTTCGCCCGGATCCACACACAAGTCAGCAGAGATTCTCGACTTGAGGTCGTATTTCCATTTGAGCGAATCTGGTTTGTACCGTTCATATTTTTGTAGGTCCCACCGAATTGAAGCGTAGCTCCTTCACACTACTACAGATAGTAGCTATCAAGCATGAACTCCCGTAGAAGAAAAAAATCCCGGAGTGTCGAAACCGCCAGGTGTGTGTTTTTTGCGGCTGAGAACAAATCGGCATTTGATTTTGGCTGGCCGTTGCCTCGGCGTGGCGATCAAAATCTGGTTCGGACAGCCTGTCGCGTCGCAGTTCACAAAAAATACCGAGTCGCGGATTGCTGCTGCAGGCCCATGGAAGGAAGGGAGGAGAGGAGAAATTTGACGCTGAGGGGAGGGGAGGTAAATACAGATAAAAAGGCGCATTCCTAGATTCGGGTCATCCGTGGTACGGGTCTTCCGAAAATTTCGATAGCCAGTCAAAAAGCCCGCGGTTTGAGTTTGATTTTTTTGATTGGAGTACACAAATTTTCGGATGACATGAAGACGGGATGACCCGAAGCCGGGAATGCGCCCGAGATAGATGAGCCAGAGTTGGATTGAGCTCGGCAGGAGTCTTCAGCCTAGCACCATTCGTCAGAGGTTGGTGCGCCTCGCCAAATTCTTTGTGTGAGTTGGATTTCGTTTCTTCCTGCTGCTTTCTCCCACGACTCTGCTCAATTCGTGCGTGTGGCATCCCAACTCATCCTCTCCACTATAAATAGCGTCTTGCTGTGGGTGGGGGTCCAGATGTTCAACCACACTTTGGCAGCTCGGCTCCCAAGAAAGTTGGGCTGAGGACCCCGAAGTGGCACCGAGGCGCGGTCTGAATTCAAGGTAGTAAAGATATCGGAGATTAGGGCGTGTCCGAAGTGACATGTCGATGGATGTCGACGGATGTCGACGAATGTCGGGGTAGGTATGTGAGAATTTTCAGGACGGCGTTGTGTCCGAAGTGATTTGACATCCGACCGACATCCATCCGTCATCCATCCCTATGTAATCATTACAGTCAAGGGTGCCGCCAACAGTGACATCGCGCTGGTCAACGAGGCAGTCAACGAACCCAAACTTGAGGGGGAAACATGGCGAAAGTATCTGTGGGCAAACGACAACCCTTTGTGACTGCACGGGGTGACGAAACTGTGTAGCGAAACTCGCTAGATTCAAAATTGAAGGTTCAAATTTCTCTCGGGGTCTGCCCTTGCCGGCGCCAACAGTGTCAGCCGGCATATTTTCGGGCACTTATGTCGCCGACAGTGTGTCCGAAGTGATTCGACATCCAACCGACATCCATCCGTCATCCCCCGTCATCCGCCTCTGACATCCATCTGATGACGGATGGATGACGGATGGATGTCGAGGGGCACTTCGGACACGCCCTTAGGTGTACTATGTTGGCGAAACACACATGGAGTCTCGCCGCCGTCGGTTCGTCAGTACGGCTCGACAGTGATTGGTGCCGAGGACGGCAAAACTACAATCGGAGGTGCCACACCGACATTCAGGTGACAGGTTCGGGAAAGCAGGTTTGAGGTGAGGACGCGTCACATTTGACACACCGATCCTGTGGGGGATCGGTGTGCATGGGTACAGTAACTTCGCCAATTCGTGAAAAGATGTGTATCCCTTTTTCACCTATCTTCGTTGAAAACTTCCGATCTCGTTGCCACGATCGCGCACATTCCGATTGCCGAAATCGGAAGGCTCCAATTGGCGCCAATGGTTCTAGGCACGATCGATCGCCGTCGCCTTCCGTCGGCCACATTCGACGGGGTAACTTGGCAACATCACACAATGTCGGTAGGCTAAATATGCGCTCGTCCCAACGTGACGCAGGTTGGGCGCGTCGTCACCAACTGATGGGCGCGTCGTCACCAACATAGCGAAGCTATACAATTCGCCAGCGAAGCATTGCGACACGCTACCTTTGGATGAAGGTGTTGGCCTAAAATGTAACCAACTGCAAATCCGATCGTGTCCCAAGTGGCTCGGGGGAGTGATTGACACTGCTCCCAAAGATTGAAATCCGTTTTGTCGCAATTGATATCTCCCTTTCTGGTGGGTGACCCCGATCCTTTGCCGGTGTGTCAAATGTGACGCGTCCTGAGCTACACCCTGCGGAGAGTCACTACACAACGGGAGTGGACTACGGTAGAAGGCACGGAGTTGTGCGAGTGATCGTAGCTTTGCACTAGCGTTCTTACTGCTTGCTGTGTTCACAGAGAAAGTTTGCAAGAGTTTCCACTAAGGAATTGAAAAGAACAACTTGCAATGAAAAGTTGGAAGTACAATTGAGGCATGCAGAATGAAAAGACTAGAATGACATTCAACACCTAGCAAGGGCGAATTCTGCCAGCGCAGCAGAAGAGCGGCTTGCCAACGTTGCAGCAGAGTAATCTGCCAACGTTGCACTGCACGCGGTCTGCCAGCACTGCAGTCGCAGGTGACTATCTGCAGTCGCAGGTAACTATCTGCAGTCGCAGGTTGTCTATCTGCGCAGATGTGCGCACCTACCAAGTAGGTGCAGGTTGGCGGTTTCACCGTCAGGCACATTGCGCAGGTGCCAGGTAGAAAACGTGTCGTCGGTTTCGCCAGGTGCGCACCGTCGAGCACGTTCTGCCGTTCCGCAGGTAGAACTTCGCCAAAATCTCCTGGGCGAAAGTTCGCACGCCTCAGCAGAGTTTCGCACAACTCTGCAACTTCGGTCGAAGGACTTGCCATCGCTCGGTCAAACGAAGTTCGCCGAGCAGAACTTCCTCAACCATAACTCTTCGACCAGAGTTCCTCGACCCGAACTCTTCGACCAGAGTTCCTCGACGAAAGCTCGTCGCGCAGAGATCGCTCCACTGCAACTTCCGTCGAAATGCAGAAGCCCATTTCGTCGACCAATCCGTCGCGAACTTCTCGTCGACGGCGAGATCGGCTGCGCCCATGCGAGGGCGGGGCCTTTCTCTTCGACACTCCCCTGCCCAGCTCACGCTTGGGCACCCACACACAAGGTCCACCCAGAACCCAGAGGGATAGAATACAAGGAGAAACTTTCCTTCTACTTGCAACCAACGCATATCACGTAGATCACCGCACCAGCCGTGCAGAAGGGCACGGCACCTACTGCTGCACCTCGTCATCCCCGTCGCCCACTTCGGCCAGACGCACTTGGCCGATTGCGACGGAGCACCGGTTGAAAGCCGGAAAATGCAGCGCCTTCGTCAGAAAATCTGCCGGCTGCTCGGTGGTCGGGATGTACTGCAGAGCAATCTTCCCGCGCTTCACCATCTGTTGCAGCCATGCGTAGCATCGCTCCATGTGCTTGAGGTTGCCCTTGAGCCCCAAGCCCTCTGCGACAGTGATCGCAGACTGATTGTCCACGTGCAGAACAGTCGGCTTCCTTGGATCGAGCAGACGAAACTCTGCAAGGAGGAAGCGCAGACGGGGAGCCTCCTTGCCGACTTCGGTGGCCGCGACGTACTCTGATTCGGTCGACGAGAGCGTTGCGCATTTGATGCGCTGGCTCGCCCAAGAAACTGCGGCTCCTCCGAATACGAAAACGTAGCCGCCTGTGCTCGTCCGATCCTGCTTGTCGCCAGCGTCGTCGGCATCTGCATAGCCGACTAGACACAGCGACTCTGGTCCGCCGCCAAACTCTAGAGCGGCGTCACGAGTTTCAGCGAGGTAGTGCAGACAGCGATCGACCTCACGCCAGTGGTTGTCGCTCCGCACTGTCAGGCCAGATCCGAGCTTGCTGCACGCGAAGGCAATGTCGGGCCTCGTCGTGGTGGCCGCGAACTGCAGCGAGCCGACCTTCTGGCGATACTCTGCTTCCTCGCGCGACCGAAACTCCTCATCGTCGGACACCAGCTCCGCGTAGGCGTCGACGGAGACCGGCGTCTTCGGCACTCGCCCGGTCTGCTCCTCGTCGATGAAGCGTCTGCGCAGCTTGTCGACGTAGACTTGCTGGTGAAGCCACAGCTTCCGCGCAGGACGGTCGCGCACGATTTCCAGCCCGAGGTACTTCTCAACCGGGCTAATTTCGCGCAGCTCGAAGGCGGCCTCCAGCAGCTCCTTCAGCTCCTTCAGCATCGCAGTGCTGCTGCTTGCAGCGAGCAGGTCGTCGACGTAGACGAGCACCCAACACGCCACTCCGTCGTCGCCGACCTTGAAGTAGAGAGCCTCGTCTACCTGACTCTTGCTCCAACCATCGCCGATCAGCACCGCGTCGAGCGCCGAGTACCACAGCAGCGGACTCTGCTTCAGTCCGTACAAGCTCTTCATCAGCTTGCAGACGCGACCGGTTCCGTCGTTGAAGTAGTCGGGCTGGTACATGTAGAGGACGCGATCCAGCTTGCTCTGCAGAAACGCGTTTTTCATGTCCAATTGCATCAGGTGCAGGTCGAGAACTGCTACGATGCTCAGGAAAATCCGCAGAGTTACGTAGCTCCCCACCGGCGCGTACGTCTCATCGTAGTCTGCGCCGTAGACCTGCGTGAAACCTTTCACCACCAGACGCGCCTTCTCGCGGGCGACCGTGTCGTCGACGTGGTATTTCGTTGTAAGTACCCAACGATTCTTCATCACGTTGACACCGCGCGGACGCTCGACCAGCTCCCACGTTCCGTTGGAGATGAGACTCTTGATCTCCTCGTCCATAGCCGCTTTCACCGCCTTGCCTTTCCAGCTCGCCAATGCCTCCTTCACCGTCAAGTTGGCGATATCCCAGCGATGCTCTGGATCGGCGTGCATGTCGGGGTCGAGCTCGGGCAGATCGATATCGTCCTCTGCGTCGTTGAGCAGAGTGCTGTAGGCCGTCGGCGGCACACAAGCGTGGTATCTCAGCTTCTCAGGCGGCTTGCCGAAGTTGGAGCGGGTAGAATGTCGCAGTTTCGCCTCTTCGACCGCGACCTCCACCACATCGCTGTCGTCTTCGGACTGCTCCCCTGTCGACAGCTCCCATTCGTCACCGCCAGCCGCACCGACGACTTCCACAACGTCGCTCGACGAGTCGTCGTCGAACTGCTCCCCTGTCGGCGGCTCCTCTGCCAACGGCTCCCCTGAAGTCGGCGCCTCTGCAGACAGCTTCGGCGCTTCTGCCAGCAGCTTCTCTGCAAGTGGCACCTCTGCCAATGGCTTCGACGCCGACAGCTCCCCTGTCGTCTGCCGCTTCCCGTCGCTGACCTTCTTGGCGTCACGTCGGCCACCGGCGATGCAACCGGTCGGCGCCGCAGGCGACGCACCAAGTCTCCCCTCATCGCCGGCGGCCAACGAGGGCACAACAGAAAGAGGGAGGGGAACTTCCTCTACGTCCTCATCATCATGCTCGTCGACGACGGCGAGCAGAGGCATCGTCGAGGAGGAATCCGGCGGCGGAGCAGACGGCGTCCTCTTCGACGCCGGCCCGTACTCGGCCTTCCACTTCTCCATCGACATGTTCTCGTAGAAAATCGCTTCGACCGTCGTGACGACTTTGTTGGCAGTCAGGTCGAGCACCTCCCAGCCCTTGCTCTCTGCCGACACTCCGAGGTGAAGACCCCAACGAGCCTTCGGCGCCAGCTTCCCGCCGCGCTGCTGCTCGGGGACCATGAACTGCACCATGCAGCCCCACACCCGCGCCAGAGTCAAATCTGGCTTCTTTTCGAACAGCAGCTCATGCGGAGTCGTCCCCTTCGGCAGAGAAGCCCGCTCGAGACAGTTGCGCACCCAGACGGCCTGTCGCAGAGCGAGGTGCTACCAATGATGCTTCACGCCCATGTGCAGAAGCATCGTACGCACGGCCTCTACCACCGTGCGCATCTCCCGCTCGGCCATCCCGTTCTGCTGCGGGGTGTAGGGGCACGTCAGATTGTGGAGGATTCCCTTGTCCTCGACGAGGTCGGTGAAGGCGCGACCGAGGAACTCTCCTCCGCGATCCGAACGTAACTTTTTCACCGTCTTCGACGTCTGCCGCTCCACCTCCTTCAGCCATTTTTCGAAGACGACCAGCACGTCGCTCTTCTTCGCGATAGGCCTCAACCACACGTAGCGAGTCTTCCTATCCTTCAGCAAAAGAAAGTAGAGGCTGCCATCGTTGGCAGCCACCCGAAACGGTCCGCAGAGGTCGATGTGCACCACATCGAGCGCGTTCTCGGCGTCTGATCCTTGGTCGGGGAAGGTGTGACGTGCAAGCTTGCCGCCGACGCAGGAGGTACACGGCACATCCTCTGCGGTCAACTTCTTGATGTCCAGATCGACAGCAACCTCATTCTTCGCCGAGCTCTTGATCGTGTCGACGCCGACGTGCGCAAGCCGCGCGTGCAACATGTCCGGGGTCAACTTTGTCGCAGATGCGATCGTCCACAGAGCCACAACCTCCGTCGAAGTTGTCGTAGACTTCGTCGAGCACGGGCGCAGGTCGGTGCAGAGTACTCTGCCGGAGTAGCGTGCTCGACCAAGAACATCGCCGGCAGAAGACACCAGCAGCATCTCTCCGCCCTCATCCTGCAGCTTCACGCTGTTCTCCTTGAGCTGGCCAGCAGACAGCAGGTTTGCGTGCACACCCGGAACGTAGAGTACGTCGGGGACGAGGACCTGCTTCCCGGCCTCCCCTTGCAGAGCAACGGTGCCTCTGCCTTCGAGGCTCTGAAGCGCCCCGTTGAAGCCGCGAACATGACGAACATCTCCGCTCGGCTGCATGTCGACGAAGGCCTCCTTCGTCCCCATCAAATGGTGGGATCAGCCGCTGTCGAGAAGCACAACGGTCGGATTGGCTTGCACAGCAGCAGCGACCGCCTTGAAGTCTTTGCCAGCCTCCAGCGCCAGCGAGATCGTCGGCTCTACCACGCTGACCATCGAGCACGAAGCCTCCTCGCCACGAGCATTGCCGACAGAGGAGTCTGCATCCTTCGTCGAAGACGTCTTCGACGGCTGCTTCTCCTTGCTCGGCTGGTTGTCCCGACGACGACGGCCACCTTCTCCCTTTCTGCGGTTGGAGTCCCGGTCGTCGTCAGACTCGTCTCGGTCGGGGCAGTCGTACGAGAGGTGGTCGGGAGCATCGCAGATGTAGCAGCGACGGCTTTCTCGACGCGAGCCACTGCTGCCGCGATCTCCACCTTTCGCCGACTTCCCGCGGTCGGCGTCCTCCGTCGATTTCGCGTTCGATGACTTCCAGCCACCACCTCCGCCAGTCTTCCCACGCTGCCCCTGTTGGCGTCCCTGCTTCGCCGGGGCGACGTAGTTGGCCTGCGGAAGCAATTCTGCAGGTCGCTCAGACTCCTGCATGAACTCGTCCTGGATGATGTGGCTCGATAGCGAATCCTCGTTCAGAGTCTCGCGCGTGCCGGGGATCGTCAACATTTGACGCATCAAATTGTAGCCCGAGGGGAGGCCACTGATGACATGAGTGACGTACGACGCCACCGAGTAGTCCACGCCGGCCATCCGCAGATCGGCCAAGACTCGGCGCGCTCAATTGCAGTACTCGGTCGCCGATTCCTCCTCCCCCATCCGAATGTTGGTCAACTTCTTCTCTAGTTGACTGATGTAGAGGTCGTCGGTCGCTTTGTAGGTGCGCATGATGTACTGCCATGCTTGGTAGCCAGCATCCACCCGTTGTCTGCACGACGTCAATGCGACCTGCACCAGAGACGAACAACACCTCGAAATGACCATGAAGGTTAGTAGATGAGCAGCGCGAAATTCCGCACAGAGTTCAGAGTCGTCTGCGTCCGGCGTCCCAACATTGCTGTTGACGAACTTCTTCAATCCGGCGATCTCCAGCTGAGGCTCGATGGATTCAATCCACGTGATCAAGTCGTGTCGACCTTCGAGCGGCCTCGGCACAGCGATCTTGTCCGGCGAGAATTTAAAATATCCGTACGCCGGCGCGATGCCTCCGTCTCGACCAGCCGACACATGAGTCGCCGAGGTCGGCCTGACTCCACTCCGCAGAGTACCGACGTTGCCGTTCGAGCTGCCTCCGGTCGCAGATGATCGCAGCACTTGCGCCTGCACTCCGCCAACGCCGACGTCGGCGGGCCAAATCACTCCGCGAACCCTCGTGCTTCCACCGCCGACAACATTGCTGCCATCACCTTCGTTGTGCACCGGTCGGGGAGAGGCGGACGCACCGTCCGCTTCTGCACGGGGAGGGGGATGCTCACGCGCCCACTGCGCACGAGTTCCAAGGAGCAAAATCTCCAAGTCCGCCTCGCCGTACCCGCCAGCCTCGTGGCGTGCCCGAACACCAGATTCTCTTGCCTGCAGGGTATCTTCTACACCTGCTTCGACCACGGGGTCGACCATAGCGAATAAGACGGCTGCCGGCCTAACAACAACTTAGGTAATGAACGCAGAAGTCGGCTATCTGAAGGTTCTAACGCGGGGCCGTCCACGCTCACCACACCATGCGGAGAGTCACTACACAACGGGAGTGGACTACGGTAGAAGGCACGGAGTTGTGCGAGTGATCGTAGCTTTGCACTAGCGTTCTTACTGCTTGCTGTGTTCACAGAGAAAGTTTGCAAGAGTTTCCACTAAGGAATTGAAAAGAACAACTTGCAATGAAAAGTTGGAAGTACAATTGAGGCATGCAGAATGAAAAGACTAGAATGACATTCAACACCTAGCAAGGGCGAATTCTGCCAGCGCAGCAGAAGAGCGGCTTGCCAACGTTGCAGCAGAGTGATCTGCCAACGTTGCACTGCACGCGGTCTGCCAGCACTGCAGTCGCAGGTGACTATCTGCAGTCGCAGGTAACTATCTGCAGTCGCAGGTTGTCTATCTGCGCAGATGTGCGCACCTACCAAGTAGGTGCAGGTTGGCGGTTTCACCGTCAGGCACATTGCGCAGGTGCCAGGTAGAAAACGTGTCGTCGGTTTCGCCAGGTGCGCACCGTCGAGCACGTTCTGCCGTTCCGCAGGTAGAACTGCGCCAAAATCTCCTGGGCGAAAGTTCGCACGCCTCAGCAGAGTTTCGCACAACTCTGCAACTTCGGTCGAAGGACTTGCCATCGCTCGGTCGAACGAAGTTCGCCGAGCAGAACTTCATTGACCAGAACTCTTCGACCAGAGTTCCTCGACCCGAACTCTTCGACCAGAGTTCCTCGACGAAAGCTCGTCGCGCAGAGATCGCTCCACTGCAACTTCCGTCGAAATGCAGAAGCCCATTTCGTCGACCAATCCGTCGCGAACTTCTCGTCGACGGCGAGATCGGCTGCGCCCAAGCGAGGGCGGGGCCTTTGTCTTCGACACACCCAACCTGCGACTACAACTTTGGGGTCGCACGCGACAAACGAATCGATGCGACTAGGATCGAGGGCGATCGACCGTGCCTGTCACCCATGGCTCCAGGCCCCACACCGCGCCCTTCAATCTCACAATCAATTTGCCTATGTGATAAGAGCGTGTCCGAGGCAAAGCGTCGAATGGATGTCGCTGGATGTCGGTAAATGTCAACCCTCGGATCAAGAGTTCCAACCGTCAGGATTTGCCGACATCGGATGTCAACGGATGTCACGTTCACTTCGGACCCGCTATAAATGGAGCAGGACACGTACGTGTGACAGAATCATGGGCACAGTTTTAGGGCGTGCCCCCTCCTTCGATCGATCGTGAGATCGACGTGAAAAACTGATCGGGCACACCGATCGCAGGATTGGGGCGGGATTGGTAGGAGGTGACAGTCGGGGATCGATCTCGAGCCCAGGGTGTCAGGATCGAGAATTCAAGGGGGGGAAACTCTCGATCCTACAAAAGCTGAGATCGGTGTGGCCACAAAAGGCACATCGATCGTTATCAGTGGAGGTGACAAGATCGTTGGGCCTCAGGTACTGTACATTCGCTAGTCATCTCGAAATGTGGTAACCTTGTCAATTGCGACACTGTACCTGTCCCTCGATCGATCGAGGGCATGATCGACCGAGGGAGGGGACGCGCCCTTACTGTACGTTCGTCAACATTGGCAAAAATTGGTTACCTAGTTGATTACAACGCTACAGTGTACACCTATCGCGCATAACCGATCTTCCAGGCGATCGATCTGCTTCAGGTGACGCGTCCTCAGTGTGGTGGCTGGGGCGGCGGCATTGATGCAGTTGCTCATATAGTCAACTATTGTGAATTTTGTGAGGAAATTCACGTCCATATGAAACATTCTGGTCTGGAGCTGTACTGTCAGATCCTTCCCCATTCCCTCTCCCCCAAATCACCGACAACCCTCGGGAGGTAAGTTTGCCGCTGTCGTCAACCAACCCTCCAAAGAAACCCCTTACATTTTCGATTTTCTCGTACGGTTTGGACAATTACCACTCTGAAACATATTGAAACCCACTAGAACAAAGTGTCTAATAGATAAACCACTTTCAACCGTTCAGACAGTACGGTTCCTAGATTCGTATTTAACATTTTTTTTAATAGAAAAAAATCGAAAATGTAACACGCCCTAAATTCGTATTTCACGCCGGTTGAATTTGAGTACACTGACACACCTCTCCTTTGCGGGTTACCACTTGTCGAAGAACAGACAATGCGTTTACAGTATCTAGTTGAGAACCGACAATCCACGGTGATGGTTTGTTTGTTCGTGATGGACATGGCGGTGGTGGGATGGGATATGCTGCCCGTGTACACATGTTGCTCAACTGCTGTGCGCGAAATTGCCCTGCACGCGCCGGAAAACTCTGCACGCGTGTACTGTATTTGGGGCCAGCCAGTTGCACCCACATTATAGACCCCCCTGTGCCACTTGTGCAAGTGGTCACCAAACGATGAAAGCATCACATGCGAAGGAGTCAAAGTTAGTGACCCTCGAAATCTTTGTCTTTAGGCCAAAACCAGGAATCGCGAAAAATGTGGTCGAAACGAAAATGACGTCGCGCACTTGTTCGCTCGTGACTGTACGCCACGTTGGTGCGGCTCAACTTACGCCAAACGCACAAGGCGCACTCATCTTTGCCACGTGTAGGTTGCAATGGAAACAAAATATACACTTATTGGTTGACGAGTTGAACACATGACACACGGCACCAAACACATTTAGGGCAACATTCACTCCCCAACAAATGGATACAGACACGCCGCGGTGCAACATTCTTAGGAACAGTGACAAACCGTTTTTTGTCTTGTTCCGCTGTGGTCGTCAATTGGCTAGTGAGAGAGTAGGTTGTGTTGCGATGAAAAGAAAAAGAAACAACTGAGGCGAATGTCGCGATCCTCAAAAGGAAAGGGGGGGCGGGGGAAGGGGTGGGGGGGAAGGAAAGGGGGGAACAAACACGACTACGGGAAACCGGACCCCATCAATACGTCCATTTCCCGATACAGGAAGGCCTGCAGCGAACTATTGCATCCTACCCGCACCTGCAGCGTAGCACCTACGAGAAGGAGAAGGCAGCGGAGGCAGCAGCACATATGTTCTCATATGCTCATTGCAAAACTAAAAACCTTATGTTTCAACAAAGTGGAGTAAGATAACTACTTATGAGGTTTATTTTTTCTTATATTTGCAAGACTAGTATTTTGAAAGACTAGTAAATTTCATAAACTGTGTAAATCTGCAAGCCAAATGGCTGGCATTTTGAAAGATTTTATAAGCAAAGGATAGATAGCAGGCAAACAACATGGGAACATCCAAGAGCCGATTTTCATACTCCTATCCACTATTGGTGCAGCTGTCCACCTACAGGAAGGAGGGAGGGGAAGGGGGGAGGGAGGGGGGGGGGGGGGGGGTGAGGGAAGGGAATGACACGATGCGTTTTAGGGAAGAATGCTTGATAGGGAAATTGAAGGGAGGGTGATGGGGAAGCAGGATGGAAACTGAGGTAGCGAAGCCGGTGCTGTGGGCTGGGATGGACGAGGGGACGTAGTGGAAAGGGATGGGACGGGAGTGGGGAAAGGGGTGGGACAGGAGAGGGGGGAAAGGGATGCCGAGAGAAGGTTGAATGATGGGACAGGATAGTAGGAAAGGGAAGGGATGTGAGAGAGGGGAAGGAAGGGTGGGGAGGGAAGGACAGGGGGAAAGGGAGAGGAGGACAGGAGAAAAGGGAGAGAAGGATAGGGGGAATGAGAGAGAAGGACAGGGGGAAAGGAAGAGAAGGATAGGGGGAAAGAAAGAGAAGGACAGGAGAAAAGGGAGAGAATGATAGGGGGAATGAGAGAAGGACAGGGGGAACTGCAGAGAAGGACAGGGGGAAAGCCGAGAGAAGGACAGGGAGAAAAAATGAGAAGGATAGGGGGAAAGAGAGAGTGGGGCAGGGGGAAAGGAAGAGTAGGATAGGGGGAAAGAGAGAGGAGGACAGGGGGAAAGGGAGAGAAGGATAGGGGCAAGGGAGAGAATCAGCAGTGGGGTGGCGGATGAAAGGGAAGTGGAGAGATGGGACTGGCGGAAAGGGAAGGCACGGGAGTGGGGAAGGGGAGGGAGAATTGGGAGGATCGGCGAGAGAGACTGGAGGGAGCGAGCCGCTTGCTACCGTTGCGCCTTTGATGCATGCAGCCATTGTGCCCGTCGTTGCTTCCCGTAGTCGCCTTAGCCATGCAACCCGGGCAGTGTGAAAGGGGGAGGATGGAGCAGTGGGAAAGGGGGAGGGATGGAAAAGGGGGAGGGAAGTGGGGTAATCGGAGGGCCAGTAGAAGGGGGAAAGGAAGAGATGGTGGGGGAAGGGGATGGACGGGTGGCGAGGAAATGGACAGGGTGGATAAAATTCCTTGTGAGGGTGGGGGAGTGGGAGAGGGAAGGGACAGGGAGATGAGGGAAGAAAGGGCGTAACGGGGACGGGAATGAAGGGAAGGAGGGAAGGCTGGAGAAGGGGCAGGCCGACGGACGGGGACGGGGCGGGGGCTGGTCCATGATGCTTCTTGCTCCCGTTTCGTCGGCCACTTGCCACCGCTCGCCACCGTCGAACCGATGCGTCGCCCCGCTGCTCGCAACAGTCTCCCCGCAGCTCGCTATCGTCGCCTCGCTGCTCGCTATCGTCGCCTCGCTGCTCGCTATCGTCGCCTCGCTGCTTGCTATCGTCGCCTCGCTGCTCGCCATCGTCGCCTCGCTGCTCGCTATCGTCGCCTCGCCGCTCGCTATCGTCGCCCCGCTGCTAGCTACCGTCGCCCCGCTGCTCGCTACTGTCATTATCGCGGCTCGCTATCGTCGCCCCGCTTCTCGCGACCGTCGCACCCATTCCTGCCTGTCGCTACCTTCGCGCCTTTGCTATCGCAGATACGTGAGGAATGGAGGGACGGGAGAGGGAAAACAAAAGGACGGCAGCGGAGGAAAACGAGAGCAATGCGCTTCGTACAAAAAAAAAAAGGTGTTTACGAGGTACGCAATAGCACAGATTTTCAAGCGCACATCAAGAGAAGATGAAGCGCGATTAATCTGAGCCAAATGGCTTTGCGGAGCTTTAGAAACGCACTTCAAATAAGTAGGGACCTAGTTCAAGCATGAGGCTTTGAGTTGTTTTGAGTTCAAGTTTGAATTTTCAAATTTGCTCCCTGCGCTCCCCCTCATCTCGTTGTGCGGAGCTTTTCCCAAAGCCCTCCCCCGCTTTCCCCCAACACATCATACTGCGAAGCACTTTTCCGCACGCCCTTCCCCCGCTGGCAGAAACCTCTGCCTGCTCGCTTTCCTGTGTATACTGGGTTACGCGGCTTTCAAGCTATAATACTTTGAACTGGAGCACCGATATCTGCACCGCGGCTTTAATGATCCCTAATCATTTAACCCACGTCACCCCGTGTGTTATGAGTTTTACTAGACAGCGTGCGCGGAAGACTTCTATAAAGAGAATGAATTACAGAATGTCGAGAATGATAAAGAGGCATGCATTTATAGGGTCGAAACCGTGGTAGGCGAGGACCTCGGGATGTGGATGGGTTGGAAGTGTCGCGATTGGTGCGGGGCGACTCGGCATTGGTTCGGTGCGGAAGTGTAGGCCGAGCCACCTGACGCGAAGTGCTCGGGCTGTACCCGTTAAGACAAGGCTACGGTAAGGAATTGGTAAATTCCTTACACTCTCCCACCTTCTAGATAAGGTCCCCTTATCCGTAGACGAGTCGTGCAGTAGCGTGAAAACTGCAGATCTCGGTCGAAACTGATCTGACGGTGCAGAAGCACGTTGACTTTCGAGTTGACGCGTGGCTGAGCGCGTCAAAGATTTGGAATGTCAGCCGTTGATACTGCCGATGTCGATCGGGCGGTCGAAGGCGAAGGTCGATTTGAAAATCTGTCGATGAATGAAGGCCGTCAATGTGACGGATCTGTGTCGGACGGTCGAGGGGAACGCAATAGTGGCGGGAATTATGATGCGTTGTCAGAATCCGATGAATCAGGATCCGTCGATGTCGATGGTTTAATTACGAGCGTCCGTCGTGCTGGATGTGTCAGACGAGATGTCAGAAAAAACTGACAAATACAGTGCGAGAGCACTTTCTCTCCCCCCTTTTGAAGATAGGGCTGCCCACCAAAAGTGTACAGCCACGCGGGTAGAGTCTTCAACTTTCCTGCATGTCAGGGTTAGTCAAGACTACCAAGTGTAATGAACTCCCCGCTGAATGTTAGCAGCTGCCTGTTGAAAGTGGTAGTCGGTGGCGAAATATCGCTGATGTGGCGCGTAAACAACGCCCAGGGTAGACCGTGTTGATGTCCCAAGAAATTATCGTTTTGCGCCGGGACACGGGTGCGATCCTTCAAAATATATTTTTATGAAGACAACTTTCTTCTTGTCTTGTAGTCGCGACTGCTGCTGCCGTTTCTCCAGGTGGCAGCTGCTGCAATCCCGAAAATTGCTGCTGTTGTCGTGTTGTTGTGGCAGAAATCCTCGCTGTAGATTCTCCAGCTGTCAGCGACCCCAGCAGTCTTGTCCAGACTCGCCGAGGCTTTTGTCGCTATTCTCCGAAAAGTACCGGGCAGAGGCGAAAAACAGCTGCTGCTCTTCCCCCTGACCTCGCAAATATTTGTTTCAAAGTTGAACTCGAACTGTCGATGACGCCAGCTACCTCGGCGATGTTGTCGTGACTCGCCGAAAACTTCGGGGCAGAGGCGAAAAAGCTGTCCTTCCTCCCCCCCACCTGTTGCCATAAATTTTACCGGTGTTGCGGCTGGTACCCCCGAACGGAGTTGGAATTAACTGCCAATCGTGTTCCCGTCGGTTTTGCGCGCTTAACCAAGCGCCTCTGCATCCCCGCCGTTTCGAACGGAACTGCCGACCGTTGCCGCCGAACTCCGCTAAGACCCAGCTCCCAGTACTGCTGCTGAAACCCGTAAGTGTCGGTGCCGAAAATCCTCGTACGCTTGGTCAGTTGCAGGTTGTCCCCTTGAAGAACCGGTGTATCTAGCGTGCCCACCCGTCGCCACTCTCATCGCCTGTGGTTAACCACACTAGCAACCCACCAAAAAGGAGGCGCTTTTCCATGTGGAACCCAGAACTGTGGGTCTACCGGGACCGAATTTCACGGAACCTAGCCGCATCAACGCCGCAGATCTCGCTGTAGGATTTCCCCAGATGGCCACGAAGTATACCGTAAAACTCTCAAACAGCTGGCGAGCAGACGTTCACCCGTCGCCCACCGTCGAAATTGCACCCGAAAATCATGGTTGCGGAATCAAGCCCCGAAGTATTCTCTGCCGTGTAGCCCCGACGTTTCCGCCATTAACCCTGGTACTCCGACGTTCACCCATCTTCGTACCCGTCGAAATTACTTAGCAAATCCCAGGCATCCTTGGCAATACACCCCTCGCCGCGCCTCCATGTAACAATATCAAACCCTTTCGGGGGTCTACCGAATAGACTCCGAAATTCGCGGTGGAGTGGTGTATGGGCTCAGCCTATCACTCAAGTTGCTTGAAGCGGCACCCACAACTTTCCCTCCTTTTTTTTGCTTTCACCCCCCGACAATTTCGCTTGCCGCCGTTCACCCAGCGACCGCTTTTGTCGGATGAGGTATTCTCCATGTTGACCCGCGATTTTTCTGGCGTTCGATGAAGGCGCGAACGCAATCGTAGTCGGAGCGAGTTTATCAGATCAAACTCTCAGCCGGCCGCTTCGCTGCCCACCGTGCCTATCGCATTTAAAAACTCCGCAACTTCGGGAACTCCGTCTTCGCTGCTACACCTTCGTCGGGTAGACCGTCGAATCAGGAGAAACACCGCCAGCTGCCACAACTTCTTCAACTCCGATATTTTCGGCAGGGTAATTGTCGCCGATGGTCCGTTTTTGTCGGGGCCGAAACAGTGTCGCTTGAAGATTTTCTTGAACGCCCAGCTGTCGAACCAGCGCAATACCCGCGCCTTTCTAACCAGCACAGGGCTAAAACACAGGGCCCCACCTTTTTCGTCCAGGGCCAACAGGACTTACGAATTGCCTTCGAGGCCTTCTGGTGTGAGGTATGTGAGCCGTTCGGAAACCTTGGCCGGTAGTGGATCCCATCATGGCTACCGCCGCTTAGCCGAAACTTAGGCATCAGCTTGAGCGTTTCCCTGTAGGTCGTTTTCTCGCCTCCTGAAGCCCGAAATCCGTTTCTCTCGCCAGACCCGCTTTTCCCGCAACTCCGTATATTGTAGCCGGTAGAACCCCCGAAAATCGTGGGTCTAGACGCTGCGCGAAACCGTTGTCCCGTCGGTGTACTGCCCTGTCTGCGGCGCAACTTCCCTTGATCAGGGGGAACCTGTGTCGCCTGAAGTACAGTGTCGGCTGCTGCTGTTGCTCCGATTTTTTCGCCGATCTCGATGCAGGCACAGAAGTGACCCTAACGCGAACAGTCTAGTCGTAGGCGGCCTTTTCCGAACTTTTCGGTGGTCTGAAAATAACTTCCGTCCCACACTGTGCCGCTCCTGCCGAAAAACGCCCACGACGCACCCTCCTGCAGCAACGCCAGCTGCACCCGGGTGGGACGACGATAGACCCCCGCTTTCTTCGGGCAGTCGTCACGCCGCCTTTCCTCGCCGTCGGTTTTTCTGACGCAAATCACACATTGCGCCTGGCTACTCGCACAGCAGTCGCTTTCCACGTGCTGCTACCCGAAATCTTCGCGCACAGTGACGACGCGCCACTTGCCGAAGACCTCCAGCGGACTCATGTGCAACGTGACGACGACACTCGAGGTCACTTGCTGCATGCAGCCCACTCCGAAATTGTCGCGCCCAGTTGTCGGCCACGTGCCGACGCAACTCGCACGACGTCTTGCTTCCGACATCTTCGGACGTGCACTGACGGAGATCCTGTCGACGTTAGCTGCCACACAAATTAACTCCGAAAATGCCGAAACGTAAACTGTTAACTCACGCATTAATTGCGACGACAGCAAAAGCTGTCCGCTACCCGGGGGGGGGGAGGCCACGGTACATCTCGACCGTCGAGGGCAAGGATCCGTCGGTGCCACAGGAGCGCCTTGAAATTCATGGCCGCTAGGAGCAACTACCCGTTCTCCTGGCCGGCTCTTGCGCTGCTCCTGTCACCACGACATCCTTCCCTGTCCCCCCCCCGAGGGGTAATACACTCTAAAAAACGGGTGTCCTTGGAAAGTAGCTCTGATACCAAGTGTTATGAGTTTTACTAGACAGAGTGCGCGGAAGACTTCTATAAAAAGAATGAATTACAGAATGTCGAGAATGATAAAGAGGCATGCATTTATAGGGTCGAAACCGTGGTAGGCGAGGACCTCGGGACGTGGATGGGTTGGAAGTGTCGCGATTGGTGCGGGGCGACTCGGCATTGGTTCGGTGCGGAAGTGTAGGCCGAGCCACCTGACGCGAAGTGCTCGGGCTGTACCCGTTAAGGCAAGGCTACGGTAAGGAATTGGTAAATTCCTTACACCGTGTGGCCCCTCGTAACCCATGTCTGTTACACGCACCTTTGTGGCCGCATACACTCCATGAATGTTGGGTAAGCCCAGTTTACTAGTTTCATCACAAATTCGTAAGCGCCAATCGAGTGCCACTATGTGAGGATAAAATGACACTCACTCGAACTAGTAACTCATAGTCTCTTCATCCTCGTCACTCACCATGCCGCGCCTTCTCCGCCGCTCCCCGCTACCCGTTCACATCAAGAGGGCAATATGCGAGCATCATATTACCCACCCGCTATTGTTCCATGTCGACCGGGCGCGCTGGTGTTGTTCCCGATTCGGTATTCGTCCCGACCGTTCCACCATTGGTCGCGTTCTCAAGGGAGCGGAACAGTGGAAAGCCTCACCTTCGTCTAACAATACCGTCCGCGTGCGCGGCGGTGCTCATCCGGACCTCGAGCACGCCATGGTCCGCTGGATTTCGAACGCCGGACCTGCGGGGATCCCGCCCACCTTGTCGACTATCCGCGACCACGTGGCGGTGATTGCACGCGACATGGGCAAGCCACCCTCTTTCCGCTGCTCTGTCGGGTGGGTTCGCTGTGCTATGCGGCGGAATGGCATCCGCGGCGAGGCCGCCGATCAGGACATGGCGGTGGTGCGGACTTGCCGGGAGAAGCTGCCTCAGCTTCTCATGTACCTTTCCGTTTCGCCGTGCGATGTTTATAATTATGATGAGACGTCGCTGTGGATTTCGGTCCTTCCGCGGAAAGGGGAGTGACGCCGACGAGCGTCGCTAGCCACGGAAAGGGGAGTGACGCCGACGACCGTCGCTAGCCACGGAAAGGCGGCTGCGACGATCCGCGATGGCCTCGCATCGCACGACCCATTTCGTTCCAAGCTGTTTTGAACGCAACGCGGTGGTTGAGGTCGGTTTTCGGGTCGACTCGAAGCCAAGCTCCGCTCCATGCGGCGTTGGTTAGATCTACACCAACTCACGCCGCCAAACTAGTAGTCACCCATCTCGTCCGTCTCGTGTTACTTTCGTTGTGTGCAGTTTAACATCCTTTGCTTCACTGCCTTTTCCCCTTGCGACCTCTCTCCCGCCGGCCATGCGAGCAGCAGCAGATGCCGTCCAGCGAGCAACAGCAGATGCCATTTAGCGAGCAACAGCTGATTCCCGCAGCGCGAGCAACAGCGGCAAAACGGCGCGTTTCCGCGCTGCAGGCGTGGCAAGCGTATCGTCTCAGCCGCCGGCGAACGGCTCGTCTCCTCGCCCCGTACTCAGGCAACTAGGTGAGAGAGGTTTGGCACAGCCAGGTGAGAGGTTTGGCACAGCCAGGTGAGAGGTTTGGCACAGCCAGGTGAGAGGTTTGGCACAGCCAGGTGAGAGGTTTGGCACAGCCAGGTGAGAGGTTTGGCACAGCCATGTGAGAGGTTTGGCACAGCCAGGTGAGAGGTTTGGCACAGCCAGGTGAGAGGTTTGGCACAGCCAGGTGAGAGGTTTGGCACAGCCAGGTGAGAGGCTCGCTACTGCCAGGTGAGAGGCTCGCTACTGCCAGGTGAGAGGCTCGGCACAGCCAGGTGAGAGGCTCGGCACAGCCAGGTGAGAGGCTTGGCATAGCCAGGTGAGAGGCTCGGCACAGCCCGGTGAGAGGCTTGGCACGGCCAGGTGAGAGGCTCGGCACGGCCAGGTGAGAGGCTCGGCACGGCCAGGTGAGAGGCTCGGCACGGCCAGGTGAGAGGCTCGGCACGGCAGGTGAGAGGCTCGGCACGGCCAGGTGAGAGGCTCGGCACGGCCAGGTGACAGGCTCGGCACGGCCAGGTGAGAGGCTCGGCACGGCCAGGTGAGAGGCTCGGCACGGCCAGGTGAGAGGCTCGGCACAGCGAGATGAGAGGCTCGGCACAGCGAGGTTAGAGGCTCGGCACAGCCAGGTGAGGGTCTGCACAGAGAGGTGAGGCCGGTCGTTGCTTGTGGTGTTGGCTCTCTCCCATCACCTCCACTGCTCCCCCTCCTCCCTCTCCTCTCCCCTTGCGCAGGTGCCACTTTCTCATGTGTCAGTTGCGACGAGAAAAAGAGAGTATAATAATAGAGATTGATAGGATGTGTTCATATGTATGCTTGTACAGTAATCAACTATAAGCCAGTGTAGCCAGGCCTGGGGAGGCTGGTTGGTTCGGGCTAGGCCCGGGGGGTTGGTTGGGGCCACCCCTGGGGGTGTAAGAGGATTGCGTTTTGGGGCTGAAGAGCGGTTCGGGCCAGAGCCAGAGAGGTCCGGCCAGGCCCATGGAGGCCTTTCCAGGGGCAATTTGGCTGGACTTGTCCGAACCAGCTGGTTTGGGCCGGGTTCGGTTCGGGCAGACCCGGAGCGATCGGGGCAGACGCGGAAAGGTTGGGGCAGACTCGTAGCGCTCTGGGTGGAGCTGTTGAGGCCCGCGAGGTGAGGCCCCTCGCGCTTGCTCCCATTGTTGCCCCGCTCTTTTGACAAGGAAACAGAGATGGATAGAGAGAAACATCAGAAACAGAGACAGATGGAGAGAAGAATCAGAAACATGGAGAGGAAGGGAGAGAAACAGAGACAGGAACAGAGAGCTGCTCCCTTCTTCTCACCTCTGCTCCCCTCCACTCACCTCTGCTCCCCTCCACTCACCTCTGCCGCCTGGTTACTGTTCCTGCCGCCCGGTTACTGTTCCTGCCGCCCGGTTACTGTTCCTGCCGCCCGGTTACTGCTCCAGCCGCCCGGTTACTGCTCCTGCTGCCCGGTTACTGTTCCAGCCGTCTTGTCACAGAAAGAGAAACAGGAACAGGAACAGTAACAGAAGAACGCCAAGGTAACAAAAATGTAGGAACATCTCTTGCATGTTGCTTTGTGGCCATGCCATGCCAGGGATAGGGGGGGACCATGCCATGCCAGGGATAGGGGGGGGCATGCCATGCCAGGGATAGGGGGTGCGGGTTGGGGGGCAGTGAGGGGCTGTGAGGAGGATTGGGGGGTAGGGGGGCCTTAGGGGGGCCTTGGGGGGGCCGTGGGGGGGTTTTTCCAAGGATTATGTTTCCAAGGCCCATTGTGATTGTTGTAACCTCTCTTGTATTGTACGCTGTACATTGAGTGATTGTATTCAAAATAACCTTTCATCTTGCATTTCTTGTTGCCGCTTCGTTTCAATTCTTGCCTTTACTCGTTCCTTTGCCCCGCCTATTCCTTACATTCCTCCATCCGTTCGATTGTTTCCCCCACAGACCGCATCGTGGAGCTTCGGATTTGCCCTGACGAAGCCACAACCCCGCGTCGCTCCAGCAGCAGCGGAAGCTTCGGCGCTGCTTCCGGCGGCTCCCCGTCCCGCGGAGGTGGAAGCCCCGTTTCCCCGACCGCCGCCGCCGCTGCCGTAGCCGCCGCGTCTGCCGCCGGGAATCTAGGAAAGCGATGTTCTTCTATCGGAGGGGGAGCGGGGGGGATGGAGCGGGAGGGGGGCGGAAGCGATTGCGCGGATCTGATGGACCTCTCGGGGGAAGGAGGCGAGGGGGAGGCGGAGGGGGAGGGGAGCGGGGGTGCGGGGGATGGGGAGGGGGAAGGGGAGGGAAGGCGAGACGTGGAGGGGCAAGTGCGAAGGTACTCCTTTGATGGCCGAGGGGGAGGGAGAGGCGCGAGCGGCGAGTTGTCGTTTCTTGCTGCTGTGAATAATCACTCCCAAGGTGCGTTTGATGGCGTAGACACTAAAGGTGTGCCTGTTGTAGGTTGTAGAATTGTTGAATTTAGAGAAACTAGACATTTCATCCTGCTGTTGCCGTTTTGTATGATTTCTTACAGCCCCCCTTGATGATGCTTTTGCTCGCCTTTACACGTTTTTTCTACTCAAACCCTGTTTGCCACTGTAACGCTTCTTTTCCCCCGATTCCTCGTACGTTCCTGTGCCTCCCCCCACCCGCCCTCCGCCTTTATACCTGTTGCCTGCTCCTTCCACCCCTCCTTTGCCTGCTCCAACACCCCCACCGCCTCCCTCCTCTTACCGCTCCCGACCTTCCCTTACGCGTTTTCCAGCCGTACCAGGTTTGGGACCGGACCAAGCGGCAGCTCTGACAAGAGGCTCGGCAGCAGGAGGAGCTAGCCTCGGCAGCCGCCCTCACAGCCCCTTCACCACCACCAGCGGTGCTACTGGTGGTGCCACTGCTGCTGCTCCTGCTGCTTCCGCCGCTGCTTCTGCAACTGCTGCTGCTGCTGGCGCTTCTGCTGCAGCCGGTGCTCCTGCTACTGTTACTGCTGCAGCTGCAGCTGTTGCCGGTGTTGGTGCTGGTACGGGTGCTGTTGGCAGTGCTGCTATTGCTGCTGCAGGGGTTGCTGGGGGGGTTGGAGGAGCAACAACCAGAGCGCATCGATTCGGCAATCTCGGAGCGACAAGGCTTGCGCCTTTCGAGTCCAGCCAAAGGCAAATTGGAGGGGCGGCGATGGGGACAGGGACGTGTAGTGGGTGCGGCTTGGGGGGCGGTGGCAGCATCAGTGCTCACCTGGGCGGCAGTAGCGGGAATCTGGGCGGCAGCGGGGGTGCAAATCTGGGCGGAGGGGGGGGTGGCGGTGTGACGATAGGGAGTTGTGGTGGGCACAGAGTGGTGAATCTGCATTTGTCCTCGGTGGTGCTGGCAGCGAAGTCTGCCTTCTTCCGCACGCTCTTCACGTGTGGCTTTAAGGAGACGTGCCAGAACAACCCTGTGGTCCTCAACGTCTCGCCAGAAGGTAAAGTATGCGACCCGCATTCCACCAGACACTTGCAACAGGCAGGCGCTGTGTGCCAAGCCAGCATGCAGTGCACTCGGCCTTCTTCCGCGCGCTTTTCCCCGCCACAAGCTAAGGTGCTGGGAAACAGGAAAGTATCCACAAGCCTTTTTTGTCAAGCCTGCCTGCCTTTCACTCTAACCTTGTGTCGCACCCCAACCCCCAATCCCCTCCCCCCATTTCTCCTTCCCCCGCAGAGGAGGGCCCAGTAATCGACCTGCTGCGCTTCATCTACACGGACGACATGCAGGAGGGCAGCAGCAATTCAGAGGACATAATCACGATGTTCCTTCCACTCACTCCCTTGCACCTCTTCCCACTCCCGCTCTCCCTTGCACCTCTTCCCACTCCCGCTCTCCCTTGCACCTCTTCCCACTCCCGCTCTCCCTTGCACCTCTTCCCACTCCCGCTCTCCCTTGTCATCGTCAGAGGAAGGCCCAGTGATCGACCTACTCCGCTTCATCTACACGGGGGACATGGCGGAGGGCAGCAGCGACCCGGGGGACATCATCAAGATGTACCTCGTGGCCGACAAGTTCGGCGTCGCCTCGTGCATGAAGATCTGCCTCGAGCGCCTCGTCAACCTCCCCATGACCGTCCCCACCGCCTGCCTCTACCTCTCGCTCCCCGACTCCATGCACTCGCACCGGGGGGTCGCGCAGCTGCTGGAAGCTTCTCGGGGGTTTCTGGTGGCGCATTTCAGGGATCTGGAGCGGGTGCACAAGGGGGAGGAGTTTCTTGAGCTGCCGCTGGTGGGCGTGCAGACGCTGCTGGCCAGTGATGAGCTGAATGTGAGGGACGAGCTCACGGCGTTCCATGCCATGGTGGAGTGGCTGCGGCACCACCACGATGACCTGGATGACAGGAAGTGAGTGGTCTTGTCTTTCTCATTCCCCCCTCCTCGTTTCCTCCTCATCCCCTCCTTCCCCCTTCATTTCCCCCTTCGCCCCCTCTCACGCACACACATGCATGCGCGCACACACACGCCGTTTCTTGCTGCAAGCGAGGGACGAGCTCACGGCGTTCCATGCCATGGTGGAGTGGCTGCGGCACCACCACGACGACAATTCGGATGACAGGAAGTGAGTGTGCTCTGGTTGTTAGTCACGACCTGCATGACAGAAAGTGAGAGCCTCGAGGTGCAGAGTGCTGCACTCATGTCCTCACCATCATGCCTCAATCAATCCTCTTGTTCCCTCTCCAACACCTCCCACCACACACCACCACTATCCAATGCACACCACCAGGCGGGCAGCAGTGCGTCTAGCGGAGCACGTGCGATTCCCCCTCATGGCAGGCGACGACCCCGATGACGTGGTGCTGTGCTCTGGTCTACTCATCATCAAGCATCAATGCTCTTGTTCCCTCTCCACCACTCCCCACCGCACACCACCACACTCCACCAGGCGGGCAGCAGTGCGTCTAGCAGAGCACGTGCGGTTCCCCCTCATGACAGGGGACGACCTTGAGGACGTGGTGCTCAAGGCGCCTGAAGTGGACAGCCCGGAATGCCAAGCGCTGGTGAGTTATTAATTTGGTGGGGGAGGGGGCTTGTAGGGCGCGACAGGAGGGTTGTGGGTGCTTGGGGGGGTTACCATGCTGCTCTCAAGGGTGTGGTGCTCAAGGCACCTCAAGTGGACAGCCCCGAGTGCCAGGCGCTGGTGAGATTTTATATAGGCTGGCGGGCGCTGGTGAGAGGTGCTGGGGAGGGTGGGTGGGCTTTCAGGGTGTGTCAGGAGGGGGGGTTGCAGCAGGGTGAAGGGGTGGGGAAGGGGTTGGTGCTGGCCTCGAGGGTGTGGTGCCCAAGGCGCCCGAGGTGGACTGCCTCGAGTGCCAGGCGCTGGGGGGAGTTGGGCGTTGGGGGGAGTTGGGCGCTGGGGAGAGTTGGGCGCTGGGGGAAGTTGGGCGGGAGAGCGATTAGGCAGGTCAGGTTTACAAGGAGTCAAGGTGTTGGGTTGCCGGGCTTGATGGTGTGCTGTATGGTGAAGTCAACGCCTTGCTCCCTCCCCATCTTTCTCTTTACCGTCCCCCCTCTTCCGTTCATATCTCTTATTTCCTGCCAGGTGAGGGAGGCAGCATGGTTCCGAGCATACAGCTTGGTGCGTCGGCTGCGCCTCATGAACGAGACGGCCGCCACGCACAGGCGCTTCTGGCAGCGCCGCTGGAACCGCAACTCCGTGGGCCACGTGTACTTCGATATTCACCTGGAGAGGTTTCAGGTGGGTGCTCTGTTGGTGTCAATCAGGTAGGCTGTGTTCAGGGTTTTGCGCCACTTCTGAGGCGCCTAGAGGATGTGGTTTTGCGCCACTTCTGAGGCGGCTAGAGGATGTGGTTTTGCGCCACTTCTGAGGCGCCTAGAGGATGTGGTTTTGCGCCACTTCTGAGGCGCCTAGAGGATGTGGTTTTGCGCCACTTCTGAGGCGCCTAGAGGATGTGGTTTTGCGCCACTTCTGAGGCGCCTAGAGGATGTGGTTTTGCGCCACTTCTGAGGCGCCTAGAGGATGTGGTTTTGCGCCACTTCTGAGGCGCCTAGAGGATGTGGTTTTGCGCCACTTCTGAGGCGCCTAGAGGATGTGTTTTTGCGCCACTTCTGAGGCGCCTAGAGGATGTGGTTTTGCGCCACTTCTGAGGCGCCTAGAGGATGTGTTTTTGCGCCACTTCGCTCGCCTTCGTCCGTGCAGTGACAGCCGCTGCAAGAAGGAGTTTGGATCATATGGGATAGCTAAACTGAAGGAATCACATTTTTCTGACTATTTTTTCCTCCTCTCCCCTTCCCTCCCCTAACCTCCGCTCCGTTCCCCTCCCTTCCACTTCCCTCCCCTCCACCCCCTCCCCTCCCTTCCACTTCCCTCCCCTCCACCCCCTCCCCTCCTCTCCCCTCCCCTCCCCTCCTCTCCCCTCCGCTCCCCTCCCCTTTCCTTCCCTCCCCTCCATTCCCCTCCCCTCCTCTCCCCTCCCCTCCTCTCCCCTCCCCTCCTCTCCCCTCCCCTCCTCTCCCCTCCCCTCCTCTCCCCTCCCCTCCCATCCCCACCGCTCCCCTCCACTCTCTTCATCCCTCTCTTAACTCCAGGCGCTGGCAGTGGCAGCGACGGTGGAGTCTGCCACGTTTGGGATCGGTGGGAAGCGGTTCTACCTGTCAGCGCGGCACGGGAGGCGGGACGATGGCACGGAAACGCTTGACATCCACCTTCACCTTGAGAACAGCCACAGCGTGCAGCCGGAGATCCAGGTATGGTTGATTTGAGGCCAACCTCAGACCCGGGTGTGATTCACTCCAACCTCATACCACTGCAGGGAGGGGGGTGATGGTGCAGGGAGGGGGATGATGGTGCAGGCACTCTACTCCAGGGTAGCATCTGAAATGGGGGTCTTTGGACATTCACCTGCACCTTTGCATTCACCTGCACCTTTGCATTCACCTGCACCTTTGCATTCACCTGCACCTTTGCATTCACCTGCACCTTTGCATTCACCTGCACCTTTGCATTCACCTGCACCTTTGCATTCACCTGCACCTCTGTCGCTTTCTCCCCGTCCCCTTGCCCTTCCACCTTCCCTCCCCCCTCCTGCTCCCCTTCCTTTCTGCCTTCCTTCCATTCCACCTTCCATTCCCCCTTCCCTACGCCCTTCCCCTCCCTCTCTTCCCTCCCCCTCACCTCACCTCTTCGCTCTTCCCCCTCGTGATCTGAGCTCCATCGTATGCCAAGAGGTGGTGTATAGGCCTACCTTTGTGACCGCGTGACCAAGGGGTTTGGGCGCAATGCGAGCAATTTAAAATGGTTTTTTTTCACCTCCTTCCCTGCTTTCTTCTCTCCCCCACTTTCCTCCAACCCCCTTCCATCTCCGTCCCCTCCACCCCTCCCCTCCCATCCCCCCCGTCCTCCCTCCTCATCCCTTTCCCCCTTCTTCTTTCAGGTGAGCTTCATATTCTACGCCAAGCGGTGGCCCGAGGGCCAGTTCGACTACCTGCGGGACCGCGTCACCAAGGGGTTTGGGCGCAACGCGAGCAACTGGGGGTACAGCAACATCCTGGGGCGGCCGTGGGCGGATGTGGTGCAGGATGAGAGCAAGTACTTCAAGAACGGCGTCATGTCCGTCTTTGCTGAGGTGCAGATCCTGGAGGACGCAGGCCGCGGGCCCGTTGTAGGGGGGTGAGGTTGGGGGCGAGAGCGGGGGTACAGCGAGCAACCGGGGGGTGGGGGGGGGCCTAGAAGCTAAGCGCTGCCTTGTGTTGTATTTGCTGGGGTGCAAAACAAAGTGTGAATGAAGGTATCCTAGCACATGCAGTTAGTGGGGTTTGAAGTCTGTACTTTGTTTCCAAGACTCGCCTTTTTTTTCCTTGCCCGCACTGAATCATTAGCATTAAGATACAAGTGAGACACAACAATACATCAAAAGATTCGGTGGCTTTAGGTAAAACTGCTGTTACATCATCCCTGGCCCTGTGCTCGTTGACCGGTACTCAGGTGTGTACTCCAACAGGGATGGAGAACTTCATGTCATAAGCGTTACAAAAGAAAACGTCCGCGCTAAAATACATGCTGGTTCCGGCAGCAGAGGACGGCACTTTGACGCTGCAAGGACATAGAGCAGAGCCGGTGACATCAGCAAATCATATTTTGACCGGAAAAAAAAAAACAAACAAACAAACAAACAAACAGAATGTGTAAATGCCAGAGAATATTTTACGTACCGGATTGCCTGGCCCAAGAAAGTGAATTTTGCCAGCACCTTTCCACCTACGTCGGGATCACAGTCGAGAAAGGCATCCTTTGAAGGATATAGATAAAGGCGCTTGGTGCCGACAAATCCGGCGTTCCAAAACACTGTTTGGAGTACCCAAAAAAAATGGTCAGAAATAAGTGAGGGTGAGAGAAAGTGCAACAGAGAGAGAAAGTGCAACAGAGAGAGAGAGTGAGAGAGAGAGAGAGAGAGTGAGAGAGTGAGAGAGAGAGTGAGAGAGTGAGAGAGAGAGTGAGAGAGAGTGAGAGAGTGAGAGAGAGAGAGAGAGAGGGAGAGGGAGAGGGAGAGGGAGAGGGAGAGGGAGAGGGAGAGGGAGAGGGAGAGGGAGAGGGAGAGGGAGAGGGAGAGGGAGAGAGAGAAAGACGTACCAATGATATCAGATGGCTGCACCTTCTTTGGCACAACTTGTCGAGTAAAAAAGGCAAAAGGGACAAGATAAACCATTCCCTGCATGCAAAAGCAAACGGATGGGGATTATTTGCGCAAGGCACCCTAACAAAACAAGGACTGGAGTCTAGATTCAAGGCGGGTTTAAGGCACTCCTGTAGTCAAAACCGGTCATGTGAGTTACTGAGGCTCCTAAGACAGACTCAGAGCAACAAGAGCAGCAGTGGGGGTCTGGGCGTCGTAAAGAAATAGCAGTGCTCACGCACCTTGGGAGTGGTCCTGGTGGGCTTGCTGCTATTAATCCCTCTGGCGATGGCGCCAGTGGTGGTGGCGCTGTCAGCGTAACCAGTGCTGCTGCCAGTGTTGGCGGTGTTGCTGCCAGTGGTGGCGTTGCGGGCAACGGTGGAGCGGGAACTGGGTACGAGGCGTACCGCCTCCAAACCTGCGCATACAGCACGAGCGACCTGTCAGAAACGAGATGCGGAGAGCGTGGCGGCCCAGAGGGCAATCGAGTCTGCGAGTTTGCCTCGGACCGAGTGTTACATCCCCTGACCCGGTGGGGACACAGGCGCGCATAATGCACTTTCTAGCTGGGTCACACATGTGGGACAGGTAAAACCCTTAAAAGCTCTTCCAGCACCCGTCCCAAGAAGAAATAATTATTAATAGAAAATATAGAAAATAAAAGAACTCGTGAAGGACAACTTGTTGGGGGATCATGCATGATAAAGAGTCCTAACGTCTCAAAAAAGTTGGGGGGCGCAACTCACCCCACTTGCATCCTACGAGGCGATGGGCGATGGGCGAACCAGGAAGGGAAATGTGTGCGAGGGAGAGGCGGACTTACAGCATACAAGAACGAGAATCACGGAAGCCAAGCAGAGAGCAGGAAGCCGCGCCATTTTTGTCCTACTACTTCATCACAAAGTTCCTGGCTTTTTCGAAATGTGTGCGCAGGGGTTCGGGTCCAAATTGCAGGCACAAACACCCACAACTCCCCGACTGAAATTTCAGGCTATGAAAATCGCCCGCGCTTCGCCTGTGAAATTTCGCGGGAGCAAATCAGGTGGTTTTCAGCGCGAATTCTGGCTGTTCATTCGTTCAGACCGCGACTCGAACTGAAAAATGTCAATTTCGCGCCTCGAATCTCAATTTTGTTGCATTGTGTGCTTTCGATATCTGATTCGACACTGTATAAAACTGGTTTTGGGCTCGGGTGTATTTTTTGTCATGTCAACAAACATGTTAATACCAGAGGTACTTACACATTATATAATGTACTTATAATAATGCTCCAAATAATCTAAGGTTTCAAGACTGGGATTCTAGTACTATATTTAAAGAAATGCGTGCAAGTTTATGCCTATGCGACACAAAATGTTGTCTCAACGTCTCTTTCTTTTTAGCGATGTATCTTTTAAAATTGTATACAATCACTATATTGCAAGCGTGCTGGACAAATTTGGTGCCACTTGCACCACCTGGTAGCAAGGTGTGTTGTTTCAAACTATCGAGCTCGGAATACTGTGTGCACGGATAGGCATCAATGACACGCGTTGCCGCCTCGACGCCTTGTTGTTTCTTTTTGGCAGATATTCTTCTGAAAAAATACACATTTACTATCTTGCAAACATGCTG
Source organism: Closterium sp. Naga37s-1 (assembly GCA_947471745.1). Classification (NCBI taxonomy): domain Eukaryota; kingdom Viridiplantae; phylum Streptophyta; class Zygnematophyceae; order Desmidiales; family Closteriaceae; genus Closterium; species Closterium sp. Naga37s-1. The sequence goes on along the minus strand of CANJKZ010000853.1, from coordinate 97,546 downwards.
GTACAAATTTGGTTCCATTCGCAGCACGTGGTAGGAATATATGGTGTTTCAAACAATTGAGCAGGGAAACCTGTGCGAGGATAGGACTGTGCGCGACGTGGTGCTGTATCGACGTCCGTTTGTCATTTGTAATAAGGTTTCTCTTGATCATTCAAGTATCTACTATGTTGCAAGCATGCTGGACGGATTTGGTACCATTCGCAGCACGTGGTAGGAATATATTGTGTTTCAAACAATTGAGCAGGGAAAACTGTGCGACGATAGGCCTGTGCGCGACGTGGTGTTGTATCGACGTCCGTTTGTCATTTGAAACAAGGTTTCTCAGTACTGCCGTGTGGGCCGGGGGGGGGGCCCAAGCGTGAACGCGGCAGGGGAGTGTCAACGGGAGTTGTGTTTGGCCCCGTCCTCGCTTGGGCGGAGCCGACCGTGGGAGCCACGAAATCGCAGTGGCCCGTGGCAGCCACGAAATCGCAGTGGCCCGTGGCAGCCACGAAATCGCAGTGGCCCGTGGGAGCCACGAAATCGCAGTGGCCCGTGGGAGCCATGAAATCGCAGTGGCCCGTGGGAGCCACGAAATCGCAGTGGAGGTCCGCGGTGGCCGAGAAACCGCGGGAGGACCGCGAAATACCCGGTCAACCAGGATACCCGGGCGACGTGCGCGAAAGTCGCCGGGGATGTTGTCTGCGAGGACGACCTCGGGGGTGGTATCCCGAGGTCGACGTGGCTGGTGGGCGCCGTCACGGGTGAAGTGTCTGCGCTGGGCAAGTGACGGGGAGTTGGGCGCCAACCAGCTGCACGCACCTGCGAAGCTGGTGCACCGTTGTCCCGCGGATGCGACTCTGTGCAGCCGACATACTGCAGCGTTGGCGCACCGCGGACTTGCAACGTTGGCAGGCCGCGACTCTGCTCTGCTGGAGCGCGGTCGACCAAGTCGTGCTGGCACGCGGTCGACCGTGCTGCGCTGGCAGTGGACCAGCAGCCTTGCTAGGTCTGATGTAGTCATTGTTGCCAATGTTGCTAAAATCATTCTGAACTTTTGTTGTGACTTTTTCCTAGTGAAACTCTTGCCGATTTTCCCCGTGAACTAGCAAGCAGTGTTAGCACTTGGAAACGACTAAGGAACGAACGAACGCTACGATCACTCTTGCCCCGTGCCTAGCCCGTAGTCTAGCTCCCGTTGCACAAGTTATCTCCGCAACGTCGACCTCGTTGAGCAGGGACGCAGGTCGGTGCAGAGGACACGCCCGGAGTACGTCGCCCGACCGAGCACCTCTCCCACTGCCAAGACGAGCAGCATCCCGTCGCCGTCCTCCTGCAACTTCACGCCGTGCTCCTTTAGTTGGCCGGACGACAGCAGGTTGGCCCGCACACCCGGGACGTACAGCACGTCGAGGATGAGCACCTGCTTCCCGGCCTCCCCTTGCAGGGCGACGGTGCCGCGGCCCTGGACGTCCTGCAGCGCCCCATTGAAGCCGCGCACGTGCTTGATGGAGCCGCTCGGCTGCAGGCCGACGAAGAGTTCCTTCGTCCCCATCAGGTGGTGGGAGCAGCCGCTGTCTAGTAGGACCACCGCCGGGTTCGCCTGCACAGCTGCCGCCACCGCCTGGAAGTCCTCCTCGGCCTCTGGCGCCAGTGAGACGGTCGGCTCCACGACGCCGACCAGCGAGCACGACGCCGTCTTATCGTCCCGCCCCTTGCCGCCAGCAGAGGAGTCGGCGTCCTTCGCCGAGGTCGACGTCGTTGACTGCTTCTCCTTGCGCGGCTTGTTTCCTCCTCGACGAGGACGACGACTGCCAGACCTCCCGCGGCCTCCCTTGGCGTCGTCGTCGTCGGAGTCACTATGGTCGGGGCACTCGAAGGAGAGGTGGTCGGGGTCGCCGCACAGCCAGCACTCCCGACGTCGACCTCCTCCTCCTCGACCGCTGTCCTTGGTCGACTTCCTCTTGTCGACTTCCTTGGTCGGCTTCCAGCCACTGCTACCACCGCCGCCGGACGGTCCACGCTGCCCCGGTCGACCTCCTTGCTTCGCCGGGGCGACAAAGTTCTCCTGCGCCAAGAGCTCCTGGGACCGCTCTGCCTCCTGCATCGCCTCGTCCTGCAGGATGTACGAGGTCAAGTTGTCCTCGTTGAGCGTCGTCCTTGTGCTCGGCGCCATCGACAGCCGCTTCAGGAGGTTGTAGCTGCTCGAGAGTCCCTGCATGACGTGGGTGACGTACGACGCCGTCGAGTACTGCGCGCTGGCCATCCTTATGGTGGCGAGAATTCGCCGGGCTCGGTTGCAGTAGTCGGTCGCCGTCTCCTCGTCGCCCATACGCAGGTGCGTCAGCTGTCCCTCCAGCTGGGCGATGAACAAGTCGTCGGTGACTTGGTAGGTCGACTCAATGAAGTGCCACGCCCGGTGGCCGGCGTCGAGGTACTCTCGGCACCACTTCAGGGCGATCTGCACGCCTGGCGAGCAGCACCGCGAGATGACCGTGAAGGTCAACAGCTGCACGGTGCGAAACTCCGCTCGTAAGTCGGCGTTGTGCTCCTCCGGCGTCGCCACGGTCCCTCGGGCGAAGCCAATCAGCCCGGCCATCTCCAGCTGGGGCTCGATAGCTTCCTTCCAGGTGAGAATGTCTGGTCGACCAACGAGCGGCGGGGTGACCAAGATCCTGTCCAGCGTAAACTTGAAGTAGCCGTAGCTCGGTGCAATCCCGCCCGCCGTCACCTGGGTCGCCGACATCGGCGACAATCCGCTTCGTCGACCTCCGACGTCGCTCTGCGAGGAGCCTGCAGCCGCCGACGACTGCACCCCTCGCGCCTGAACGCCGCCGACTTCATCGGCGTGAATCACACCTCTCTGCCTCGACGTGCCTCCCGCACTGCTGCCGACTTGGCCACCTCCGGCGTTGACGCCCACGTCGACGCCGCCTTCGTTGGTCACCGGTCGAGGAGAAGCTGGTCGAGAAGGGGGATGCTCCGTCGCCCACACGGAGCGGAGTCCAGCCTCGACGACTGCCCAGGGTATCGTCCCGTACTCCTGAGCCTCATGGCGTCTCCTCGCATCCTCCAGCCGTCCCTCCAGGGTGTCCATCACCTTGGTGTCACCTACGCGCACGTTAGTGACTGTACGGCTGCCGGCCTACGAACAACTTAGGTAAGTGACCTCTACGTCGACCTGACTGAAAGGTAAGTCGTGTGCCGTCCACGCTCACCGCACCATGCGGAGATAACTACTACAACGGAAGCTAGACTACCGGCTAGGCACGGGTGCTCGTGTGATCTCTGCGTTCGTTGGTCCTTAGTCGTTTTCCTAGTGCACACACTGCTTGCTAGTTCACGGGGCAAATTGGCAAGAGTTTCACTAGAGAAAGTTGACAACAATGGTACAATGAAGTTGGCATGGCTAGACTACATCAGAGCTAGCATTCAGGTGGCCAGGTCGACTGCCAGCACAGCATGGTCGACCGCGTTCCAGCACGACTTGGTCGACCGCGCTCCAGCAGTGCAAAGCCGACGGCGTGCCAACGTTGCAGGTTGACGGCGTGCCAGCGTTGCTCCCACAGAACAGCATCGCACCAGCTTCGCAGGTGCTCGCAGATGATTGGCGTGCGGAGCCTTGTCACCTGCACAGCGCACACACCAAGTCAACCTGGCGTTGACGACTGCATCTGATCAGCCACGTCGACCTCGGGATACCACCACCGAGGTCGGACTCGCCAACTTCGCCTGGGCGACCGTCGCACTCCTCCGCAGAACCTCGTCACCCAGGTAACCTGGTCGACCGGGCAACCACGTCGACCAGATGCTCCTGTATGTGCCCGTCGACCTCCCAAGTCGACGGCCACCTCCAGTCGTCCTCACCAGGTCGACCACACCCCTGGTCGACCAGCTCCAGGTCGACGTCACTCCAGGTCGACGTCACTCCTAGTCGACCAGCTCCACGTCGACTAGCACAGTCGTCAGCCGACCACCCAAGTCGGCTACCCGAAGTCGGCGTCACCAAGTCGACGCCCCTTCTACGTCGGCGCCGACTTCCGGGCCCACCTCTTGAAGTCGGCGGACTTGCAAGTCGGCGACCTTGCAAGTCGGCGACCTCCCAAGTCGGTGACCTTGCAAGTCGGTGACCTTGCAAGTCGGTGACCTTGCAAGTCGGTGACCTTGGGAAGCCGGCGCCGACTTCCAGGTCGACGTGCCACATCGCCGACCACCAGTTGAAGTCGGCCGCCGGCTTCCCAAGTCGGCGGCATTGCAGTGGCCCCGTGCAAGTCGACCAACCCCGTCGACCAGCTCGCCCAAGTCGGCGTCGCCCACTACTGCAAGTCGGCTGTACCTCCCGTACACCCAACCACGAAGTCGGCTCCGCCCAAGCGAGGACGGGGCCAACAACAACTCCCGTTGACAGTGGAGGCAGCGGCAGCGGCGGTGGAGGTGGAGGCGGTGGTGGTGCTGGCCGAGGAGGTACCGCACAGCGTGGAGGCTTTGGCGGTAGCCAGCGCCAGCAGCAGCCGCGTTCCCGTGAGACCCTTTCGCCCCAGCAGCTTCGTGAGTGGTACGCTGGGCGTGGGAGGGCTGGGGGTGTTGGTCCCTGCACTTACGTTCTTCGCACAGGCGGGCGTCGTGGAGAGACGTGCGGTGGACCGCACACTTCGCAGCGCTGCTTCGGTCACCTGACTGACGCCTGGCGTGCACAGTTTCCTGAAGGCGCTGAGCTCCCCCGCTGGGGTGATCTGCTGAAGCAGAATGTTGCTATCTTTGATCTTGATTTCGATGCTATCCTTGCTGCCATGTATGCTGTGACTGATAGCGTTGAGGGTGACTGTTACCTGTGTGTTCCGCCCGACCCGGGCATTGAGGCTGCTGCTCTAGGTGCTAGTGAGTCTGCTGCTCCAGGTGCTAGTGAGTCTGCTGCTCCAGGTGCTGTTGAGTCTGCTCTCTCTGGTACTGCACCTACTGAGGCCTTGCACACTTTCACACTTGACTCAGGTGCTTCGCGCTCTTTCTTTTGCGACAGCACCACGCTCACGCCGCTCAGTCGGCCTGTCGCGGTCTCCCTGGCTGACCCCTCTGGGGGCCCAGTCCTTGCGCACTCCTCCACGGTTCTCCCGTGTCATGCGGCTCCGTCCGGCTCGCTGTCTGGTCTTCACCTCCCCTCGTTCTCTACGAACTTGGTGGCGGGTGCTGATCTTCAAGACGGGGGTGTCCACCAGTTCACCCCTGCCTATCAGCGTGTGACGCACTGCACGTGTGCTCGGACGGGCCGTCACCTGGCCACGTTCACCCGTCGGCCAGGTTCCAGCCTATACACCCTTACCACTGAGTCTCCTCCTGTTCCTGCGTCCGGTCAGGTAGCCGCGTCTGGTCAGGTGTTTGCTGCCGCTTCCAGGTCTAGTCCGGCGTCTGCCCCCTGCTCGTGTCGACCTCTGTCACACGAGACTCTCCTTTGGCACCACCGCCTTGGTCACCCCTCCCTGCCTCCCGTGTCCTTGTCTCTGGTCTCCCCCCTTCCCTCCCTCCCCTTCCTCCGGGGCCTGCCCCTACCTGTGTTCCCTGTGTTGAGGGCCGACAGCGCGCCGCTCCTCACTCCTCCGAGTTTCCTCCGACAAAGGCTCCTCTGCAGACTCTCCACATGGACGTGTGGGGCCCAGCCCGCGTCCGTGGACAGGGTCACGAGCGTTACTTCCTACTGGTTGTTGACGACTACTCGCGTTACACCACAGTCTTCCCCTTGCGCCGCAAGGGTGAGGTCACTGAGGTGTTGATCGACTGGATCCGCGCTGCTCGTCTCCAGCTCAGAGAGAGTTTCGGCTCGGACTTTCCTGTTCTGCGCCTGCACTCAGACAGAGGTGGTGAGTTTTCCTCCGACCTTCTGAGAGCTTTCTGTCTTGCGGAGGGCATCCGCCAGACGTTCACGCTTCCGGCCTCCCCACAGCAAAATGGGATTGCTGAGCACCGCATTGGCATGGTCATGGACGTCGCTCGCACGTCCATGATCGATGCGGCTGCTCCCCATTTTCTGTGGCCGTTCGCTCTTCAGTACGCTGCGCATCAGATCAACCTTCAGCCTCGTGTCTCTGTACCGGAGACCACACCTACTCTGCGGTGGACGGGGAAGGTTGGTGATGCGTCTGTGTACCGTGTCTGGGGATCTCTTGCTTTTGTCCGCGATACCTCCGCGGACAAGCTGTCCTCTCGTGCTGTTCCCTGCGTTTTCCTTGGCTTCCCCCCTGACGCCCCTGGGTGGCAGTTTTACCACCCCACCTCGCGCCGTGTTCTGTCCTCTCAGGACGTCACGTTTGACGAGTCGGTCTCCTACTACCGTCTCTTTCCCTACCGCACTGCCCCTCTCCCCCCCCCCGCCGCTCTTCCTCGCACCAGGTACTCCTCCGGTAGACCCCCTCCCCCCTCAGGGTCCTGCCCCTTCAGGTGTGTCCCAGGTAGACCCTGTCGAGCCGATCGAGGTAGCTGTTGACTCTGGTGCTGCTAGGGGTGCGGAGCGTGGGGGTGCTGAGCCTGGGGGTGCTGAGCCTGGGGTTGCTGAGTCTGGGGGTGCTGAGCCTGGGGGTGCTGAGCCTGGGGGTGCTGAGCCTGGGGTTGCTGAGTCTGGGGGTGCCGAGACTGGAGGTCCTCCGAGTGTCCCGTCGCGGCGGGAGCCCCTCTCTCCATGCAGCTTCGTGAGTGGTACGCTCGGCGCTGTAGCCGTGCTGCAGGAGCTGGGGGGCCTACTGCTGGAGGTGCTACTGGTGCTGGAGCTGCTGGAGGTGCTGCTGGTGCTGGAGCTGCTGGAGGTGCTGCTGGTGCTGGAGCTGCTGGAGGTGCTGCTGGTGCTGGTGCTGCTGGAGGTGCTGCTGGTGCTGGAGCTGCTGGAGGTGCTGCTGGTGCTGGAGCTGCTGGAGGTGCTGCTGGTGCTGGAGCTGCTGGAGCCGCTAGTCCTGGAGGTGCTCGTACTGGAGGTACTGGAGCTACTGGGACTGGAGCTGCTGCGGGTGTTGGAGATGGAGGTGCTGGAGCTGCTGGAGCTGCTGGTGGTGCTGCGGGAGTTGTAGCTGGAGACCTTGGAGCTGAGGGTGCTGGTGCTGTCTCTGCTGGTTCAGGAGGTGCTGCGCGGCCGCGGCCGTACTACGTTCCGCTCCTTCAGCAGGTTCTTGGCCTCCTGCCCTCTACTGGTCCTCCTCCTCCCCTACTAAGTCCACCGCCTGTCCAGTCGCAGTCGCAGTTACAGCCAGCCTCTCCGCTGCCTGGTCCTTCTCCTTACGCTGGACCGACTAGAGGTCTTACGGAGCGTCGTGAGCCTGAGTCTCGTCCTGCGTCGCCTGAGTCTCGTCCAGAGTCGCCTGTCCGCGCTGTCCGCACTGGTCGTCGTGTTCCGCGTGAGCGTCCTCCTCCTGTCCCTTGCACTCACTATATGACTCTGCGTCCTTCCACTGCTCCACAGCGTGTCCCTCTGCCGTCTCCTCCTGCGTCCTCTCTTCCTGACGGTCCGGACCCGGAGTCTGACTCCCTTCGTGCTGCCAGTCCTACTGTCACGCGTTTCCTCGCCACTGTTGTCACTGACCCTTCCTTTGAGTCCACTGCTGCGTCTGCACTAGTTGCTGAGCTTGTTGACTTTGCTACCGCCTGACGTCTAGACTACGCCGCTAGCCTTGTTGCTGAGTCTGAGTCTCTCTGTCCTCCGTCCGTCGGGGGTGAGTGTGCTCTTGGCACGGACGTCCTTGAGGACAGACAGGAGGAGTTTCAGTGCTTTGCCGCTGCTTTACCTCATCTCGTGTCCATGCCGATTGCCCCTGAGACCCGGATGCACCAGACATCCCGACCCCGCGCTCTTACGCAGAGGCGACAGAGGGTCCCTACTCCTCTCAGTGGCAGTCAGCCATGGACGCAGAGATGGCTTCCTGGAAGTCCACAGGCACCTACGTCGACGAGGTTCCCCCGCCTGTCTTCAAGGCGCGTTACGTTGCACGAGGCTTCAGTCAGCGTGAGGGAGTTGACTTCTTCCAGACCTTCTCCCCTACCCCGAAGATGACCACTCTTCGGGTTCTGCTGCACGTCGCCGCTCAGCGTGACTACGAGCTCCACTCTCTTGACTTCAGCACTGCTTTCCTACAGGGCAGCCTGCACGAGGAGATCTGGCTGCGCCGCCCACCTGGCTTCACTGGGTCGTTTCCTCCTGGTACCCAGTGGAGCCTCCGGCGGCCAGTCTACGGTCTCCGCCAGGCACCCCGTGAGTGGCACGACACACTGAGGACGACTCTTGCTGCTCTTGGGTTTGCTCCTTCTACTGCTGACCCGTCGCTGTTTCTACGCATCGACACCACTCTGCCGCCGTTCTACGTTCTCGTGTACGTAGACGACCTGGTCTTTGCTACTGCTGACACTGAGGCACTCGCCCACGTGAAGTCGGAGCTGCAGAAGAGACACACGTGCACAGACCTGGGTGAGCTGACAAGCTATCTTGGCTTGCGGATCACCCGGGATAGAGCACAGCGCACCATTACCTTGACTCAGTCACACATGGTGCAGCAGGTCCTTCAGCGCTTCCGCTTCACGTACTCCTCGCCACAGTCCACTCCTCTGCCTACCGGTCACTCGCTCTCAGCTCCACCTTCGGACGAGTCCGTAGAGCCGAGTGGCCCGTATGCAGAGCTTGTGGGCTGCCTCATGTACCTGATGACCTGCACTCGACCTGACCTAGCCTACCCTCTTAGCATCCTAGCACGCTATGTCGCTCCTGGCCGACACAGGAAGGAGCACATGGATGCTGCTAAGAGGGTGTTGCGCTACTTGTGCAGTACGTCGGGCATGGGGCTCGTGCTTGGAGGACGGGCTCGAGTTGTCCTCACTGGTCACGCAGACGCTTCTTGGGCTGACGACTTGGCTACGCAGCGGTCATCACAGGGTTACACCTTCAGCCTTGGCTCCGGCTCTGTTTCTTGGCGGTCCACCCGTTCTTCTTCTGTTCTCAGCTCCAGTTGTGAGGCTGAGATCTACGCCGGGGCCATGGCTGCACAGGAGCTACGCTGGCTCACCTACCTGCTGACCGACCTGGGAGAGGTGCCTCGTTCTCCTCCAGTGCTGTACGTCGACAACAAGGCCATGATTGCCTTGTGTCAGGAGCACAGACTGGAGCACAGAACGAAGCACGTCGCTCTGCGCTACTTCCTTGCTCGAGAGTTGCAGTAGCGTGGTCAGCTTCGTCTTGCTTACGTGGCCACTCAGGCCAACACTGCTAATGTCTTCACCAAGGCACTCCAGCCTTGTGATCATCAGCGTTTCTGTACTGTTCTTGGCCTTGTGCCTACTGTGCCTCACTTGATTACTTCTTGACTCTGCTTGTACTGTGATCTCTATACATATACCTGCATGCTTACACTTGCTAGGTTGTGATCACTGTATTGCTTGTTCTCATCTATATAACTCTGCATGTGAACTGGCCTTGTGGTCATTTGCTTGTGCTCGGAATGCGTGGTGACGTCGTGATCCACCCTGAGCTTGCTTTGCCTCTCTTGACCGGTCTTGTGACCTCTTGTTCTCCCCCACTTTGCCTATGGGGGTGTGTCAAACTTATATGCTATAGTCTGTGTAGGCTGTAGTGGGGTAGTTCATATAGGGTACAACATTTCTAGGTTTCCTACTTGTACCCAAACTGCTTGCTAGTCAATCATTCCTTCGTTTCTATTCTGACATATCAAGCCTCCCTGGTTGGCCGGCCTCCGATCCCCTCACCCATCCTCTGCCTCCCCAGGAGATTGGTTCATGCCTTCAGATGACCACTACTCCATATCTCACCTCGCTATCCAGGTCGTCGACTTCATCCCCCCCTCTTCCGTCTCGGCTACTGTCCACCCCGTCTCGCCCAACCATCGCATCGGCCGCACCCCAATAAACACCGGACTCTTCCGTTTACAAGATCTCATTGATGTCTATGTCAGGGAGTGGTGGCTCGCAGGGCCACTTCATACAGGGACAGGGTTAGAAGCTAGGGTAGAACTTCTACAGGACGGCATCCCCAGCCTCGCCGACATCCGCCGTCTCCTCTACTCCACACAGCCGCTTACTCACCACAGTCGATGGACCCGAGACCTCACCCTTCCTCCTCCCCCTCTCCCTGGCCTTAAGGATCCTTTTCTCAAAGACCAGCCGAGTCGCCAACGGGATATCCTTTTCAGACTCTACACACTAACTCTTCCCTCTGGATCACGCTTCCAATATTTTTACGACCGAGGGATTTGCCCCCGGTGTCCTGCTGCTGTTGTCGAGACACTGCCGCATATCTTCTTCGAGTGCGCCTCCGCCGGAAACGTCATCTCTGCTCTGCGCACAGTCGCTGACCGTCACCTCGGACAAACCTCCCCCGCCGAACACATCTTCTTCCCGATACAGTCAAGGGTTGGACAGTCCCCCCCATGGAGCTTACTAGTAGGAGTTGCAGCCAAGACGCTGTGGAACAGCCGCTGTGACCACAGGTACCGCAACTCCTCCTCCTCGAGCTTCGAGATACTGCAGCTCATCTTAGCCCAGTTCCTCATCGCCTTCAAAATTTATATGTGGAGAGGCAAACGCCAATCGGCCAAGAAGCGTCAGCGTATATCATCCATCATCAAGCGAGCACAGAAACTCCGCTTCCTCCTCTTCGACAGGACCGGTACACCCTCTATTCACCCCGACCTAAGATTCTCCTGGCTCTTTGGGAACCCGTTCCGACCACCATAGACGTCCATCGCATAGAGCGTCTCCCCAGGCAGCTGGCGGTTGTCCGCGAGGAGAAGGAATAACGTGTGTTCCACGTGCTCCGTTGCGGATGCTGGCCACCTCGGCCATGTTTCTAGACTGCTCTATGGATTAATCTTTGTACATTTATTACGATCAATATATAACCTTAACCTCACCTTCTCCTCGCCAGAGAATGGAGAGGAGCATTGGTGCTGTTCGGGAGCCCTAGAAATGAGAATGAGCACAAAGTCGGTAATAGGAATGGCACCGAACCTTGATCGAGATAAGGACAACCACCCACTTGGAACACTGTAAGGTGTTGACCGAAATCTGTACAGTGTTGACAGCTGGAGAAACGGACAGGGGTTTGCATAGTCAACGCTGCATGTTGAGCAAAAAAGACAACGTAATCCGTGCAAAAATCACAACAAAATCGAAGTCAAAGATCGCGCTGCTCCATCACAACCACCTCCTCCGGAACATCCCATCCCTGTTCCATTTCCCTTCTCAAAAGAAAATATCTAAACCATTCGTAACCACTCTATGCTGCCCAGAAAGTTTACCCAGAAAAATATTACTCATCTTGCGCTCGTGGTAGCATGGCGAGCGGAAAGTCACCACAAATTTGCCTGTGATTACTGTTCAGTCAATGGGCGGTATGGGCGGCAGATCGGTATCTCGAGCCGCTGATGAGTGGTTGCTGATGTTGATGTTTCCAAACCGTGAGGTTAGGTCACGATGGAGGTCGCATGGGGGTCGCACGCGATTTTTGGGCTTCCGAACCTACTTTCTACCTTATTTAGTGATGGTTTCCCCCTCATTTCACCTCCTCTTGAACAGCACCAATGTGAGGACACGTTTGCCTGTGATTACTGTGCAGTCAATGGACTGTAGGGGTAGCGGCTCGGAATCTCGAGCCGCTGCAGAGGTGAAGAAGAGGTTGATGTTTCCAAACCTCCAGGTTTGGTCACTAAATTGGTCGCATGGGGGTCGCACGCGATTTTTGGGCTAACGAGCCTAGTACTATTCATCCTCTGGATCTGGTACTCCTCTTCCTCTTGTTCTCCCGAACAAGGCCTAAATAGCGTCTTGCTGTGGGTGGAAGTCCAGATGTTTCAACCACACTTTGGCAGCTCGGCTCCCAAGAAATTTGGGCTGAGGACCCCGAAGTGACACCGAGGCGCGGTCTGAAATCAAAGGTAGTAAAGATATCGAAGATTAGGGCGTGTCCGAAGTGACATGTCGATGGATGTCGACGGATGTCGACGAATGTCGACGTAGGTATGTGAGAATTTTCAGGCCGGCGTTGTGTCCGAAGTGATTTGACATCCGACCGACATCCACCCGTCATCCATCCCTATGTAATCATTACAGTCAAGGGTGCCGCCAACAGTGACATCGCGCTGGTCAACGAGGCAGTCAACAAACCCAAATTTGAGGGGGAAACATGGCGAAAGTATATGTGGGCAAACGACAACCCTTTGTGACTGCACGGGGTGACGAAACTGTGTAGCGAAACTCGCTAGATTCAAAATTGAAGGTTCAAAATTCTCTCGGGGTCTGCCCTTGCCGGCGCCAACAGTGTCAGCCGGCATAGTTTCGGGCACTTATGTCACCGACAGTGTGTCCGAAGTGATTCGACATCCAACCGACATCCATCCGTAATCCCCCGTCATCCGCCTCTGACATCCATCCGATGACGGATGGATGACGGATGGATGACGGATGGATGTCGAGGGGCACTTCGGACACGCCCTTAGGTGTACTATGTTGGCGAAACACACGTGGAGTCTCGCCGCCGTCGGTTCGTCAGGACGGCTCGACAGTGATTGGTGCCGAGGACGGCAAAACTACAATCGCAGGTGCCACACCGACATTCAGGTGACAGGTTTGGGAAAGCAGGTTTGAGGTGAGGACTGTTGGAGGTTGCGTGAGGCAACCTTGCCCCCAACCACCGAACGGTGTTGGCTTGGTGCGAAGAGTCACTCTACAAAGGTAGTGAGCTAAACTACGAGGGTAGGCACGAACTGCTATGAGTGATCGTAGCTTTGCTTAGTTCCTTAGTGCTTGCACATTCACGGGAGAAATCGGCAAGAGTTTCCACTAGGCAAAGTTGGAATTCCAGAATGATAGAACAAGCAATGACAGAATGACTACATCAGGCACCTAGCAACCCTGCAGCTAGCGTGGTCGACCGCCAGCACAGCATGGTCGACCGCCTGCCAGCGTTGAGTAGAGGAGCCGCGGCAGCACTGCAGAAAGGCGACCTGCCAACACTGCAGGTCGACGGCGTGCCAACGCTGCAGCGGAGCGGCTGTCCAGCATTGCCCCGTAGAAGACAGCAGTGCGCACGCTCGCAGGTGTGCGCAGACGATTGGCCCGACTTGCACCGTTGTGCATCCGTCGACTGTTGTCTGCGCCTGACGAGCCACATCGACTTCGGGATACCAGCCCGCAGTCGCCTGCGCCATCGCGACCTCGACGACGTTCGCGTGCCTCCGCGGAATTCGTCGAGTTACCCGGTCAACCTGGTCGACCACCAGGTGCTTCCGGTCGACCACCACTGCCTCTGGTCGACCACCGGGTCCCTTCGGTCGACCACCAAGTCCCTCTGGTCGACCACAGCTCCCGTCGAGCTACCCCCTGGTCGACGGACCCCTTCCGTCGACCGGAACTGTCAGCGGTTGTCGCCGAGCTCCCCTCGTCGATCGCTGCTTGCTTGTCAGGTCGACGGACTGCTCCGTCGACCTCCCGGTCGAACTGCCCCTCCTGGTCGACGACCCACCCGTCGCCCAGACCAGTCAGTTGCAGCTGTCGAGCTCCCTGGTCGACAGCAACACCACAGTGGTCCCCTGCAGCTCGACCAAGCCTGTCGAGCAGCTCTCCCACTGTGAACGGTCGGCTGCTACTCCCGTACATCCGACCAAGTTGTCGGCGTTGCCCAAGCGAGGGCGGGGCCAATACTCCACTCCTGTTAACACTTGGTGCTCACTTTCGAGTGAGTTGCAGGTTGGCGTGGGGTTGAAGGATCGACTTCACTGCAGGTTTCGCGAAGGTGCTGGTTGACTTCGATAGAACCTACACTTTGGTGCCACATGGCAGCACAAGAAGAATCGAGACTCAGGGAGAATTCGATTCGGTGAAATTCGAGAGTCGAATTTCACCCCTTCGATGTTACTCGAACATTCGAGTGTACCGCGGTTCGAGGTTACATGTGCGATTCGACGTTTTGCAGATCATATAAATGTGATTGCTTTGTATTGCATGGATCATATTAAGAACTTGAATCATCTTGTACAAGGTGAATTCGAAGTACAAAACCAGAGAGTTCCTATCCTTCAATCTAAGAGTACTACCTAGCACATAAACGACGATATCTCGCTCGATACTCACGCGATCGAGGTGATCTACGGCTCGTTGGAAAGCTAGCAGAGTGCTCTACTGCTTAGAACAACTCCCAGTTCCTGCAAAGTAGAGGAGAGTCCTTTACAACAGTGGTATCAGAGCTGGTCGGAGGAGTCTACGCGCGCGACAAGGAGCAAGCATGATGACGTCAAGCGAGGCCTCCCGCACTTCCTTGGATGGTGTCGTTGTAAATTCCGGCGAACCCTGGGCAACCGCGACGATGTTCGACACGTCGGCAATACCGATTGTCACGAGACAAAACTACTCCGCGTGGAAGTTTAAGTTCCAAGTGCTCATGATGGAGCAGGGACTTTGGCGTTTCTTCGATGGAACGGAGAAAAAGCCGGAAGACGAGAGCGACATCGCGGCATGGAAGAAGAAGGACCAAAAGGCGTTCGCTACGTTGATTTCGCGCATCGGCATCAATCTCGTGAGCTCGGTGCGCATGTGCATCAAGCTCGAAGCGTCGGCGCATGAAGCGTGGAAGCGGCTCGAGACCATCCACGTGAGCAAGACTCTCCACGGCAAGATCCTTGCCCAGAATTCGTTCTACACGGTGAAGATGCGCGCGGGCGAATCGATGCACGAGTATGCGACTCGTGTAGAGGATCTCGGGGAAACGTTCATGGACCTCGGTGGAACGGTCACGGAGGAGGATTGGATTTTGACCTTGCTATGCGGCCTTTCGGAAGAGTGGTCGACGGTGATTACGACACTCGATAGCGTGCAAGACACTGGGACGAAGGAAATGGTGGTCGGTCGGCTTCTCCATGAGGAATCACGTCGCCGACAATTCGCGAATGAGAGCGAGGGGACCGCCATGTACTCCGGAGGGAGTTCCGGAAAGAAGTCCAAGTGGAGCAACGATGCGACGAAGAAATCGTCCGGTGGAAGCGACCGCGACAAGGGAAACGCATCAAACGGCGCGAGCAAGTGCCACTATTGCGGCAAACCGGGACACTTTTGGCGAGAGTGTCGGAAGCGGCCGAGCGATTGGACTCCATCGAAGGCGCGGAACCACGAGGGCAACGCGCACACGGCATCCGGCGAGGCGGATGATTCAAAGGAGTCGCTCGTGTTATTGGCCGGCAACGGAAACAACACTCCAAGCGATGCGTGGTTCCTTGATACCGGCGCAACACAACACATGACGCACTCGGCGTCGCTCCTCAACAACATTGGTGCTCCGGGAGATGTCACGAGCATCGTGTTCGGAAACAACAAGTCGCTACCGGTGGTTGGAGTTGGGAGTACGCGCCTCATCGTCGATAGCGGACCGGTGGACGTCACGAACGTGCTTCACGTCCCAGGGTTGAAGGTGAACCTTCTATCCGTCCCGCAAATTGCGAAGAAGGGCGTGATCGCTACCATCGACGGTGCGAAGATGAACCTCTTTTGGAAGGGGGAGCAATTCGCACAAGGCGTTCTCAACGAAGAACTCTACCAACTCAAGACGCACCCGAGAGTGGCTCCAAGGCAACTCTTAAGGCGTGGCATAATCGGCTTGCGCACGCCAACTACGAGTCGGTCAAGGAGTTGGCCAACAAAGAACTTGCGAAGGGAGTCGACGTGATCGCCGGCAACGACGAGAAGGGCGTGTGCGCGGCGTGTGTCGAAGGAAAAATGGCTCGGAAGCCATTTGGTAGCCGTACCTCTCCACTCGCTAAAGACCCGCTTGCGCTTGTTCACATGGACGTGTGTGGACCGATGCGGTGCGCATCAAAGGGAGGAGCGCGGTTCCTCTTGGTGATGCTCGACGACGCGACACGGATGTGTTGGACCCGACTCTTGAAAGCTAAGGGAGATGCGGCCAAGGCAATTCAAGAGTGGGTGCTCGAAGTTTGCGACGACGACAAGAAGCGGGTCAAGGCTATTCGCACCGACGGTGGCGGCGAATTCGTGAACAACGAGCTTGAAAAATGGATGAAGAGCAAGGGCATAAAGCACGACGTCACAACACCCTACACACCCCAACAAAATGGAGCGGCGGAGCGGCTTAATCGAACGTTGATAGAGGCCGTTCGTTCACTTCTTCAACACTCCAAGCTTGGGAACGAGTGGTGGGGAGAGGCGAGTGCGCTAGCGGCATGGATTCGTAATCGTGTGCCGACAAAGGTGCTGCCGGGAACGACTCCGTTCGAAGCATGGAGCGGAACGAAGCCGAACCTATCCCTCCTACGCACCTTTGGGTGCCTTTGCTACTACCATGTACCGGATCCTCTTCGCCACAAGTTGCAACCGAAGGCTCGTGCGGCGATCTACATGGGCATTGCGGCAAATGAGCGTGCATGGCGAGTGTGGGACTTGGGTGACAAGCGCGTCGTCACGTCTCGGGACGTGGTCTTCGACGAAGACAAGTTCCCGACGATGGAGAAACCAACTCAACAAGTCACCTTCATCCTTCCGGCACGAGAGGAGGTTGAAGAAAGTGAGGTTCTACCTCAAGTGGAGAAGGAAGCCGAAGATGGAAGGGGAGAGAACAACGAGGAGAGCGTTGACGATGTCGTGGAGGTGTCACCAACCGAGGCGGCAACTACCTCCACACCTTCCTCCCTACCATTGGCCTTGGCTCGCGAGCGTCGTGAGGTTCGCCCTCACCCCAAGTACACTGACTACGCTACGGTAGCTGTTGGGGTGATGGATAAAGAGGGCGCGGCATATTGCTTTGCAACTCTCGGTGATGATGAACGAGTGGATTCTCTCACGAAACCACTTCCTATAGGTACATTCCGTACATGCTATGAGCATGCTGGATTGAACACCTAGTGGCTTGGGTGCAAGGGGGAGTGTTGGAGGTTGCGTGAGGCAACCTTGCCCCCAACCACCGAACGGTGTTGGCTTGGTGCTCACTTTCGAGTGAGTTGCAGGTTGGCGTGGGGTTGAAGGATCGACTTCACTGCAGGTTTCGCGAAGGTGCTGGTTGACTTCGATAGAACCTACACTTCGGTGCCACATGGCAGCACAAGAAGAATCGAGACTCAGAAAGAATTCGATTCGGTGAAATTCGAGAGTCGAATTTCACCCCTTCGATGTTACTCGAACATTCGAGTGTACCGCGGTTCGAGGTTACATGTGCGATTCGACGTTTTGCAGATCATATAAATGTGATTGCTTTGTATTGCATGGATCATATTAAGAACTTGAATCATCTTGTACAAGGTGAATTCGAAGTACAAAACCAGAGAGTTCCTATCCTTCAATCTAAGAGTACTACCTAGCACATAAACGGCGATATCTCGCTCGATACTTACGCAATCGAGGTGATCTACGGCTCGTTGGAAAGCTAGCAGAGTGCTCTACTGCTTAGAACAACTCCCAGTTCCTGCAAAGTAGAGGAGAGTCCTTTACAACAAGGACGCGTCACATTTGACACACCGATCCTGTGGGGGATCGGTGTGCATGGGTACAGTAACTTCGCCAATTCGTGAAAAGATGTGTATCCCTTTTTCGCCTATCTTCGTTGAAAACTTCCGATCTCGTTGCCACGATCGCGCACATTCCGATTGCCGAAATCGGAAGGCTCCAATTGCCACATCGATCGTGCAATTGGAAGCGCGGGAGATGAAATCGCGCCAATGGTTCTAGGCACGATCGATCGCCGTCGCCTTCCGTCGGCCACATTCGACGGGGTAACTTGGCGACATCACACAATGTTGGTAGGCTAAATATGCGCTCCTCCCAACGTGACGCAGGTTGGGCGCGTCGTCACCAACTGATGGGCGCGTCGTCACCAACATAGCGAAGCTGTACGATTCGCCAGCGAAGCATTGCGACACGCTACCTTTGGGTGAAGGTGTTGGCCTAAAATGTAACCAGCTGCAAATCCGATCGTGTCCCAAGTGGCTCGGGGGAGTGATTGACACTGCTCCCAAAGATTGAAATCCGTTTTGTCGCAATTGATATCTCCCTTTCTGGTGTGTGACCCCGATCCTTTGCCGGTGTGTCAAATGTGACGCGTCCTGAGGTACACCCAACCTGCGACTACAACTTTGGGGTCGCACGCGACAAACGAATCGATGCGACTACGATCGAGGGCGATCGAACGTGCTTGTCACCCATGGCTCCAGGCCCCACACCGCGCCCTTCAATCTCACAATCAATTTGCCTATGTGTTAAGAGCGTGTCCGAGGCGAAGCGTCGAATGGATGTCGCGGGATGTCGGTAAATGTCAACCCTCGGATCGAGAGTTCCAACCGTCAGGATTTGCCGACATCGGATGTCAACGGATGTCACGTTCACTTCGGACCCGCTATAAATCGATCAGGACACGTACAGGTGACAGAATCATGGGCACAGTTTTAGGGCGCGCCCCCTCCTTCGATCGATCGTGAGATCGACGTGAAAAACTGATCGGGCACACCGATCGCAGGATTGGGGCGGGATTGGTAGGAGGTGACAGTCGGGGATTGAACTCGAGCCCAGGGTGACAGGATCGAGAATTCAAGGGGGGGAAACTCTCGATCCTACAAAAGTTGAGATCGGTGTGGCCACAAAAGGCACATCGATCGTTATCAGCGGAGGTGACAAGATCGTTGGGCCTCAGTTACTGTACATTCGCTAGTCATCTCGAAATGTGGTAACCGTGTCAATTGCGACACTGTACCTGTCCCTCGATCGATCGAGGGCATGATCGACCGAGGGAGGGGACGCGCCCTTACTGTACGTTCGTCAATATTGGCAAAAACTGGTTACCTAGTTGATTACGACGCTACAGTGTACACCTATCGCGCATAACCGATCTTCCAGGCGATCGATCTGCTTCAGGTGACGCGTCCTCAGTGTGGTGGCTGGGGCGGCGGCGTTGATGCAGTTGCTCATATAGTCAACCATTGTGAATTTTGTGAGGAAATTCACGTCCATATGAAACATTCTGGTCTGGAGCTGTACTGTCAGATCCTTCCCCATTCCCTCTCCCCCTAGTACAATAGTTGTGTCTGGTCTAGAACCGCCCCGTCCGTCTGGTCTGGATGTTCGAGGGTTTTCTAATGAGCTGGTCGTGGCTGGAAAGAAATCGAGTGACAATACTGTAACGGGAAAGTCGGCAATACCGAGGGTGCTGGACAAACCGAGGGGGGAGGCAATAACGGGTATCTGTTATTCAACAAAATGTTGTTCCCCGCTAATGCATAGCGCTGTACGGTTATGAGCGGCGAGAGTTTGCCTGCTTTCGCAAATGGAAGATACACTGGCTCGTGAACCCCGGCCTCGTAAAAATATCTTTCATAATTAATGATCGCTTCTAAAGTTTCACTTCACCACGCCTTTA
Organism: Closterium sp. Naga37s-1; assembly: GCA_947471745.1. NCBI lineage: Eukaryota > Viridiplantae > Streptophyta > Zygnematophyceae > Desmidiales > Closteriaceae > Closterium > Closterium sp. Naga37s-1. The sequence continues at coordinate 78,183 of CANJKZ010000853.1, read as the reverse complement.
ACGCGTCCTGCGTATTCCTCTATGCTCCTTCTACACACAACACTTGACCATTCCTGATCCTCGCCTCGCTTTCCCATCCTCGACCGTCCGTCCTCGCTCCTACGCCCCCTCCGCACCGCGTGTCCTGCTCGTTTCCGCCTGTTCGATTGGCGTCGCGTCTCGTCTCATATCGTCGCTTTCCGTCGCGTGTCGTCGCATCTCGTCGCCATGGATCTCGATCTTGAGGGAGTTCCCGAGGAGGATAAGGCGCGACTCACGCAGATGATCGAGAACGCGCAGCGACGAGATGGGTGAGCGGAGGCGTTTGGGATGGGTGAGACCGGTGCGTTACGGCGAGAATGGGTAGTAGATCCAAGGCACATGGTTCAGCCAGGGTGGATAAGGCTCGGAGCGTCTCACGCAGATGATCGAGAACGCGCAGCGATGGTTCAGCCAGGGTGAGCCTAGACTTTCGAGAGGGGTGAAAACGTCTTAACCTCCGGTTCGAGCAGTATTCATATCAGCCTGCAGTGTGTCCTAAGCCCGCAGTTTAGTGGATCAGCGTGTGTGGAAGTTTGCTAAAACAAGCTGCGTTTAGTTCAGGTTAGATGATCCGGATTGCACCTCCGAGACGAAGAATCGGCTTTAAGGTTTCCTTCTGGTGCGGACCACAGAACACCTAATCAAGTCCCTGGTCCTGATCAGGTCCCGATAAAGAAAAGGTATTCGGAGTTGCTTCAAATACTATCTGGGTTCCTGTTTAGGTCACAAGTATTCCTTCACTTGGCTCCTAATATTGAATCCCGTGTAAGAGCCGCATGAGGAACCTTTTGACGCCCAGCTGACTCCACCCACTAATTCCAGCCTTGCGTTGTATTGAGTCTCGACTGAACCAGTTCCCTTAAACTTAAGGTTCAAGTTGTACCAACGCCGAACCAGTCTGTATAAGGTTCAAGCTCTCATAATGCTGGTGGTTTGGTGCTTCGAGGAGTGCGTGGACAACTATAGGCGGAAGAATATTGAAGAACTGTTATGTGCCAAGTTTCCCTGTTCCTCCCCAAACGGACTCACCCCACGCTCTCCCCTCCCCCTTCCCTCCCCGTCCACACCCCCCTTTCCCTTCCCTGACCACACACACCAGAGATCGTTTGTACAGCTTGTAGCTTGTTGGTGGACCGGTGCTTTCGGGACTGTATGGACAACGTCAGGCAGTAAGAGTTTGATCCGGTGTTCTCTCGAAACCCTTCCCACACCAGAGCTCGTATGTACAACTCGTTGGTGGAACGGTGCTGGTCAGTTCCAGGCGGAAGACCCTGAATAAGGTCTCAGGACTTCTCATCACTCCTCCCCATCCCAATTCTATTCCCACTCCAGAGCTCGCATGTGCAACTCGCTGGTAGAAAGGTGCTTTCGGGACTGCGCGGACGCTTTCAGGCGGAAGACTTCTGACAAGCTCTCAAGTGTTCTCTTTCCCTGTTGCCCGTCCCCACCCACCCCCCTCCACCTCACATGCCAGAGCTCGCTTATACAATTTCAGGGGCTTGAGGGACTGCGTTGACGATTTCAGGTTTAGAACGCTTGATTGACCTCTCTCCTCCCTCCCCCCTTTTTACGACACCAGAGCTCGCATGTACAACTCACTGGTGGAGCGGTGCTTCAGGGACTGCGTTGACAACTTCAGGCGGAAGACTTTTGACAAGCTCTCATGTATTCTCTTTCTCTGTTGTCCCCCACCCACCCACCCTCGTCCACTGCACGTACCAAAGCTCGCATGTACAACTCACTGGTGGAGCGGTGTTTCCGGGTCTGCGTTGACAATTTCAGGTGGGAAGGCCCTGGATGAACCCTTTTCATTGTTCCACACCCAACCCCCTTTTACCACTCCAGAGCTCGCATGTACAACTCATTGGTGGAACGGTGCTTCAAAGACTGCGTGGACAATTTCAGGCGGAAAACTCTTGATAAGACGGAGGAGCAGTGTGTGAAGCGGTGTGGGGAGAAGTTTCTGAACCACTTTGCGAGAGTTGGCATGCGCTTTGCCGAGCTCCAATCAGGAGCTTCCAGTGAATAAAAGCCTTTCCGATCTGTCAAATATATGCATATCCTTACATAATGCAGTCCTGTCTACATTTTCACAATAATGGGGGTCTTTTGGTAGACAAACAGTATTGCAGCATGCAGAAGACTCTGTTAAGACACAGGAGCAATGTGTTCAGTGGTGTGCCAGAAAGCTTTTGCTGAGCTTCAACCAGGGGCTTCTAGTGAATGTAAATGGACTTGGCAAATATATGCGGATTGATGCATACAGAATGCAGTCAGGACGAGTGATTGAGTTAGGTTCGAGCGTTTATAAACGGGTATTCTTGTGGCTGTAGGTGATAGTGCGTCTGCTGTTGTTGAGCATACTTACCACGTGAAGGTGTTGAAGATTTCCGACAAGTGGCATGACATGCATTTCCACATAACCTCACCCGTTTCTCACGCTTACACCCACTTCTCGACCACGCGCTTCGACCTCACGCCCATTTCTACCGTACTTCGGTGTAGGGAGGCACACAATGGAGTTCGGCATTAGTTGTCATGGAGGCCTTAGACGGGCCGGTGCTGTTTCGTGTCGCGGACGCTACCGGCGATGCGGTTACCACCATCGCTAACATCGCTTCGGTCTCCCGCGCCTTCGCCCGTGTCGCCCGCTCGGAGCTATGGCCACGTTATTGCATCGAGCGCGCCGCCGTTGCCGAAGACGGCGAGGCGGCGGCGGTGGCGACGGTGGCGGCGCGGCTGGTGCGCGAGGCGGGCAGCGCCGATGCGCCGCGAAACGCGGCGAGCAGCCTGGCGCGCTGCATGAGTGCGTGCCCGGGCGTTCTACCCGCCTGCTCCATCGCGCTGCGGGTGAACGCGGCGCTGCACTCTAAATTGGACCGGTGGTCGCGTTGGCCCGAGGAAGACTCAACAAAATCGTGGAGCGAGACGGAGGAGGAAAGCGGCATAGACGGGGGAAGTGTGGGTGTGGGAGGCGGCAAGAGCGTCAATTCTCATGTCAGCGATTCTCATGTCAGTGACTCCTCTGTGCTGTGCTCCGCGCTCGCCACTCGGCTCTTTTTAGACGAGTGCTTCCTCCCCGCCTCCCCTTTCCGCCCATCGCCGCGCTTTTTGGGCGAGGTGGAAGGGGACGAAAGGGGGAAAGCTAGGGAGGAAGATGGGGGGGAAGGAGCGCAGGAGGGCGCGGCGGTGTTGATGGCAACAGGGGACTGTGGGCGGGAGCACAGGGCTGGGTTTGAACGATGTCAAGTGGTGCGGGGAGCGATTGCTGGGTTCAAGCACTCGCGGTAAGCCATGGTGGTGGTGTTCGGTGGAAGGGTGGTTGTTGCACCAGTCGCTGGCACGGGGTGTGAAGGGGTCAAGACCCCCGCTGATCTCACCAGCGGGATGGCCCACTGGTGAGACGCCTGCCTTGTGCTTCCTTTCAACGATATGCTTGCTCGTCGCTCCAACCCATGGCATGGGCTGCGCTCGTTGCCAGGCCTTGTGCAGCATGTTGCACAGGTGCATCTTGTGTATCCTGCCTCTTTTCCAATGCTTGGCTGCAGCTTTCACTGGATGCTGCAAGGCCAGCCGTTTGATCCTTGCACATGCCCCTTGTGCCACGACCAGGTGAGATGGTCAGTGTTCAATCATGCCAGGTGTTCAATCATGCCAGGTGTTCAATAATGCCAGGTGTTCAATCATGCCAGGTGTTCAATCATGCCAGGTGTTCAATAATGCCAGGTGTTCAATCATGCCAGGTGTTCAATCATGCCAGGTGTTCAATCATGCCAGGTGTTCAATCATGCCAGGTGTTCAATCATGCCAGGTGTTCAATCATGCCAGGTGTTCAATCATGCCAGGTGTTCAATCATGCCAGGTGTTCAATCATGCCAGGTGTTCAATCATGCCAGGTGTTCAATCATGCCAGGTGTTCAATCATGCCAGGTGTTCAAACATGCCAGGTGTTCAAACATGCCAGGTGTTCAAACATGGGTTGTTATATGATTGTGTTGAAAACCAGCTTCCCCTGTACGTGTGCCGTCCTGCAGGCATGGAGCGCCACTGCTCTGCTGAAACCGACGGCTCACGTTGCATTGGGCTGTGAGGGCGATGCCTGCTGCTTCATCTGCACCCAGGTTGGGTTGCCACTAGTTTGTTCCGCAGCCACCAGTTTCCTTGTTTGCCATGCTCGATATACGATAAGTTGTTCTTTTCACAATGTATAACTTCTTCCTGGCTCGCTTGGCAGGGTCACTTGTTTGGACTGTACAAGTCACCACACGCGGACTATTCAGATGATGGGTATTTCAATAGGGATTCAGAATTCGATTATGATGACTACTACTCTTACCTGTCAAAGTATATGCTTGTTATACATGTGTAGGCTGTAGTGGGGTAGCCAATATGGGGTACAGCCCCTTTTAGGGTTTCATACTTGTACCCAACTCTGTCATAGTTCATTCATTCCTGTCTCTTGATTTTGACATGGTTTCAGAGCAATAGGTCCGTAGGACCGTTTTTTTTTTTTTTTTTTTCGGGCCCACCTACTGCTACCCCACGACTGTGACTGTGACTGACTGTGCCTGTGACGTGCTGCGCTGCGCGCGCCGTCTGCCTGCTGCCTACTGTCTGCTGACTGTGCGATCTGCTGCTGCTTAGAGCGCGCAGACCTAATTCCTGCGCGCGGCTCGTTTTTTGCCCCACGAGTCGCCCACCCTGCCCGAGTCGCGCCTCGCCAGCCCGCGCGCGCCGCGACCGCTGCTCGCGCGTCGCGCTGCAGCCCCGCGCGCCGCGCGCGCTGCCCGCGCGTCGCGCTGCAGCCCCGCGCGCCGCGACTCACCTGCCTCTGACGCGGCCGCGCACTGCTTCTGACGCGGCCGCGCCCTGCCGCCGACACGGCCCCGCCCGGACGCTGACGCGGCCCCGCCAGCCCTGCAGCTGACGCGGCCCCGACCTGCCGCTGACGCGGCCCCGCCCTGCAGCGGACGCGGCCCCGACCTGCCGCTGCCGCGGCCCCGCCCTGCAGCTGACGCGGCCCCGCCCTGCAGCTGCCGCGGCCCTACTCTGCAGCTGCTGCTGCGGCCCCGCCGTCGCCGCCGTCGTGCGCCTACCCTGCCGCCGCCCGCCGAGCGCCGGCCCTGCCCGCCACTGGTGAGCACCTGCCTTGTTCGCGCACTGCAGCACCCTCTGCCTGCCTGTCTACCTGCCTGCCTGCCTGCAACTCCTGCCGCACCTGCCCTGCCCGAGCTGCTGCTGCTACTGTTGCTACTGGCGGCGGCCAGATGCAGCTCCAGCGACGCCCGCGCGAGTCTCTCACGCCTCAGCAGCTTCGTGAGTGGTACGCTAGTTGGGGTTGTGGCGGTAGCCGTCGTGACTGTCGCCCTGGAGCTGGTCGGTCGGGAGCGTCTGGCAGTGGCCAGCTGCAGCTGCAGCGGCGTCCGCGCGAGACACTTACGTCCCGGCAGCTTCACGAGTGGTACGCTCAGAGTCGAGGGTCTCAGAGTACCGTTCGCTGCCCGTACGTCCCACGCACAGGTGATCGGACTGGTCAGGCTTGCGGGACACTTGGTCACACCCAGTCCCGCTGCTTCACCCGTCTGAGCGACGACTGGCGCACCGAGTTTGGTGACGAGGCTGAGCTCCCCTCCTGGCTGGAGCTGCTTGGGCAGGGGGTAGATATCTTTGCTCTTGACTATGATGCTATTCTCACTGCCATGTATGCATTGCCTACTAGTGATGACCGTGCCTGTTCCCTGTGCGTACCGCCTGACCCAGGTATAGAGGCTGCTGCTCTAGGTGCTAGTGCGTCTCCTGCGCTAGGTGCTGGTGAGGCTGCTGCTATAGGTGCTCGTGCGTCTCCTGCTCTAGGTACTGGTGAGGCTACTGCTCCAGGTGCTGGTGAGTCTGCTCTCTCTGGTACTGCGTCTGCTGAGGCCGTGTACACCTTCACACTTGACTCAGGTGCTTCCCGCTCCTTCTTTCGCGACAGCACCACACTCACACCGCTCCGTCGGCCGGTTGCAGTCTCCCTGGCAGACCCCTCTGGGGGTCCAGTCCTTGCGCACTCCTCCACGGTCTTGCCGTGTCCTACAGTCCCGTCTGGCTCCCTGTCAGGTCTTCACCTCCCCTCGTTCTCTACGAACTTGGTGAGTGGAGCTGACCTACAGGATGTGTGGGTTGACCAGTTCACCCCTGGAGGTCAGCGTGTGACCCACTGTACGTGCTCCCGGACTGGTCGGCACCTGGCCACGTTCACCCGAGAGCCTGGCTCGAGTGTGTACACACTGACCACTGTGTCCCCTCAGGTAGCTGCGTCTGCGTCTGCGTTTGCGTCAGGTCAGCTAGCGGCCCCCTGCTCGTGTCGCGCTTTGTCGCACCAGACCGTCCTGTGGCACCACCGCCTTGGTCACCCCTCGGTGCAGCGCCTTCGTAGCATGCACCGCCGTTTCCTTGTCTCTGGACTTCCAGAGACTCTGCCTCCTCTACCGCCCTCGCCTGCTCCTCCCTGTCTTCCCTGTGTCGAGGGGCGGCAGCGCGCCGCTCCTCACTCCTCCTCGTTCCCTCCCACAGAGGCTCCCTTGCAGACTCTCCACCTGGACGTGTGGGGCCCAGCCCGCGTCCGTGGACAGGGCCGCGAGCGGTACTTCCTGCTGGTCGTCGACGACTACACGCGTTACACCACGGTCTTCCCCTTGCGCAGCAAGGGGGAGGTCCCTGATGTTTTGATCCCCTGGATTTGCGCTGCTCGTCTCCAGCTCCGCGAGCGGTTCCACTCGGACTTTCCTGTCCTGCGTCTGCACTCTGACAGAGGTGGTGAGTTCTCCTCAGACCTCTTGGCAGCCTACTGTGCGGAGCACGGCATCCGCCAGTCGTTCACGCTTCCGGCCTCTCCGCAGCAGAATGGGGTTGCTGAGCGCCGCATTGGCTTAGTCATGGAGGTCGCTCGTACCTCCATGATCCATGCGGCTGCCCCCCATTTTCTGTGGCCGTTTGCGGTCCGGTACGCCGCGCATCAGCTCAACCTCTGGCCCCGTGTCTCCTTGCCGGAGACCTCGCCCACACTGCTGTGGACGGGGAAGGTTGGCGATGCGTCGCGTTTCCGGGTCTGGGGTGCTCGTGCCTTTGTCCGCGATACCACTGCGGACAAGCTCTCCGCCCGCGCTGTTCCCTGTGTCTTCCTTGGCTTCGTCCCTGACGCGCCTGGTTGGCAGTTTTACCACCCCACCTCGCGCCGTGTCTTCCCCTCTCAGGACGTCACGTTCGACGAGTCGGTTCCCTTTTACCGTCTCTTCCCCTACCGCACTGCCCCTCTCCCCCCCCCGCCGCTCTTCCTCGCTCCAGGTGCTCCCCAGGTAGACCCCCTCCCCGCTCCCGGTCCTGCTCCTTCAGGTGTGTCTCAGGTAGACCCTCCTCCTCAGGTTGAGGTCACTGGTGACTCAGGTCATGTTGAGGGTGGTGCTGCTGCTGGGGGTGCTGAGCCTGGGGGTGCGGAGCCTGGGGGTGCTGAGCCTGGGGATGCTGAGCCTGGGGGTGCTGAGCCTGGGGGTGCGGAGCCTGGGGGTGCGGAGACTGGAGGTGCTGAGCCTGGGTGTGAGGAGTCTGGGGGTGCTGAGCCTGGGGGCGCTGAGGCGTCTGGTGAGCAGTCTCCCGGGAGCGGCCGTCTCCGTAGTCGCTCCGCTGGTGCCTCGCCGCTGCACTCTCGTCGTCGACTCCCTCTCTCCCAACAGCAGCTGTTTGAGTGGTACGCTGGCCGTCAGGGTCGCGCTGCTGGAGCTAGGGGCCCTGCTGCGGGAGGCGCTGGAGCTGGTGACTCTGCCACTGGAGTTGTTTCTACTGGAGGTTCTGGAGCTGCTGAGGGTACTGGAGCTGGAGGTTCTGGAGCTGCTGGTGGCGCTGGCGCTGGAGGTTCTGGAACTGCTGAGGGTGCTGGCGCTGGAGGTTCTGGAGCTGCTGGAGGTACTGGCGCTGGTGGCGCTGGAGCTGGAGGTTCTGGAGCTGCTGAGGGTGCTGGCGCTGGAGGTTCTGGAGCTGCTGCGGGTACTGGAGCTGAGGGTTCTGAGTCTGCTGTTGCGCGGTTTCCTTGGAGTAGCCGCCTTCGTCCGCGTGTGCCTCTCACCTCGCAGCAGCTGCACGACTGGTACGGTCGCCGTCAGGGTCGCGCTTCTGGAGCTCGGGGCTCTGCCGCTGGAGGTACTTCTGCTGACGTCACTGGAGCTGGGAGTGGTGCTGGTCTCGGAGGTGCTCGTACTGGAGGTACTGGAGCTGCTGGGGCTGGAGGTGCTGAGCCTGAGGGTGCTGCTGCTGGAGGCACTGAGACTGGAGACCCTGGGACTGAAGGTGCCGGTTCTGGGGGTGCTGCTGTTGGTGGAGCTGGTCCTGGAGGTGCTGGAGCTGGTGGCGCTGGAGCTGGAGTTTCTGGAGCTGCTGTGGGTGCTGACGCTGGAGGTTCTGGAGCTGCTGGAGGTACTGGCGCTGGTGGCGCTGGAGCTGGAGATTCTGGAGCTGCTGAGGGTGCTGGCGCTGGAGGTTCTGGAGCTGCTGGAGGTGCTGGAGCTGCTGGGGGTACTGGAGCTGCTGGTGCTGGTGTCACTGCACAGCCACGCCTGTTCTTCGCTCCACCGTCTCCGTCGTCTCAGCCACCGCCTGACTCTGTGCTTCGCCAGGTTCTTAGTCTCCCTTCGTCTACTGGTCTTCCGTTACAGCCTGGCTCACCGCTGCCTGCTCCTTCTCCTTACACTGAGCAGCTAGGGAGTCTTACTGAGCGTCGTGAGCCTGCGTCACGTCCTGTCTCGCCTGTCTGTTCTGGTCGTTTCGGTCGTCGTGTTCCTCGTCCGCGTCTGCCGGCTGTTCCCGACACCCACCTCGTAGTCCGTCGTCCTTCCTCTCCTCCGCAGCGTGTTCCTCTGCCGTCCCCTCCTGCGTCTTCTCTGCCTGTCGTTGCGGACCCCGAGTCTGACTGGTTTCGTGCTGAGCACCCTACTGTCACGCGTCTGCTAGCCACTGTTGTCACTGACCCGTCGTTTGAGTCTGCTGCTACGTCTGCCTTAGTTGCTGAGCTTGTGGACTTTGCTGCTGCCTGTCGTCTAGACTACGCTGCTAGTCTTGTTGCTGAGTCTGAGTCTGTGTGTCCTCTGTCCGTCGGGGGTGAGTGTGCTCTTGGCACGGACGTCCTTGAGGACAGGCAGGAGGACCTTGAGTGTCTTGCAGCCGCTGCGCCTCATCTCGTGTCCATGCTGCTTGCCCCTGAGGGAGACCCGGATGCTCCAGACATCCCGACCCCGCGCTCTTACGCTGAGGCGATCGCGGGTGAGTACTCCTCTCAGTGGCAGACAGCCATGGACGCAGAGATGGCATCCTGGAAGTCCACAGGCACCTACGTCGACGAGGTTCCTCCACCTGGGGCGAACATCGTCAGTGGCATGTGGATTTTCAGGGTGAAGCGGCCGCCGGGTTCTCCGCCTGCCTTCAAGGCGCGTTACGTTGCACGAGGTTTCAATCAGCGAGAGGGAGTAGACTTCTTCCAGACCTTCTCCCCCACCCCGAAGATGACCACTCTTCGGGTGCTGCTGCACGTTGCCGCTCAGCGTGACTACGAGCTTCACTCTCTTGACTTCAGCACAGCCTTCCTACAGGGCAGCCTGCACGAGGAGATCTGGCTGCGCCGCCCACCTGGCTTCACTGGGTCGTTCCCTCCTGGTACCCTGTGGAGCCTCAGGCGGCCGGTCTACGGTCTCCGCCAGGCACCACGTGAGTGGCACGACACACTGAGGACGACACTTGCGGCTCTTGGGTTTGCTCCGTCGACTGCTGACCCGTCGCTGTTTCTGCGCACCAACACTTCGCTGCCGCCGTTCTACATCCTCGTGTACGTCGACGACTTGGTCTTTGCCACTGCTGACACTGAGGCTCTCGCCCTGGTGAAGTCGGAGCTGCAGAAGAGACACACGTGCACCGACCTGGGTGAGCTGACAAGCTATCTTGGCTTGCGGATCACCCGGGACAGAGCACGCCGCACCATCACACCGACTCAGTCACACATGGTGCAGCAGGTCCTTCAGCGCTTCGGCTTCACCTGGTTCTCGGCACAGCACACTCCTCTGGCTACAGGTCACTCGCTCTCAGCTCCACCTTCGGACGAGTCCGTAGAGCCGAGTGGTCCTTATTCAGAGCTAGTGGGCTGCCTCATGTACCTGATGACCTGCACTCGTCCTGACCTTGCGTACCCTCTTGGCCTTCTGGCTCGCTACGTGGCTCCTGGTCGGCACCGAAAGGTGCACATGGATGCTGCTAAGAGGGTACTACGCTACTTGTGCAGTACATCGGGCATGGGGCTCGTGCTTGGAGGACGGAGCGACGTTGTCCTCATTGGGCACTCAGACGCTTCTTGGGTTGACGACCAGGCTACGCAGCGGTCGTCACAGGGTTACACCTTCAGTCTTGGCTCTGGTTCGGTTTCTTGGCGTTCTACGCGCCCGTCTTCAGTTCTCAACTCCAGTTGTGAGGCTGAGATCTACGCCACAGCCATGGCTGCACAGGAGTTACGCTGGCTCACCTACCTGCTGACCGACTTGTCAGAGGTCCACTGGTGATCCCCGATTGATCCTAGGGAAGGGTTACAGGCTCTTTGTCCTGGGGGGTTATGGGCGCACTGACCCGCTACTTAACAAGCCCTTTTATCCCAATGGTCTAGTGGTTGGGATTCTGACATGGTATCAGAGCGAAGGTCTCGGGTTCGAATCCCAGTGTGTGCACTTCGGGCATCCCAGTGCGGGGGGGTGTCAGAGGTCCACTGGTGATCCCCGATTGATCCTAGGGAAGGGTTACAGGCTCTTTGTCCTGGGGGGTTATGGGCGCACTGACCCGCTACTTAACAAGCCCTTTTATCCCAATGGTCTAGTGGTTGGGATTCTGACACGACTTGGGAGAGCGGCCTCGTTCTCCTCCAGTGTTGTACGTCGACAACAAGGCCGCCATTGCCTTGTGTTATGAGCACAGACTGGAGCACAGAACGAAGCACATTGCTCTGCGTTACTTCCTGGCTCGAGAGTTGCAGCAGCGTGGTCAGCTTCGTCTTGCTCACGTGGCCACTCGGGCCAACACTGCTGATATATTCACCAAGGCGCTTCCGTCTGGTGATCATCAGCGTTTCTGCACTCTGTTAGGCCTTGTGCCCACGTTTCCTCCCTTGCTGTAGACTTTGCTTGTACTGTGATCTATATATATACCTGCATGCTTGCTCTGCTATGTAGAGATCACTGTGCTGTTGTTGTTGCATATATACTCCTGCATGTGAACTGGCCTTGTGGCCCTTTGCTTGTGCTCATTGTGTGTGGTGACGTTGTGATCCACCCTGAGCTTGCTTTGCTTCTCTTGCTCTCCCCACTTTGCCTATGGGGGTGTGTCAAAGCATATGCTTGCTATACATGTGTAGGCTGTAGTGGGGTAGCCAATATGGGGTACAGCCCCTTTTAGGGTTTCATACTTGTACCCAACTCTGCCATAGTTCATTCATTCCTGCCTCTTGATTCTGACATTACCGGTATGACCTTTGGCCAGATCAGGTTGATGGGTTGTATGATTCAATGCACCGTGGTGTAGGTTTGGTGCAGGATGAACGTTGGGAGTTTTGACAGGACTTTGTACATACCGTAAGATAGTGGACAGGGGCGCTCAGGTCTCAGCATAAGGAGGTTGATTTGGTTCTTTTCTTTTCTGACCTGGCGGATTTAGTGTGTACCTAGGTCGTATCCCTGGCTAGTGTCAAGAGTGGTTAGTGTCATGACACTATCTCGAAAAACGCATGGAGGACTAGTCCTCCTGGTGTCAGCTAAACCGACCAATCTGATTGCGGGAAATTGCCCAATGTGCCCAACATTGACACCAGGCTGGAGCCGCGTGCGGGCGCGGCTTCACCTGGTGTCAAGCGAATTTCCGGCTTGACACCAACAGTATCTCGACACTAGCCAGGGATACGACCCTAGTCAGACCCGGCGGATTTTCAGGAGGAAATTGGGAGATTGGTATCAGCGTACTTATACCTAACTCATGAAGCGTAATAAATTCGCCATAGTCGGCATGCGCTGAGCTTCAATCAGGACGAGTGATATTGTTAGCCCAACAGATGAAGTGTGGTTAAGTTAGTCTTGAAAGTTTTGTTACGGGTATTGTTGTTGTTCATAGCGCGTCTGCTATTGTTGAGGACATCGTTTCTGCTCTTGAAGTTTTTTGACGAGCGGCATGCAAGCCATGCATATGCCCACACATAACCACGCCCGTTCTCACGTTCATGCCCACATCTCGACCGCGCGCCTCGACCTCACGCCTTTTCCTCGCCCAGGACGTAGGAGCTCTGAAGCATACTTACTATCTTACCTAGTAGGTGTAGAGAGGCACCCAAATGGAGTTCGCCATTAGTCTGATTATTCCCAGTTCCAGCACTTTGTGTCATCATTTTGAACTCTCAAGCACGCATCGTCGTCTCTCAAGCAAGCCATGGAGGCTTTAGACGGGCCGGTGCTGTTTCGTGTCGCGGAATTTACCGGCGATGCGGTTACCACCATCGCGAACATCGCCTCCGTCTCCCGCGCCTTCGCTCGTGTCGCCCGCTCGGAGCTGTGGCCGCGTTACTGCCTCGCGCGCGCCGCGCTTGCGGAAGTCGGCGAGGCGGCGGCGGTAGCGGCTGTGGCGGCGCGGCTGGTGCGCGAGGCGGGCAGCGCCGATGCGCCGCGAAACGCGGCGAGCAGCCTGGCGCGCTGCATGAGTGCGTGCCCGGGCGTGATTCGCGCCTGCTCCATCGCGCTGCGACTGAACGCGGCGGCTGAGGCGAAATCGGCCGAGGCAGAATCGGCTAATGCAGAATCTGGGCCCGAGTTGGGACGGCGGTCGCGGTGGCCCGAGGAAGACTCAACAGAATCGTGGAGCGAGACGGAGGAGGAAACCAGCGCAGACGGGGGAAGCGTGGGTGCGGGAGGCGGTAAGGGAAGTGACGACGCCAATCCCCATGTCAGCGATTCCTGTGCCCTCTGCACCGCCCTCGCCACTCAGATTTTTCTGGACGAGTGCTTCCTCCCCGCCCCTCCTTTCCACCCATCGCCGCTCTTTTTGGGCGAGGTGGAAGGGGACAAAAGGGGGGAAGCTAGGGAGGAAGATGGGGGGGAAGGGAACGAAAGGGGGAAAGTTAGGGAGGAATGAGCGCAGGAGGGCGCGGCTGTGTTGATGGCAGCAGGGGACTGTGGGCGGGAGCACGAGGCAGAGGCTGAGGATGAGGAGGAGGAGCGTTGTGAGGTGGTGCGGGGAGCGATTGCTGGGTTCAGGCACTCGCGGTAAGCCATGGTGACGTTGTTAGGACGAGTGTGAGGGTGTGGTCTCACCAGTGGGATGGGCCCACAGTGTAACGCCTGCTTTGTGCACAGTCAAAACGTAGGTGCATGTTGCCTCTCATTCATACCTCTCTCATTCATGTTGCCTGCCTGCAGATTCCACAGCCTGCTGCAAGGCCAGGCGTTTGCTGCAAGCACCTGCCCCTTCTGCCACGACCCGGTGAGATGGTTACTATGAGCTGTGCCGGGCCCTCTTATGCAAGCACACTGCTGTTTTCCCTTCGCTACTGGATGGACTGTAGGGTGTTGAAGCATGAGTTGCTATGTGATTTTGTGCGCCAACTTTCCCCGTGCCCCACCCGCACCCGCGTCCCGTCCTGCAGGCATGGAACGACACTCCCTGCTGAAACCGACGATGTTGGAGTTGATTCTGAGAACATTCAAAAGCAATTCCAACATAGCTTTCATGTACCCCTCCCGCACGTGTGCGCCGTCCTGCAGGCATGGAGCGCCACTGCTCTGCTGAAACCACAAATTGAAGGGTTGTTATTTGTTTTGGTTTTGGTTTTGGTTTCAGCCTACTCTTTTTGGCTTTGAGCGCCACCCCCACCCATGTTGTCATCTGGTCTTGAGCAGGCCTGGAGCGCCACTGCTGTGCTGAAATCTGATTCTGAGGCGCTTCAAAAACAGACGATATGGGTCTTGAGCACCAGCTTTACCTGTATCCCCTTCCCCACCCATGTTGCTATATGATCTTGAGCAGGCATGGAGCGCTACCGCTCTGCTGAAACCGACGGCTCACGTTGCGTTGGGTTGCGATGAGGGCGATGCCTGCTGCTTCATCTGCACCCAGGTTGTTCCTCAGCCTCCGGTTTCATAACTCACACTTTTCCTTGGTTTCCAGCCACCTTTGACATAATCTGTTTCAATGCAATGTATAACCTCGTTATGGCTTACTTGGCAGGGTCACTTGTTTGGACTGTACAAATCATCGTGCTCGGATGATTCTGATGAAGACAACGATTATGATGATTGGTATGATGATGACTACGACCGTTGGTCGGATGAGGTTGATGACTTGGATGATCGAATGGTCCGCCTAGGTTACTTTTGAGGCGCCTCAAAAGTCGATTATGATTGGGATGACTATGACCGTTGGTCGGATGAGGTTGATGGTTTAGATGATCGAATGTACTGTCGTCTAGGTGTGGTGCAGGATGAGCGTTGGGATTTTTGACAGGACTTGTATGTGAGATGGTGGACAGGTAATCAGATATCAGTGTAAGAAGCCTGATATGCTGATCTTTAGGGTGATGTGTGTTAGGTATGTACATACCTAAGGTCAATCCACAATGAAAATGGGTGTGTTACAAAAATCAGCCAAGACAGCTTACCGGAGGGTGGTATTGCATCTCGGAGATTAAGATGTAATTTGTCTTTCACCCATTTGCCTCTGGATTGAACCACTTTGAACTCCTAACCGACAGCCACAGCAGCGGCCCTGAGCTGCTGCTCCAATGCTCCCTTGCGTGCCTCTGCCTCTGCCAGCTCAGTCTGCCCCTGCCTTTCCTGTTCAGCCTACTCAACCGCATTCAAACCTACATGAATTCATCCAACTCCTAACGAGCTGCCTTGAGCTTGCGCTGAGCTTCAATCAGGTTTGCGGATGGACAGTGGTTAAGTTAGCTTTAGCGTTTTATTGCGGTTGTTGTTATCGGTGATAGCGCGTCTGCCGTTGGTAAAGCTGCAGTATACATTTGTCAGCCGGGTTTCGGGTTTTTATTGTGTGCCTCACAGCTTTGGGGCAACTTTTCAAGATTTCCGACGAGTGGCACAGCATAGCATGCAATGTAACCATGCCCATTTCTCAAGCTCACGCCCACCTCTCGACCACGCGCCTCGACCTCACGCCTATTTCTCGCCCAGGACGTAGGAATTCCGAGACATACTTCGGCGTAGAGAGGCCCACAATGGACTCGCCGTTAGTCTCACTGCCACCACTGGCAGCAATTTGTGTCATCATCTTCATCTCTCTAGCAAGCCATGGAAGCCTTAGACGGGCCGGTGTTGTTTCGTGTGGCGGACGCTACCGGCGATGCTGTTACCACCATCGCCAACGTCGCCTCCGTCTCCCGCGCCTTCGCCCGTGTCGCCCGCTCGGAGCTGTGGCCGTGTTACTGCCTCGCGCGCGCCGCGCTTGCGGAAGACGGCGAGGCGGCGGCGGTGGCGGCGGTGGCGGAGCGCTTGGTGCGCGAAGCGGGCAGCGCCGATGCGCCGCGAAACGCGGCGAGCAGCCTGGCGCGGTGCATGAGTGCGTGCCCGGGCGTGATTCGCGCCTGCTCCATCGCGCTGCGACTGAACGCGGCTGCTGAGGCAAAATCGGCCGACGCAGAATCGGGTGAGGCAGAATCGGGTGAGGCAGAACCGGGCGAGGCAGAACCGGGCGAGGCAGAACCGGGCGAGGCAGAACCGGGCGAGGCAGAACCGGGCGAGGCAGAACCGGGTGAGGCAGGATCTGGGCCCGAGTCGGGACGGTGGTCGCGGTCGTCCGCGGAAGACTCAACAGAATCGCGGAGCGAGACGGAGGAGGACAGCGGCGCAGACAGGGGAAGCGTGGGTGCGGGAGGCGGTAAGGGAAGTGACGACGCCAATCCCCATGTCAGCGATTCCTGTGCCCTCTCCTCCTCCCTGGCCACTCGGCTTTTTCTGGACGAATGCTTCCTCCCCGCCCCTCCTTTCGGCCCATCGCCGCTCTTTTTGGGTGGGGTGGAAGGGGACAAAAGGGGGAAAGCTAGGGAGGAAGATGGGGGGGAAGGAGCGCATGAGGGCGCGGCTGTGTTGATGGCAGCAGGGCGCTGTGGGCGGGAGCATGAGGCTGAGGGAATCCGTTGTCATGAGGTGTGGGGAGCGATTGCTGGGTTCAAGCACTCGCGGTGAGCCATGGTGAAGTTGTTGGGTGGACGGGTGGTTGTAGGTGGTTGCTGCACCTGGTGGCTGGCACGGGTGTGAGGGTATGATCTCACCAGTGGGATTTTTATTCGACTCAAAAGCACAAGTGTGAGGGGATGATCTCACCAGTAGGATAGCCCACAGAGTAACACCTTTTTTCTGCACAGTCAAAATATAGGTGTATGTTGTGACTCGTTCCTCTCTCCCAATGCTTGGCTGCAGTTTTCACAGTCTGCTGCAAGGCCAGCCGGTTGCTCCAGACGAATGCCTCTTCTGCCATGACCAGGTGAGATGGTTACTAGGATTTGTGCCGAGCCCTCTTATGCAAGTACAGTGCTGTTTTTTTGTTGTTACTAGACTGGAGTGTTGGTGCTTCAAGCGCATGCCCCTTGTGCCATGACCAGGTGAGACGCTCAGGTCTTAGAAGCTGTGTTGTGCCATCTTATGCCAGCACAGTGCTGTTTCTCCTTAGCTACTGAAAGGGGGTGCTGGTTGTTCCAGCATGTCAGGTGTTCAAACATGAATTGTTATCTGATCTTCAGTACTCCTGTTCTTCTATGATCTTGAGCAGGCATGGAGCGCCGCTGCTCTGTTGAAACCGACGGCTCACGATGCGTTGGGTTGCACTGAGGGCAATGCCTGCTGCTTCATCTGCACCCAGGTTGTTCCTCAGCCTCCAGTTGGGTTGTTCCGTAGCTCACACTTTGATATAAGCTGTTCTGATGCAATGTTTAACTTCTTCGTGGCTTGTTTGGCAGGGTCACTTGTTTGGACTGTACAAGCCCTATTCAGGGCTTGAGAAATTTTCCCGGGGTTTAACAGAATCTGTTTTGGCTGAAATTTTACCGATCATTGAGGAATTCTGCAGCACTTTAACAGATTCTGATTATGCTGATGCTCTAAGTGATATGTGGTAGGTATCATATGTACCTAGTCTGCCCTGCTCCGTCTTAAGGACCAGTTAGAGACCTTAAGGAGGTATTGTCGTTCACAAGAAAAAGTAAAACATTCCTAGTGCAGTCCTATTGAGCCTGCCTCATATCCATCCATCCAGCCTCTAGAAAGGAGCCACAGCAGCAGCAGCTCTGACCTGCTCCTCCATGGCAATTGCTTGCCCCTACCTCTGCCTTTCCTGTTTACCCTGTTGCACCGCACTCAACCGCATTCAACTCCTAGCGAGCAGCCACAGCAGCGGCCCTGAGCTGCTGCTCCAGAGCTCCCTTGCGCGTCTCTGCCTCTGCCAGCTCTGTCTGGAGCGCCCTGTGGTCCTCTAGCAGGGCAGCCTATTATTGGAGTGGTTGGGTGTTGGGGGATGGAAGTTGGGGGTTTGCAGTTGAATGGAAATTGCCTCTGCCTCTGTCCAAAGCACCCTTACATGCCTCTGCCTCTGCCTCTGCCAGCTGTGTCTGGAGCGCGCGGTGGTCCTCTAACAGGGCAGCCTTTAAGGGGTACGGACAACATTGGGGGTGGTTGGGAATCAGGGCTTTGAGATTACAATGGAAAATAATATATCTTTGGGAGGAGGGTGCAGGGTGGTGTGCCCCTGCCTCTGACAGCCAGCTCTATCTGGTCTGGAGAGCCCTGTGGTCCTCTAGCAGGGCAGCCTATAAGGGGAACAAACGGTATTGGGAATAGTTTGAGATGAAGGGCTTGAAAATTGGAGATCTTGGGTGGAGGATGGAGGAGGAAAAAATGCCTCTCTGCCAGCTCTGTCCGTAACGTCCTATGGTCCTCTAACAGAGCAGCCTGTAAATGGGACGAACAGAATTGGGGATGGTTAACAGTTGGGGAGTGGAATATAAAATAGTGTCTAGGGTAGAAGGTGCAGGGCAGCATTCCTCTGCAAAAGCGTCCTGTGGTCCTTTAACAGGGCAGCCAATAAAGCAGAGAGACAATGTTGGGACGGTTGGAAGTCGGGGCGGGAGTTGGGGTGGGATGGGATTGGAATGAAATGGTTCTTTGGAATCTCAAATACTGGGAGCACTGGAGAGTCGCTCACTCTTCGTGCTGCAATGCCACCCTCTCTCTCTCCTGCTCTCTGCATCTCTGCTCCCTCTGCCAGCTCTCTCATCAAACCCCCCACTCACCTTCACCACCAGCTGCTCTCTCTGAATCTCCCTCCTCCTCCCCCTCTGTGCCAACACCCTCTCTTTCAACTGCCCCACCGCTGCCTCTGCCTCTCTGCTCTCTGCCTCCTCTAATTCCTCTACTTCTCTACCCTCCTAGTGCTTGCTTGCCTCTACCCCTCAAAACAGAACCATCACTCACCTTCACCAGCAGCAGCTCTCTCTGAATCTCCCTCTTCCTCCCCCTCTGTGCCGCCACCCTTTCTTTCAACTGCCCCACCGCCGCCTCTCTCCCTCTGCCCTCTAGTGTCTGCCTCTTAAGAAGCATGCACAACGGAATGATGAACTAGAAACAGGATGGGGTACAAATATGCAAACTTAAAAGTTGTACCCCCTAGAGGGCACCTCACTACAGCATATACCACATATTATATATTTGACACACCCCCATAGGCTAAGTGAGGGGCATCAAAACAAGCATGGTGAACAAACGGTCACAAGACCAGTCAATGCAAGAAGCAAAGCAAGCTCATGGTGGATCTCAAGGACACCACACAAATTCCGAGCACAAGCAAGCGACCACAAGGCCAGTTCAAGAGTTCACTATGATATATATAGCAAAGCACAACAAGCAGAGCAAACAACAAGTCTACAGCAACCGAGGGCCTACCTCAACAAGCCCCAACTGCACACAGAACCTGTGGTGGTCACCAGGCGCCAAGGCCTTGGTGAAGACGTCGGCAATGTTGGCCTTTGAGGCCACAAAGTCCAAGCGTGCCTGGCCACGTTGCTGCAACTCTCGCAGGAGGAAGTACCTCACGTCAATATGCTTCACTCTGCTCTCCAGTCGAGGCTCTCGACACAGGAGGATCATGGCCTTGTTGTCAGCGTACAAGGTCGGTGCAGAGCGAGGCCGCTCACCAAGGTCGGCGAGCAAGAAGGTCAACCAGCGAAGCTCCTGTGCCGCCATGGCACCAGCGTATATCTCTGCCTCTGCACTGGACGTAGCCACAGACGACGACCGTGTAGACCTCCACGACATAGCACCAGCACCCAGACTGAAGCAGTAACCCTGAGTCGAGCGGTGAGTCTCCACGTCGTCAGTGTAGGAAGAGTCGCAGTGACCGGTCAACACAACTGGCTGTGTCCCTCCAAGCACAAGCCACATGCCTGATGTAGTCGCCAGGTACTTCGCCACCCTCACAGCAGCTGTCCAGTGAACTCGACGGTATCTCCCAGTCGCAACAAAGCGAGAGAGGACGCTGAGGGGAAAGGCGAGGCCCGGCCGAGTACAAGTCATCAGGTACATGAGGCAGCCCACAAGCTCTGCGTAGGGGCCACTAGACTCAAAGGGCTCGTCGGGAAAAGGGCAAGTGAGTCGATGGTCAACGTCAAGAGGAGTGGGCTGTGTGGTGGAGAACTGAAACCCGAACCGCCGAAGGACCTGCTGCACCATGTGTGACTGAGTTAGTGTGATGGTGCGAGCAGTTCTGTGTTACAAGACTAACTGAACTGGTAACCGGGTTTAAGGAGGGCCTAGGCTTAGTAGCCTAGGCCAAGCAAGTGTCGAGGTCAAGGCCAAGTGAGTGTCGAGAGAATTTACCAAACAAGTGAGCTTCACTAAAAGCAAAGCATACAAGATATAGTCAAGAAACTAGGAAACAAGAGGTGCACCACCAACTGCAAAGAACAATAACTACAGTAACTACAGCAAGCAGGATATATCTTAAATATAACTTTGACACACCCCCTTAGCCTGCTTGCAGTAGGAACTAGTGTAGTCAACACCCCCTGAAGGGGTATAGCTGGCGCAGTGGAAGACGGCAGAGAGGAAAGTGAGGAGGAGGAGGCGAGAAAGAGAGAGAGGAGAGGAGAGGAGATAAGAACAAAGGAGGAGGTGATTGAGGGATGAGGAGAGGAGGTGGGGGTTGGCCGCAACGTCCCCTCTTACTAACCCCCTTTTACGAAGGGGAGGCCGCAGCGTGGCGTGGGGGGGTTGAGTGGGGGATGAGGAGAGGAGGTGGGGGGGTGGCCGCAGCGTCCCCTCTTACTAACCCCCACATCCCCACCCCCAATCAACCAACCCCCTTTAACCTCACCCCCCATTTCAACCGCCCCCTGGAACCGCTCTCCCTCCCCCCTTTTCTTCCTCCATACCCCTCCCCACCCACGATGATCCCTGTACAGTCCTTCACAGGTGGGGCTGCTGGTCACAAGTGGGGCTGCTGGTCACAAGTGGGGCTGCTGGTCACAGGTGGGGCTACTAGTCACAGGTGGGGCTGCTGGTCACAGGTGGAGCTGCTAGTCACAGGTGGGGCTGCTGGTCACAGGTGGGGCTGCTGGTCCTGGTGTTACGGCGCTGGTGCTGGTGCCTGGTGCTGGCGTGACGGCGCTGGTGCCGGTGCCTGGTGCTGGCGTGACGGCGCTGGTGCCGGTGCCTGGTGCTGGCGTGACGGCGCTGGTGCTGGTGCATGGTGCTGATGGGGCGCGACGGGTGGGACGAACTGCAGACGGGCTACAGGCTGGGCGGGATCTGACGGTAGGAGGCGCGCAAGCGCTGGTGCGATCGCCGGTGCGCTGGCGGTGATCGCTGGTGTTCC
The DNA here is from genome assembly GCA_947471745.1 of Closterium sp. Naga37s-1. Taxonomy (NCBI): domain Eukaryota; kingdom Viridiplantae; phylum Streptophyta; class Zygnematophyceae; order Desmidiales; family Closteriaceae; genus Closterium; species Closterium sp. Naga37s-1. Next base: position 57,243 of record CANJKZ010000853.1, on the reverse strand, counting down.
GCCGCCACTCCCTTCCCCCTTTTCCTCTCTCCCCCACAGCATTCCGCCGCCACTCCCTTCCCCCTTTCCCTCTCCCCCCCACAGCGTTCCGCCGCCAATCCCTTCCCCTCCTCCCTCTCCCACCCACAGCGACCGCCGCTGCACATGCGAACAGTCGCGATGGGGGGGGTGACGGGCAGGGGGCCGGGGGAATGCGACGGGCGGAGCGAGGCGACGGGAGGGAAGAAAACGGGACGGGGGGGGGGGGGGGGGGGGGGGGGGGAAGGGCCGCGACGACCGCCACGGACGCCGTCCCCTTCATTCCCGATGCCCCCCCCCCCCCCCCCCCCCCCCCCCCTTCCCCACTCTCGCGCAAACTCGGCAGCAGGCGTAGGCGCGGGCAGAGGTGGTGACGGGGGGGAAACGCGACGGGCTGACGACGAGGGAAACGCGGCGGGCTGGTGACGGGGGGAACGCGACGGGCTGGCGACGGGCAGGCGACGAGACGGGCTGGCGACGAGGGAAACGCGGCCGGATCGCCACCGCGCCCTTCGCAGCGAACGCCGTGCTGCGAATGGGTGGGCCCATTAACTTAGGTCAGGAATTTAATAGCTCAATACCATGTTACAAGACTAACTGAACTGGTAACCGGGTTTATGGAGGGCCTAGGCTTAGTAGCCTAGGCCAAGCAAGTGTCGAGGTCAAGGCCAAGTGAGTGTCAAGAGAATTGACCAAACAAGTGAGCTTCACTAAAAGCAAAGCATACAAGAGATAGTCGAGAAACTAGGAAACAAAAGGTGCACCACCAACTGCAAAGAACAATAACTACAGTAACTACAGCAAGCAGGATATATCTTAAATATGACTTTGACATTCTGTCCGTGGTGATCTGCAGCCCAAGGTAGCGCTGCAGTTCACCGAGGTCAGTGCACTTGTGTCTCTTCTGCAGTTCGGATTTCACCTCAGTCAGAGCTGCCCTGTCTGCTGTAGAAAAGACCAAGTCGTCGACGTACACTAGTATAAAGAAAGGAGTGGAACCAGTGCGAACAAACAGCGACGGGTCAGCAGAGGAAGGACGAAACCCAATGTCACGAAGCGTGGAGCGAAAAAGTGTCGTGCCACTCACGGGGCAACTAGCGGAGACCATAGACTGGCCGCCTCAGGCTCCACTGGGTCCCAGGTGGGAAGGTGCCAGTGAAGCCAGGAGGACGGCGCAGCCATATCTCCTCGTGTAGTCGGCCCTGGAGAAACGCAGTGGAGAAGTCAAGGGAGTGCAGCTCATAGTCTCGCTGTGCTGCTACGTGCAGTAACACCCTAAGAGTAGTCATCTTCAGGGTCGGGGCGAAGGTCTGGAAGATGTCAACTCCCTCACGCTGACTGAACACAGGCGGTGAACCAAGCGGCCGCTTCACCTTGAAGAGCAACATGCCATCGACAACATTCGCCCTGGGAGGGGAAACTGCGTCGACGTACGTGCCTGTGGATCTCCAAGACGCTAACTCTGCGTCCTTAGCCGCTTTCCACTGAGAGGCCCACTTCCCTGACACTGCCTCACGGTACGTGCGAGGTGTCGGTATGTCAAGGGCGTCGGGGTCTCCCTCAAGGGAAAGCAGCATGGCGCAGAGAGAGGGGGAAGTGGTTGCTAAGAACTCCAGCTCAAACTGCCTGTCCTCTAGGACGTCACAGCCAAGGGCCGACTCACCCCCGACGGACAGAGGACGGGAAGGTGGAGCAGCCACCACACGCGTGGCGTAGTCAAGACGGCGGGTGGAAGCAAAGTCAGCGACAGCGGCAGTAAGAGCCGAGACAGACGACGGAGAGGCACAAGGGTCGGTGACAAGAGAGGCGAGGACACGAGAGACAACAGGGCGAGCAGCACGGTAGTAGTCAGTGATAGGGTGAGAGGCGACTCAGGAGGTGAGGGGAGAACAGACACAGGCGGAGAACGACGAGGAGGAGAACGAAACAAGACAGTGCGGAGGTCGGGAAGAGGAGACGAGGGCCGAGCACGTGGAGGACAAGGACTGGTCCAGTCGTGCGGGACAACATGAGGAGACGACCGTGACTGAGAATAGCCGGAGTCGAGTCCGGAGGAGGAAACGTAGGACCGTACGCAGTAGGTGACTGGGAGTGGACAGGAGGAGAGGAAGGAAGACTAAGGGCCCGAAGGCCACTCAATGGAGGGAAAAGCTGCTGCAAAGGTGGCGGCTGCGGCGTCTGCTGCTGCTGCTGCTGCAAAGGTGGTTGCTGCTGCTGCTGCTGCTGCTGCTGCTGCTGCTGGTGCTGCTGCTGCTGGTCTAACTGCTGCAGCTCCTGCCTCTCCTGCTCCACCCGCTCCTACTCCTCGCGCTCAAGCCGGCGAAGGGCCTGGAAACGGGTGTCGTGGCGGTGGGGACGTGCAGTGGGCGACGCAGTAGGCGAGCCTCCAGCTCCCGTCTCCTCAATACCAGCTCCTACAGTGCCAGCACCTCCTGCTCCAGCACCCCCAGAACTAGCACTGCCAGTGCCAGCACCTCCAGCTCCAGCACCCCTAGAACTAGCACCTCCACTGCCAGCACCTCCAGCTCCAGCACCCCCAGAACTAGCACCTCCAGTGCCAGCACCTCCAGCTTCAGCACCCCAGAAACTAGCACCTCCAGTGCCATAACCTCCAGCTCCAGCACCCCCAGAGCCAGCGCCACATGCGCCATCACCTCCAGCTCCAGCACCCCTCGAACGAGCACCCCCAGACCGAGTACCGCCAGTGGCTGCACCTCCAGCTCCAACACCAACCGAGTCCACAGTAACCTATCGCGGAAGTGCCGAGGGCTGCTGAGGGGACTGTGAGGAGGACTGCGGGGAGGGAGACGCTACCTGACACGCGACCGAGGGTAGAGGGGTAGCGTGAGACACACCGGACGGGGCAGGACCAAGGGGGGATGGGGGTACTGGAGGAGCGGGAGCAGGGGGAAGAGAGGGTGCGAGGAAGAGGGGGGGAAGGGGAACCGGGAGACCTCGACTAGGGTACTTAGTGTAGTAGGACACTGACTCGTCAAACTAGACGTCACGAGAGTCTAGAAATTGGTTGAGGGGCGAGTGGTAAAAGTAGTCGGGAGAGCCCACCGGGAAACCAAGGAAGACACAAGGGATGGCGCGAGCCGAGAGCTTGTCCGCAGAGGTGTCGCGGACAAGCGCAAGGCAGCCCCAGACGTGAAAGGCCGACCCAACACCAGGGGACCCAGTCCACAGACTGGTCGGTGAAACCTGTGGCCGCGAGACACGCTGCTGGAGGTTCAGCTGGTGCGCGGCGTAGCGCAGCGCGTAGGGCCACAGAAAATGGGGGGCACAGGCATGGATCATGGACGTGCGGGCGATGTCCATGACCAAGCCAATGCGACACTCAGCAACCCCATTCTGCTGTAAGGACTCCGGCAGCGTCCAGGACTGTCTGATGCCCTACTCGCCGCAGAACCCGGCAAGGATGCCAGAGCGAAACTCACCCCCACGGTCGGAGTGGAGACAACGGACACGACTACCACGAGTGCCCTCAGTGGCCAGAAGCCACCGGATTAGCGTAGAAGTCACCTCGGACTTCTTCGTGAGAGGAAACACCGTGGTGTACCTGGAGTAATCGTCAATTACCACTAGAAAGTAGCGCTCCCTCTCAGGTCCCAGCGTAGGGGCAGGGCCCCAGACGTCCAGGTGGAGAGTCTGGAAGGGAGCAGTGGCCGGACGAAGGGAGGAGGAGTGCGGAGTGGCGCACAGGTGGCCGGCGACGCAAGGAGTGCAGGGTGGGGCAAGCGAGGGAGGGAGCGACGGAAAGACGCGCGGGAGACCTGAGACAAGACTGTGACTGGCCATGCTACGGAGGCGGGGGAGCGACAGGTGGCCAAGGCGGTGGTGCCACAAGACGGTTTGGTGGGCTAGGGACTGACAGGAGCAAGACGCAGCAACCTGACCAGACACCTCTACCTGACCAGGCACAGCAGCCGGACTAGACACTGGGACCTGAGGGGGCGCAGCGACCTGAGCGGAGGAAGCAACCGGGGAGTGCTCGGTGTGGAGAACGTAGAGACCAGAGCAGGACTCCCTGGTGAACGTGGCCATAACAGCACCTGTAGCAGAGTCTGTACAGACCGCAGTCCTGCCACCCCCCACAAAGGTAACGGTGATCCCCCTGTCCTGGAGGTATCCAACACCCACCAGGTTCCGAGTGAACGAGGGGATGTGGAGGCCGCGCAGGACACCAGAGGGGACCACAGGGCACGGGAGGGTGGTGGAGCTGCGCGCAACGGCTGGTCCTGAAGAAGGATCAGCCAGAGCTACCGGAACCGGAGCAAGGAGTGGTGTGAGGGTCGTGTGGTCGCGGAAGAAACACTGCGACGCGCCAGAGTTCAGCGTGAACGACAGAGACGCCTCAGCAGGAGGCGTGTCAGGTCCGGAGGCTACACAAGCACCTAGAGCAGAAACACAAGCACCTAGACTAGAGAGGCACAGGTCTACACTAACAGGAGGCAAGCATCGTAGACTACGAACACGCGAGCACACAGATCCATCAGCATTATAGTCAACATCAGCATACAAAGCATACTGACGAGCGTCGTCCATAGACAGTTCAAATACAGGAATCTTACGGGCTAGCAGGCGAGCCCAGCGCGGGGTGGTCGCCTCAGGACCCTAGCGTGCACGGTAGAGGTCGTCGAGGCGGCGGAAGCACCGCGCCGCTGAGTGGTCGTCCCGGCCGCAGACACAGGGAGTGCCCGGTCCGGTGACGCACCAGTGGTCGCAGGGGCCGGTGTCGCGCCGCGGGGGGCGAGGGGCCCAGCTGGTAGTGCTGCTGCTGCGGCCAGTGCTCCCGGGTCCTGCAGGTCCGCACTGTGGCGGAGGGCTCCAGTGCTGTTGCGGACCCCACTGCAGTGGTGGTCCCCACGACTAAAAATGCTGTGGTGCCTGCCACTGATGCTGTCCCTGCTGCTGCTGCTGTCTCTGCTGTGGCTGCTGCTGATGTGGCTGCTGCTGCTGGGGCCCCGCACCACCGCTGGTCGAACCTCCTCCAGCAAGCGGGTCAGCACCTCCACCTGAGGCACCACCGCCACCGCCACCACCGCCGCCCCCAGGGCCGCCTCCACCACCCCCACCTCCTCCACCACCGCCACCCCCCTTCCCCCCTTTCTTTCCTCCCTTGCCCCTTTTCTGCCTGTCAGCGGCAGAAACAGCTGAAGTGTCCTCAGAGACCGACACAGCAGCAGAGGCACGAGTAGCAGTGAAGGTAGGAAGCTGGGAGACAGCACACCCCTCAAACAGATGAGGAGCAACTGCGTAAGTGGCTGAGGCAACAGAGAGGAGGTTACTCTCGATCTTCCCGAGAGTGGTCTCGAGAAGATCAATCGTAAGCTCACTAGGTTGCTGCTGGAGAAGTGCGTAACCGACAGGCGAGAGGCGGTCAGGGAGACGAGTGACTACCGAGTGGACGGTGAGCCAGATAGGAGGAGGGGCAACAAGAAGCTGAGCCTCAGTACAAGCTGCTCGGTAGCTAGCGACAAGGGAGCGCAAGTGTGTGGCTAGGTCGGAGACAGTCGCAAACGAGTCGAGGTCGGGAAACACGAACGGCATGAGGATGCGGCTGAGGAAGGCAGAGGAAGGGGTGGAATAGCGTGCGGAAATAGCATCATACACCTCCTTTGCAGTCTCTACCAGGTCGAAGTGAGCGGCCTCAGTCGGTGGAAGGAGCTCAGTCAGCGCGAGTGTAGCCGCTGCGTCACGTGAGTCCCAAACGTCCCGCACCAAGACGAGACGAGCGTAGTCCGCTTGCGCCTCTGGAGTCGGTGGGGGCACGGCAGGGAGGGGCTCGGGACGCGGGGGTGCCTGGAGGGCGCCAGACGCGTGAGCGTATAAGGTGGCGCCGTCCTGGCGCTGACTGGTGAGGTAGCGCTGAGTCTGGCGGAGCCAGGTGCCGAACTCTATCGGGCGTCCCTCCGCATCAAAACGAAGGCGGCGGGAGTCCATACTGGAGTCTAGGCTAGAGGCGGCTGGAGCACGGAGCGGGCGGAGCTAGGAGCGAGAAGGGAGACTAGAGACGGCTAGAGACGCCAGCTGGACATAGACTAGAGACAGTCGGAGGAAACTAGTCTACGAGTGGGGATTTAACCGGTCCTAGGTCGCGCTACCGGTGGGAAGAGCGGCTGCCAGCCGCTGAAACGAAAGCCAACCGCAGTAGGAATGGCGTGGGGCCGGGGAACAGGTTAAGAGGAGGGGCCAACGGTCGGGCAGAGTGGGGCGCACTCGGGTAGCGAGGGTGAGGGCACGCGATCAACTCGGGCTGGGGTTAGGGTTAGAGCAGAGGCGCGGGCTAAGGGCGAGGGCGCGGGTAGGGCAGGGCGCGGTCTAGGGCTAGGGCGCTGCCTAGGGATGAGCGCGGCTCAGGGCAGGACGCGGCCTAGGGCTAGGGCGCTGTTGAGGGGGCTGGGGCTAGGGCGTGGGTTAGGTCGCGGGCGAGCGCGACGGGTTAGGTCGCGGGCTGTGGCGACGGGCTGGGGCGCGGGCTGGGGCGACGGGCTGGGGCGCGGACTGGGGTGACGGGCTGGGGCGCGGGCTGCGGCGATGGGCTAGGGCGCGGGCTGGGGCGACGGGCTAGGGCGCGGGCTGGGGCGATGGGCTAGGGCGCGGGCTGGGGCGACGGGCTAGGGCGCGGGCTGGGGCGATGGGCTAGGGCGCGGGCTGGGGCGACGGGCTAGGGCGCGGGCTGGGGCGATGGGCTAGGGCGCGGGCTGGGGCGACGGGCTAGGGCTCGGGCGCTGGCGAAAGAGCAGGCTAGGCGCGGAGGGCGCGGAGGGCGCTAGGGCGCGGAGGACGCGAGAGCGCGGAGGGCGCGGAGGGATCTAGGGCGCGGAGGGCGCGGAGGGCGCTAGGGCGCGGAGGGCGCGGAGGGCACGGGAGAGCGCGGAGGGCGCGGAGAGCGCTAGGGCGCGGAGGGCGCGAACACGGGCCAGGCTAGGCTAGGAAACGAACCCCTCATATACCATCTCAAAGTAGGAACACAACGGAATAATGAACTAGAAACAGGATGGGGTACAAATATGCAAACCTAAAAGTTGTACCCCCTAGAAGGCACCTCACTACAGCCTATACCACATATTATATATTTGAGAGACCTTTGGTAGATATTGATGATGACCTTTGGTAGATATTGATGATGACCTTTGGTAGATATTGATGGTGACCTTTGGTAGATATTGATGATGAACTTTTGTCGGTATCCCGAAAGGAATTGCACCATACATGTAAGATGGTGCACAGGCCGTCAAATACTAGTGTAAGCAGGCTATTTTGTGGATTAAATTTGATATAAGGTGGTATTACACTTCCACAAGAAAAACTGAACCATACCTATCGTAGTCCTACGGAAATCAACCAGACTCATATCGAACCCCTAGCAAGCAGCCACAGCAGCGGCAGCTCTGATCTCACCTGTTCAGCCTACTCAACCGCATTCAAACCCACATTACCCATCCAACCTCTAACGAGCTGCCACGAGCTTGCGCCGAGCTTCAATCAGGTCAAATGATGTTGTTACAGATTTACACAATACCCGCAATGCTCCTCTGCCCTGTGCTCAGCTCTCGCCACTCGGCTTTTTGAAGACGAGTGCTTCCTCCCCGCCCCTCCTTCCCGCTCGTCGCCTCCTCCTCCTCCTTGCACCCCGGGCCGCTCCTCTTCCCACCGCTCTTCCCGCCACTCTAACACCTCCCACCCCGTCCTGCCTCTATGTCCCTCGCCGGGGGATGACAGGAGTGTGGGTGACGTGGAAGGGGGGAAAAAGAGGAAAGAAAGGGAGGACGATGGGGGGAAAGGGGCGCAGGAGGGCGCGGCTGTGTTGATGGCAACTGTGGGCCGTGGGCGGGAGCAGGGGAGTGAGGATGAGCGTTTTGAGACGTCTTTAAACCAGGAGGGCGCGGCGGTGTTGATGGCAGTAGGGGGCTGTGGGCGGGAGCAGGGGGATGAGGCTGAGGGTCAGGCTTGTCATGTGGTGCGGGGAGCAGAGGTGGCTTTTGAGTCGACTCAAAAGGCGGCGGTGTTGATGGCGGCAGGGCGCTGTGGGGACGAGCATGACGATGATGATGAGGGCAAGGCTTGTCAAGTGGTGCGGGGAGCGATTGCTGGGTTCAAGAATTCACGGTAAGTCTCTTGAGGCGCCTCAGAGGCAACTGTGAGCTGTGGGCGGGAGCACAGGGGTGAGGATGAGCGATGTCATGTGGTGCGGGGAGCGATTGCTGGGTTCAAGCACTCTCGGTAAGTTTTTTTAGGCAACTCAGAAGGCAACTGTGGGCTGCAGACAGGGAAACGGGGCTGTCACAGCCCACAGTTTCCGTCTCGGGCTGACGCTGAGCGTTGCTGGGTTCAAGCACTTGCGGTAAGCCATGGTGGTGGTGTTGGGTGGATGGGTGGTTGTTGCACTGGTGGCTGGTACGGGTGTGAGGGAATGACTTACGAGACTCCTCAAAACTTCTAGTACTGCCTCCCTTTTACTATGAGCCAAGGAGTTGGTGGCTGGCACTGGTGTGAGGGTATGGTCTCACCAGTGGGATAGCCCACAGTGTAACACCTGTTTTGTGCACAGTCAAAATACAGGTTTATGCTGCCTCTCATACCTCTCTCCCAATGCTTGATTGCAGATTTCACTGGATGCTGCAAGGCCAGCCATTTGCGACAAGCGCATGCCCCTTCTGCCATGACCGGGTGAGATGGTTAGCAGCTGTGTTGTGCCTTAAGTCGACCTAAAACACTATTCAAGGCCGTTAGGTGCAAGCACATGCCCCTTCTGCCATGACCGGGTGAGATGGTTAGCAGCTGTGGGAGACCTCTTTTGCAGGATGAGTTTTAAAGGGAGTGTTAGTTGTTGAGGTATTTCAGGTGTTCAAACACAGGTTGCGATGTGCTTCTGGGCACCACCTTTCCTGCTGAACATGGGTGCTCGAGCATGTTAAGTACCCCACCCTCACCCGTGTGCTGTCCATCAGGCATGGAGCGCCACTGCTCTGCTGAAACCGACAGCTCACGTTGCGTTGGGTTGCGATGAGGGCGATGCCTGCTGCTTCATCTGCACCCAGGTTGTTCCGCAGCCTCCGGTTGGGTTGTTCCGCTCTGCAACCACCAGTTCCATAGCTTGCACTTTGTGTGTGTTTTGAGTCAACTCAAAACGTGATGCTTGCTGCTGCATCTGCACCCAGGTTGTTCCGCTTTGCAACCACCAGTTCCATCCATAGCTTGCACTTTCCCTTGTTAGCCAGCCACCTTCGATATAATCTGTTCTGATGCAATGTACAACTTCGTCATGACCCGCAGGGTCACTTGTTTGGACTGTACAAGTCGTCACGCACGGACTTTTCTGATGAGGATTCGTGGGATGAGCTTTCGCCGGATGAAAGGGATGACATACTAGATCATATGGCCTGGTCCTTTGGTAGATGTTGATAATGACCATGGTGGTCTCCCCAACATGACTTGTACATAAGATGGTGTACAGGCCTTCAGATACCATATCAGCGTAAGCAGGCTGATTGTGCTGATTGTTAACGTGATTTGTGTTAGGTAGTCTGTACCTAGACTCTGTGGGCTGTTTTCCTCTAATTTTGTTTGAGGTGGTACGGTAGTACTGTAATCCACTTCCACAAGGAAAACAGAGCCATTCCTAACGTAGCCCTACAGTATTCAACCCGCCTCATATCGAGCCCCTAGCAAGCAGCCACAGCAGCGGCAGCTCTGAGCCGCTTCCCAGACCAGAGCAGCCTTGCGAGCCTCTGCCTTGCCTGTTCACCCAGTTGCACCGCACTCTCCATTCAACTCCTAACGAGCTGCCACAGCAGCGGCCCTGAGCCGCTGCTCCAGAGCGCTTTTGCGTGCCTCTGCCCATACCAGCTCTTTTCACCCTATTAACCGCACTCAACCCCATTTCAACTCCATTTCAACTCCCACAGTAGTAGGCTAGTAGCCCTGAGCTACTGCTCCAATGCTCCCTTGCGTTCCTCCGCCTCTGCTTCTGCCGGCTTTGTCTGCCCCCGCCTTTCCTGTTCAGCCTACTTAACCGCATTCAAACCTACATGAACCCATCCAACTCCCAACGAGTTGACACGAGATGGGCTTTAGCGTTTTATTGCGGGTATTGTTGTTGATAGCGCGACTGCTGTTGTTGAGCACATTTACCGCATGATGCTCTTCGGAATTTCCGACGAGTGGCATGGCATGCCATGCATTTCCCCGTAACCATGCGCGTTTCTCAAGCTCACGCCCACTTCACGACCACGCGCCTCGACCTCACGCCTATTTCACGCCCAGGACGTAGAAATTCTGAAGCATTCTTTGGTACAGGGAGCCATCCAATGGCCTTCGGCATTAATCTGAGTACCACCAGCTCATTGTGTCGTCTTGATCCCTCTCAAGCTTGATGTAACCTAAACACATGTCATGGAGGCTTTAGACGGGCCAGTGTTGTTTCGTGTCGCAGACGCTACTGGCGATGCGGTTACCACTATCGCGAACATCGCTTCCGTCTCTCGCGCCTTCGCACGTGTCGCCCGCTCGGAGCTATGGCCGCTTTATTGCCTCGCGCGCGCCGCCGTGGCTGAAGGCGGCGAGGCGGCGGCGGTGGCGGCGGTGGCGGCGCGTCTGGTGCGCGAGGCGGGCAGCGTTGATGCTCCGCGAAACGCGGCGAGCAGCCTGGCGCGCTGCATGAGCGCGTGCCCGGGCGTGGTACGCGCGTGCTCCGTCGAGCTGCGAGTGGATTCATGGGAGGAGAGAGACAGTCACCCTTCCATCAATCCTCACGTCAGCGATTCCTGTGCCCTGTGCTCCGCCCTCGCCACTCGGCTCTTTCTGCCCGAATGCTTCATCCCCGCCCCTCCTTTCCTCCCCTCGCCTCGTCCTCCTCCTTGCACCCGGGACCGCACCTCTTCCCACCGCCCTAACACCTCCTACCCTCCATGCCCCTCGCTTGGGGTCGACAGTATAGTGGATGAGGTGGAAGGGGGGGAAGAGGGCAAAGTTAGGGGGGAAGATGGGGAGGAAGGAGCGCGGGAGGGCGCGGCTGTGTTGATGGCAGCAGGGGACTGTGAGTGGGAGCACGGGACCGAGGATGGGCGTTTGCATGTGGTGCGGGGAGCGATTGCAGGATTCAAGCATTCGCGGTAAGCCATGGCGATGTTGTTAGGATGAGTGCCTGTCAGGGTTTGGTCTCACCAGTGGGATGGGCCCACAGTGTAACGCCTGTCTTGTGTAAGTTGGTCTCATGCCTCTCTTACAATGCATAGCTGCAGCAAGGCTACTGCAAGGCCAGCCGTTTGCTCCAACCCTTGGCATGGGCTGCACAGCCAAAACCTCTCTCCAAGTGCAGCTTGCATCTCATGCCTCTCTCCCTCTCATACGTCCTTCCCTCTCATACCTCTTCCAATGTGTGGCTGCAGCTTTCACTGGATGCTGCAAGGCCAGCCATTTGCTTCAAGCACATGCCCCTTTTGCCACAACCAGGTGAGATGGTTACTAGTAGCTGGGCCGGGCCCTCTTATGCAAGGACAGTGTGGCTATTGGAGTGAAGTGTTGGTGCTTCAAGCACATGTCCGCTTTGCCATGACCCAGCGTGATGGTTAGGTTTTTGTGCCGTGCTGTGTCCTTTTCTGCAAGCACACTGCTGTTGTCCCTTCGCTTCTGGAATTGGACTGTCGGGTGTTCAAACATGAGTTGTTATGTGATTCTGTGTGTCAACTTTCCCTGTGCCCCACCCTCACCCGTGTGCCGTCCTGCAGGCATGGAGTGCCACTGCCTTGCTGAAACCGAATGCTCACTTTGTGCTGGGTTGCGAGGCGGGTGAGGCCTGCTTCTTCATCTGCTCCCAGGTTGTTCCCCGGTCTCCACCTTCATCTCCTTGTTTGCCATGTCACCTTTGACATAATTTGCACTTATGAAATGTATGAACTTCGCCATGGTTTACTTGGCAGGGTCATTTGTTTGGACTGCACACGGACATTGCAGATAATGGGTTTCTCAATTGGGATCCACCAGAAAATGATTATTGTAGCTGGTATTCTGATGACGATTGGTCGGATGAGGTTGACGTTGATGACCTGGATGATCGTATGCAACATGTAGGTTTTGATGATGATGACCGTTTGTCTCCCTGACAGATGATAATTAGATGGTGGTCCAGCCAGGGCGCTCAGATTTCAGCGTAAGAAGCTGGATTATGCGTATCTTTAAAGCGACGGTGCACATTTGCCACCCAAAACCCAGAACCCTGGCGAACTGTTACTGCGGATGGAAAGTGTCCGCACGAAATCCTGGTTTTCGCCAGCCAGCACTTTCGCGCTGGCAAGCCTGGTTCAAAAAAAAAACTTCTGAACCCAACACTGCCAAAAGTTGCCCATCGCTTTAACGTGGTGTGTGTTAGGTATGTACATACTGTAGTCTAGTCTGTCTTGGCTGTTTTTTTAACGCACCCATTTTCTATGTGGATTGGATTCGAATTTCCGTAAGATGGTAATAAGGTATATCTGGGTTTAAGAAGGTATTAGTCTTTCACAATGATTACCTACAACTGTAGTCCTAGTAGCCACATATCCAGCCCCACTAGCCACAGCAGGTGCAGGTATGACCTGCTCCTCCATAGCTTTCGCGTGCCTCTATTTCTACCTTGCCAGTTGACCCTGTTTCACCGCACTCAACCGTGTTTACTCTGTAGCAAGGTAAACTTGAGTTATGCCTGTATTACGAAGCGAGTCGTCTGTTATCAAGCACAGATGATATCCACCTGATATCCACCTGAAGATTTTTTACGAGTGGCACGACATGCATTTCCCCACAACCACGCCCGTTCCTCACGCCTATTTCCTCGACCACGCGCCTCGACCTCACGCCCATTTTTCGCCCAGGACGTAGGAATTCTGAACTGAAGCCCAAATGGACTTCGGCATTAGTGTGAGTACGGTACGGTACCACCAGCACATTGTGTCGTCTTTTGATCCTGGAGGCTTGCCTTCATGTTCGAGTCAAGCACGCATCATCAGTCTCATCCCTCTAGCAAGCCATGGAAGGTTTAGACGGGCCGGTCTTGTTTCGTGTCGCGGACGCTACCGGCGATGTGGCTACCACCATCGCGAACATCGCCTCCATCGGAAAAAAGTGGGATTGTCGAATCCAGTCGGGGGTGAAGTTCGTGCCCGTTCTCATCGTCATCAATGACGATGAACGGTTTAGGTTTGGCGGTCGGACGTAAGGGAGTGTTAGTGGTTGGAAGTTGGTGTGAATGCTGAGTTGGTGGCTCTATACGGTTGAGTATGTGTGGGGAGGATTGTCGCTACTGTTCCCGAAACCTTTGCTGACGGAATGTTGTCATCTACGGCTTGGCTTGGTGCACGCGCGGCCTGTGTTGTTTTTCCGATTTAGCTATGACGCGTTTCAACTTTCCATGTTGCGTGTTGCTGTGTATCTCGAAACGAATCTGTATGAAGTGATTTCCTGAAAATGTAAATGTGTGTATTTCAAGCTCACTGGTTGTCAACATGAGGTCGGATTATTTTTATGGAGTGAATATATGCAATTTATCTCAATCGTTTCGACGGGTATGTTTTCTCATTTCGTATAGAATTCATATATGTTAAATTGTGGGTACAGTTGACTAATATGATGTCTTTTTAGATATAGAACACTTAATTATAAATGAGTTTGCTTTATATATTCAGGCGTGACACTCTATAGCTGGTTGTTGGACACATGTCCGTTTTTTTCATTCGCGCCGAAAATTGCGGGAGTTGGGAAGGAAGCAATTCGCGGCCCGTCTGTTTCTTACGCGAATTGCAATGCCAGCGGTTTTTGCTTTTTTCATTCATGCTTTTTGCCGCGTGGTGACGAGAGATTTCAGGCATGCGTTGCGACTCGCGAGTTGTTTGTTACCGGTAGACACCCCTCTCGCAATTTTCGCCCCTCGGAGCATTCCGACCGTTCCCTCTCGCAATTTTCGCCCCTCGAAGCATTCCGACCGTTTGTGGTTCTCTCTCAGGAGTCCCACATCCATCACTCACTCGTTAGATCGCTCGTCATTTCAGAATCTCTTGCTGGCCATTCTCGACTTTCTGCTGCCGATAGTTGGCATTCCGTTCCGCTTATCACCTACGCTTTTGCATGAGCACTGCTGTTCTGATAGTGGCTCTACGGCCGTGCTCGCGGGGAGGTGGGTACGAACCGGGTTTCAAGGGGACACGTTGGTGGCGGTAGTTTTTCAAGCGCTTACACCTTGCTTAGCTCAAATAAGGTGAGCTCATCTTAACATCATCGCGCGCGCCCCCGGTCATGTTCTCTCTCTACCCCTTGCTTTCGGGAGCGCTGTCGTTCCCGTCTTCTTGTTATCGCATGCTCGCGATCACTAGCTCCCGCCGTCTGTATCTCCCCCTCGCATTCACGCTCTCCCTCGGTCCCATTCTCTCTCTGTCGCATTCGCGCTCCCTGGTGGTCCCGTTCTCCCTCTCCCTGGCATTCACTCTCTTCGTCTATGTTGCGCTCTCTCTCGTTCGCATTCGATCTATCCGTCTCTCTTGCTCTCTTCCTCTTTCGCAATCTCCCTCTCCGGCGCACCCGTGCTCTCTCTCGGCGCATTCGCTCTCTCCGTCTCTACCGTGTGCTCCCCCGTTCGCAATCGCCACCTCAGACTCTCCCGTGTACTCCCCCGGTCGCATGCGCGCGCTTCGTCGCTCCCGTGCTCTCTCCCTTTCGCGTTCGCTCTCTCCGTGTAGGCCCCTGTTCTCTCACAGTCGCATTTGCGCGTACCGTTTCTCCCGTGATCCCTCCCTTTTGCATTTACTCTCTCCGTCGCTGCCGTGATCTTTCTCGCTCGCTTACGGTGCTCTCGCTCGGTCGTATTCGCTCTCTCCGTCTCAGCCGTTTGCTCTCTCGTTCGCATTCGCCATCTCAGTCGCTACCGTGCTCACCCCCGGTCGCATTAGCGCGCTCTGTCCATCCCGTGATCTCTCTCTTACGCGTTTGCGCGCTCCGTCCCTCCCGTCCGCTCTCCGTTTTGCATTCTTACGATCTGTCAACCTCTTTCGCTATCCGTTTCGTATTTCCGCGCTCCGTCCCTCCCGTCCGCCCTCCCTATCGCATTCACGCGCTCCGTCCCTCCCGTCCGCATACGCCGGTCGCCTTCACGCACTACGCCACTCCCGTCCGCTCTATCACGATCGCATTCTCTCTCTCCGTCGCTCCCGTGCGTTCCCACGGTCGCATTCACACGCTCCGTCCGTCCGTTGCTCTGCCACCGTCGCATTCTCGCGCACCGTCCCTCCCGTGCGTTCCCACGGTCGCATTCTCTCTCTCCGTCCCTCCCGTGCGTTCCCACGGTCGCATTCTCTCCCTCCCATCCGCTCTACCTCTCGCATCCGCTCTCTCCGTCCATTCCGTGCGCTCTACCTTTCCGCATTCGCGCGCTCCGTCCCTCCCGTCCGCTCTACCTCTCGCATTCGGTCTCTCCATCTCTCCGTGCGCTCTACCTTCCGCATTCGCGCGCTCCGTCCCTCCCGTCCGCTCTACCTCTCGCATTCGGTCTCTCCGTCTCTCCGTGCGCTCTACCTTTCCGCATTCGCGCGCTCCGTCCCTCCCGTCCGCTCTACCTCTCGCATTCGCTCTCTCCGTCCATTCCGTGTGCTCTCCCTTCCGCAATCGCGCGCTCCGTCCCTCCCGTCCGCTCTCCCTTACGTTCGTTATCTCCGTCCCTCCCGTGCGCTGTCCGTACCTCATTCGCTCGCTCCTTCCCTCCCGTCCGCTCTCCCACCGTCGCATTCTCTCTCGCCGTCGCTCCCGTGCTCTCTCACCGTCGCATTCACCGACGAATTCGCTCTCTCTGTCCCTCCCTTGCTCTCCCACCGTCGAATTCTCTCTCTCTGTCCCTCCCTCGCTCTCACACCGTCGAGTTCTCTCTCTCTGTCCCTCCCTCGCTCTCACACCGTCCAATTCTCTCTCTCTGTCCCTCCCTCGCTCTCACACCGTCCAATTCTCTCTCTCCGTCCCTCCCTCGCTCTCCCACCGTAGCATTCTCTCTCTCCGTCTCTCCCTCCCTCACACTGCCCCCTCTCTCCCTCCCTCACACTGCCCCCTCTCTCGTCGCTCCCCGAGTCCTCTCCTCTTCCGGGCTCTTCCTCTCTGTCCCACTCGTTCACCCCCTCCTCCCTCCTATCCCCTCCTCCTCCCTCCCCTCCGCTCTCCTCCTCTCCACTCTCTTCCTCTCCGCCCTCTTCCTCTCTGCCCCACCTTCCCCCTCCTCTCCTCTCCCGGGCTCTCCCTCTCTCTCCCTCCCTCTCCTCCTCCCCCTCCCTCCTCTCCTCTCACTGCCTCTTCCTCTCTGCCTCCCTCACCTCCTCCCCCTCCCTCCTATCCTCTCACTGCCTCTTCCTCTCTGCATCTGTTCCATTATCCATCGCACGTGGTTCACTGTCTTGTTTGCAGATGGCATACACGTGTAGCAAATGCCCAGCACAGGCATATTTTGACACGGCACAGGCTCTTGCGTCACACCAGCGAAGCCAGGCGTGCAGGGCCGTGAGACTGCCTGCGGTTGCATCTACGAGTGGTAGCAATCCGTACCTTCTACCGCGACAACACCGAGCGCCAGCGGCGCACATCCCATCATTCAACCTTACGCCCGTGGAGTTAGATGACCCTCCTGTTGTGGGTGATGCTGCTGAAACTTTGCAGGATAGCATGGTGCCACCAGATTTTGTTTCGGATGTAGATAGTGACAGTGGCAGTAGCTCAGATAGTGATGATGATGAGGATTGCATGCCTTGTGATGTACCTGTTGCTATAAACATGCCGGATGAGGTTGGGGGGGGGGGGGGGTGAGGGTACATCTGGGGGGGCAGCACCTGCTGAGACGGAAGGCCTCGGGATTCCCGGGTCTGATGATGTCGAGGAACGTCCATTCAACTTCATGGATGCCCTTGCACACTGGTTGTTGATGGAGAATCTGTCACAAAGCCATATTGCTACCTTGTTGGCAATCCTTTGTCATGCAAGCACACGGTTGTCTGACATTGCCCAATGGAAAAGCATTCGTGATGTTGAGAAGTATGCTGAGTCGAGGGTTCCTGACACGTCGAGGGGCTGGAAGAAGGCCAGAGTGCGTGTTGGGACAAAGTCATGGCTTGAATATCACTATTGTGATGGCCTTCAAGCGCTGAAAGAGCTTCTCACACATCCGAAGCTTCAAGGTAAGATTGTCAAGGAGGCAACAGCTCGCAACCCCGGGGTGAAGCATGTTTACACCAATCCAGAAACGGGAGATTGGTGGTTAAAAATGCAAGAGAACATTCGCAAAGAGATGGTGGATGGCTTTGTCGCTGCTCTAATACTAGCGTCGGATGAGAGGCACATGGACCAGCGGGGTAAGGCAAAAGGCCACCCCTTATACATGACGCTGGCCAATATTCTAAGGGAAGAGAGGTGGAAGAAGCACGGGCACGTGCTTCTCGCTCTCCTCCCGGAATTTACAGCAGAATACGACTCGTTGGATAAGCTTGTTGTGTTCCAACATGTGCTCAACCAAGTGCTAGCCCCACTCAAGCGTGCGTCGCACACGGGTATTAAAATCCAGGGGTCCAATGGTGAAACCTTGAACGCATGGCCTGCTCTTTATGCGTATGTGTGTGACTATCCTGAATCGTGCAAGGTCACGTGCACAAAGTCGGGAAGCACAGCTCGACCATGCTCCATTTGCCTCACTAAACGGGATGAGTTAGCTCATTTTAAGCGTGGCATGGTGGATAGGACACCCCATGTCCATCGGTCATTGTACCGATTGATAAAGAGTGGTGCGTATGATGCAACGCAACACGATGACTTGTCAATGCATCCCGTCGAGTGTTGCCTATGGGGATGGCGTTGGGAATCTGAACCCCTCCTCAACCCTTACCTTTGTGTCATGCCCGACATCATGCACCAAGCTGATTTGGGGTTGTTGGAGCACATAGTGGAATGCATTCGTCAAGGTGGCGACACACCTGACACCAAAATGACCGATGCACGTAGGAAGTTGCTGGATAGGAGGCTAAAGTATCTACGTAGCATCACTAGGAGTGCGTTCATGCGCCTACCAGCCGGCACATACTTCTCTAAAGGTGCCAATTACCAAGCATACAAGCATCGTAGTGTGATGCAAGTACTCCCTTTCCTTGTTACCACGTTCGTCACGCAGCCACAAATGGATGCATTGATAGCATATGTTGAGTGGTATCTGCATTGTGCACGTGTAAGCCCGTTGAGCATCTTCTCAGCCCGTTGAGCATTTCCTTGCCCGGATGCATTGTTAGCTCCGAGGTCCAGCGCCTGCGCTTGCAGCCACTTGCACCACTCTTGGGCAAGAGGAAAAGGTATGACACGGCCATGCTCATGGCCCAACGAACAGGCACGCGCTTCTTGTCTCGCACGAGTTGGAAGTTGGTGATACCAAAGGCCCCGGAAGTGCCACAACCACAAACTTCAGATGGCAAAAGGGATAAGGCTTATGCCGCAGCTCTACGGGAAGAGCTGCCATATCTCAGGGGTGCCTTGAACATTGCACCAAAGTGTAGCGGCGAGGATATCACTCACATCCAGGTTCACACCGAGCTAGCAATGCCTGCAGCCGTAGATGCGGAGTTCTCTCGCCTTCCTCATCGCATCCGTGCGCTCCCTTCCTTCCATGGAAGGCCATGGTTCTCAGATGTAGCTGTGCTAGGGAATGAGAAAGAGGAGGGTGATTCAGAGTGGTATGCAAAGTTACTACTTCTCTTTCGAATCGTAGAGAATGGGACCAAGAAAGACTATGCATTCATAAAATACTATGAGGCTACTAGGGCCCTAGACCCGGTAACGAAGTGTGTGAAGCTGAAGTGGGCGGCCAGCGAAGATCGATATCGGGTAATAGAGACAGCAAGCATCAAGAGAGCGGTGCATCTAGTGCAGCCGTTCATAGGGGATGATAGCTGGCTATTAAACAGATTCTGCTTTTGATTCTGTTTATAATAAATATACATGTTGAAGAGTGTTGGAGCACAGGATGATAAAGACAGACGTGCTATGTCAGTTCGTGTATCTGTATTTGTCGTTTTGGCATTCTAGGCACAACAACTGTCCGAGATATTGTTCATTTTGTTGCACTGAGTATACGTGCTGAGCTTGGATATACAGGGTGCTTCATTAGAATGTGTTTGTAAATGGATGCATGCATGTTCATATGGGGTATGTACCTACAACGAGGCAAGGCTTACGCTTACTTTGGCCTATTTCGCTGAGGCAAGACTCGTTATGAGGGGGAGGTGATGGTAAAGTAAAAGGTCTGACCCAGCCGTGTGCTTTTCTCGTGCCTCCCGGCCGTTCCCACATGGGGAAACTCTTTCGCAGTGCACTCTACCTGTAGGGGTGGGGTATCCTGTGATTGATTGGCTGATGGCGGGCAGACAATCCGCGTGTGCTCTGATTTTAACACCCTCTTCCGATCCCTCTCTCTTTCGCGCGCTTTGTATGCCAGCAGCCTCGACTGCTGTTTTTCTCTCATTCCATTTTTTTTGACTTCTAAGCAGTTCGTTGTTTTATAATCTCCGCTGTTCTCCACGTCCTTCCACTCCTTTACTTCAACAGAAACTGGTGCATTTCCAGGTGCGTTCGCCATAACTCTTAAGTATTCTGAGGATTGGGCGCAAGTGGAAGATGATGAAAGTTCGGTGCTCTCTGAAGCATGCATGGGTCTTCCCCGCTGCTCCCTGTCCAATCAGCAAAGCGCAGCAGGCAGAGGGGTTCAGGGGAGGGGGGAGGAGTGCAGCGGGGAGAGAACGATAAGGTTTTTTTCGTTCAATCTCTCCCTCTCACGCTCTCCTTTCTCTTCTCTTGGGTCTCGCTGTCTCTGCTTCTGTTCTGATTGGCTGGTGGTGGCGAATGGAAGCCGATGCGCGCTATGATTGGCTATCACTTCACCCCTTCCTGATCCCTCTAGCCCATAATCTTAAGGGCGCGTTTAAGAAAAAATACGTTTCTGCTCTGCCAGCTGCCACTTGATCGCGGCTCGCACTGCCCACCTCTCGCACCTCCCTCCCGCCTTCCGCCCACATTGCCTGGGCCTCATGTCCTCCCGCTCGTGCTCTCCCCCGTATCACTTGGCCGTTGCATGGTCAACCCTCACGTATCTTAGACCCCACTCTCCCCTCGTCTCCCCCCTCTCCCGTCTGTCCCCACCCCTCCCTCATCTCCCCCCTCCCGGGGCATGGCAGGCATGAGCTGGTGGGCATCGTGCTGCGTGTGCTCATCCGCGCCATGATGCCATCGCCACGTCATCGCTGCTTGACGTCACACCAAAGCCACCGCCGCCTCCACAGTCGCTACAGCAGGCGGCGCCACATCAGTGGGCGCCATGCCTCTTGGTGCTTAAGATGCTAACGGCGCAGGTGAGGTGGTTCTTTGTGGCGCACGCATGCATGCGCACATGCACCACCTCACTCGCATGCTCATCTCGCACTTCACACATTCACGCATGTGCGCCATGCCCGTACCGTCACGGTCGTGCCTGATTTCCCAATCACACAACCCTCAACGTCCCAAGCCTAACCCTATCTTTCCACTCGTTTTCGTCCCATCTTTCCCCCATCCTTCTCTTCCCCCCATCCTCTGGGCCCTCCTCACTCTCTCTCTCTCTCTCGCAACGATCCCTTCTCTCTCACCCACCTCCTCTCTCGCCGACCTGCTTTTGACCAACCCTTATCCTTCCCCAGCGGACCCCCCCCCCCACTTCCTCCCACATTTTTTTCTCTTACGGTACTTCCTCCCTCACCCATCTCCTCACCCTCTCTCCCGCCCCCTTCCTCTTGTCTTTCTGCCACCCATGTGCCAACCCATGTCACGACCCCGCCGCCCGTGTCCTGACCCCGCCGCCCGTGTCCTGACCCCGCCGCCCATGTGCGTTGCCCATGGGTGCAGCAGAGCGCGGGAAAAGCCATCTCCCATTCCAGGGACCACCTTCCCTCCATGCCGCCCGCTTCGCACTGTTTCTTGATGGGGAGGTGAGTTGTCCGTGGGGATGGTAGGTGGTGCGTGGGATGGGGGGTGGTGCGTGGGATTGCGGGTGGTGCGGGGGATGAGTGGGTGTGGAAGCAAAAAGAGGGTTGGTACGAGGCTGTGGGAGGGGCTGTCGCTGCTGGCAGGGGAGGCGGGGTGGCAGAGGCGGATGGGGGTGGCGAGTGGGAGGAATAGGTGAGAGGGGTTGTCACAAGGGGGAGGGACGGAGGGCATTGTGGGGAAGTGGTGGCCATTCCAGGCGGCAGCAAGTGGCAGCGGGCAGAGGAGGTGAGAGTGAGAGGGGTAGGGAGGGACCCAGGGAGGTGCGAGCGAGGCGAATCCATCTTCTCCTTCACGTCCTGCCAACACACTCTCTCTTCTCTGCCATCTCCTCTCCTCCCCACCCCCCCGTCTCCTTCCCTCACTGCCCCTCCCCTCCCCGCCCACCAGGCAGCAGCCCCTGCTGCTCAGACTCCTCCCTCCCTCTCACTTTTCGTCCCCTTCCCAGCGCACCACACAGGATGCCGCCTCAATTTGCTGCAGTACAATATGTGCAGTGCGGTGCAGTGCGGCACTGCTGGGCAGTGTTTTTTTTTTCACTGAAGCGTGTCAAGGCCGCCATGGCCGCCTTGAGCTGGCTGACCGCACGACCCTCGCCGCTCTGCTCGGCCGCTTGCCTGCAGCTTCGACCTCCACTACCCGCGCCTCCCTGCCTGCTAGCTGCGACGGTGCAGCGAATTTAGGCCTCGGGATGAGCGTCGCTCCTTCCGTGCGCCTCACCACTACTCTCTTACCGCTTGCCTTGGGGATCCGTGACGGCAGCAGCGCTAGCAGAGCATTCGCTGACCTTCTAGCTGCCGCCGTCGTGCAACCAGCTGGCGATAGCGTCGCCGAAACCGACACCGTTGGATCTGAGGCTGGAACATCCAACACTTCAGCATCCGACGCTTTAGCATGCGCCGGTTCAGCGACCGATACTGTCGCATCCGACAGTTCAGCATGCGATGTGGAAGCGGATAGCTTAGGAGCATCCGACGGTTCAGCATACGATGCTGTAGCATCCGATGCTCCAGCATCTGACGCTCCAGCATGACCCGACGGTTGAACCTCCGACGCTGAAGCATCAAGAGCTTCAGCATCCGACGGCACCGCTGGCATCTCTGGCAGCATTGGCGCTGCAGCGTTGGCTGGAACGACATTTTTCGTGTTCAGATTCTTCCAGAAGCTAAGCGCGGCACGATACGAAGGGTATTCACAGACTGATGCCATCGAGGAAACCGGACAGCGATGTCGAACAGAGCTCAAAAGGCTGACAAGATAGTAGCTAGTGCTTGAAGCGGGAGTGGTGAGTAAAACCAAGTATGGAACTGCAGATTTGTAGGCAGCAGTGTGAGTGTGTTGGCCTAAGCAGCGTGAGAGGAGAAAGGCAGTATCGGGGAGAGGAGGGAGAGGAGTCTCGAAGTTGTCGGGTTTGGTTTGGATTTGGTTTGGAGCCGGGGGAAGGATGTCTGGGCTGAGTAGGGCGTGTTTGGAGCCCTCAGGTTCGGGTGAGGTGTATTACGATATTTGTGTTTCCCAAGTTTTTGTACGGTTGAGTGGTTTGATTAGCGAAACACCAACAGTGACTAGTGCTCGCGCAAATTTCGTGAGGCTGCCAGCGAAAGTTTGGGAGAGGAGTCTTGGGTTCGGCAGGCTTGGGAGGGAGAGACAAGCGAATACCGAGTTGTCAGGCTGGGCCCGAGGGCCTCGCCTCCCGAGGCTACCTCCCTTGTCGCTCTTGGCGCACCAAACAAGTGCCGAACCTCAACTTCCAAGATCTCCGACTAGCACGTGTCCCCGCTAAGATCGCCTAGCGCTTCATCTGTAAATATTTTTTTTATGTAATGACATATTTGACCGCCATAATCTACATTTAGAACAGTGCAATTATAAATCGCCCTCCTTATCATTGCCCAGCATTTTGCAAAAATTTATCCAATCAGTGCATCCAATTACATTCTGGACTGCATTCCAATCTCTCATTTGAAACTATTGAACTCAGGAATTTATGAGACCTCCACACTACAATATAAATTTCTAGCTAACATTTATGGAAACGAGATTTTACAATAGATGCTGAAGCAAATAAATATACGTGACAACTTCATGATATGATACAGCTTTGTACTGTCAGAATAACTATCCAGGAATGATTGGATTAGCTAGAGTTGGGGTACAAGTACTAACCCTAGAAGTGCTGTACCCCATAATGAGTGCCCCACTATAGCCTACAAGTAAGATTTTAATTTCACACACCTCCATAGGCTAAGTGGTGGACAACAAGACGGTCACAAGACCAGTCAAGCAAGACAACAGAGCAAAACAAAGCAGAGCTCAGGGTGGATCTCAAGGACACCACACAATCCGAGCACAAGGAATGGGCCACAAAGCCAGTTCACATGCAGGGTTATAATAGCAAGACAGTACACTGATCACAACCTAGCAAGAGGAAACATGCAGGTGTAAATATAGATATCAGTTTGTACAACAATCCCAAAATCAAGAGACAAGGAGGTAAGGTAGAACGGGCAGAAGCCCGAAAGTAGTGCAAAAACGCTGAAGATCACCAGACCCGAGGGCCTTTGTGAAGACATCAGCAGTGTTGGCCCGAGAGGCCACGTAAGAAAGACGAAGCTGACCACGCTGCTGCAGCTCTCGAGCAAGAAAGTAGCGAAGAGCAATGTGCTTCGTTCTGTGTTCCAGTCTCTGCTCGCGACACAAGGCAAGCATTGCCTTGTTGTCGACGTACAGAACTGGAGGAGAACGAGGCCGCTCACCCAAGTCGGTCAGGAGGTAGGTCAGCCAGCGTCGCTCCTGTGCAGCCATGGCCCAAGCGTAGATCTTGGCCTCACAGCTGGAACCAAGCACAGAAGAAGAACGAGTGGACCTCCACAAGACAGAACCAGCGCCAAGACTGAAGGTGTAGCCCTGTGACGAACGCTGAGTCGCCCGGTCGTCGGCCCAAGAAGCGTCAGAGTGTCCTGTGAGGACCACTGAACCCCGTCCTCCAAGCACGAGCCCCATGCCCAATGTGCTGCACAAGTAACGCAGTACCCTCTTCGCAGCATCAAAGTGCACCTTTCGGTGTCTACCGGGAGCCACGTAGTGAGCCAGGAGGCTGAGAGGGTACGCGAGGTCAGGTCGTGTGCACGTCATCAGGTACATGAGGCAACCCACAAGCTCTGGGTACGGACCACTCGGCTCTCCGGACACGTCCGAAGGTGGAGCTGAGAGCGAGTGGCCGATAGACAGAGGAGTGGGCTGTGGCGAGGAGTACTCGAAGCCGAAGCGCCGAAGTGCCTGGTGCACCATGTGTGACTGAGTCAGGGTGATGGTGCGCCGTGCTCTGTCCCGGGTGATCTGCAAGCCAAGATAACTACGCAGCTCACCCAAGTCAGTGCAGGTGTGTCTATTGTGCATCTTTTTATAGTCACAATAGGCTTGAATGTGCCTAAAACGAAAGATAGAGAGCACAGACGGATTTCTGCACAGCGGCTTCAAACCTTGATAGCGTTCTGCTCACAGCTGCAAATGACTTGATTCAAATTGGATCTGGAGCGTCTTCACGTCATCTACAATTAGCAATTTAGATTGCACGATTTGATAAAGAACTGACGACACAGCGTCGGTTTGAACGAACGGTACTATGGCAGCCACTATAGTCTTAGAACACAAGATAGGAAGAGTTACGAGTTGGGAATGACTCCCAGCTCCTACAAACCCCAAGAGCCGAGGTACAGTGATGTGGAACAGTGCCACACTGTCCCCAACCACGAAGGGTCTCGAAACTACCCTTCACTAGGGCCTACACCAAGTGAAATGTTACACTACACAAAGTAATGTAACTATCTTCAATATCTTGAGGTGTACCCTTTTTGGCGAGCTTCGAAATCACTTGAGGCTTGACACCAAGGCTCGGGCTCTTCATCACAAACTCATCCTTGAGTTCTTGATGGGTCTGCTGCACACACCTGCGACACGCCGAACGTTCGACACTGGACAAAATAGAAACCGCGCACGACAAAATAGAAACCGCGCGCGAGACACAAACGACCGCGTAACACGCGTCTAGCGATAACTCGCTATTGACTCGACACACACACTCGACATCAACATTCACACACAATTATAAGCATGAAATGTATATTATCCCATGCCCTCATACCATTCCATACACACACACATTCACGCACACGGACAACAAGCCGAGTGCAAACCGTAGGGTTGCACCAACAAACTCCCCCTCGGATTGTTGGCCTTAGGATATGTTGCTCTCTCAGTTCAGAGCCATCCCAGCCAGCTTGCAACACTTCCAATGCTGCTGCTCCACCAGCCTCTTGGTCATCATGTCAGCCGGCTGCCCCGTGGTCTTCACGTAGCGCAACTCAACTTCACCCGCGGTTACCATGCTCCTCGTCCAATGCCACTTCACCCTCATGTGCTTCGTGAGTCCATGCAACACAGGGTTCTTAGCAAGAGCAATGGCACCCTGGCTGTCACAGTACAGTGGGGTAGGTCCTTGCTGCTCCTCCCCCAATTCAGCCAACAAACGCCGCTGCCACACAATCTCCCGTACGGCACGGAAGAGTGCCATGTACTCGGACTCCACCGAGCTCAAAGCTTGGTCAACCTGCTTCTTGCTCTCCCAAGCAGTTGGGCCTCCACCAACACAGCATATGAAGCCTCCCACACTTGTCATGTCCTCTGGTTCTGATGCATATGAAGCATCCGAGTAGGCGGTGAGGAACAAACGCCCGGGTTCAACACCATCCGCGCCCTTTTGGCGCCTTTGTGCCGCCGCCGAGTATTGCAGCCCAACGGTCGGTGTTTGGCCAAGATACTTGGCCACCCTCATCCCAGCTGCTACCTGCTCCTCATTAGGGCATTGCACAACCCTAGCCAGCTGCCCGGTAGCAAACGCGACGTCCGGTCGGGTGTTTACCGCCGCATACATGAGGCTGCCCACCAACGAGTGAAATCGGCGCCTCTCCTCTTCACCAACGCTCTCCTCCTCTGGTCCCTTCACACACTTGAACCCAGAGGGAAAGGGTGTAGCCACATGGCCTTCACTCTGCCCAAAGTTGGCAGCCAATGCCTCCAGATATTTTCGTTGATGCACCCGCATGCACCGCTTCTCCACATCTCGTTCGATGTGGAGCCCAAGGTAGAAGCTCACGTCACCAAGGGCCTTGCACTTGAACTTGTCTTGAAGCTTCAGCATCACCTCCTTCACAAGGTCAGAAGAGGGTGAGAAAATGAGGATGTCATCCACATAAACCACCATGAAACTCCTCTGCTCCCCCTCGCCAAGCATGAACAAGGAGTGATCGGCCGTTGAGGGAGTGAAGCCGATCCCCTCCAACACTTCGCGCAGCTTCATGTACCATTGCCTAGGGGCCTGCTTCAGCCCATAGAGGGCCTTCTTCAGCTCCCACACTCTGCCACTACCATCATCAAACCCCTCTGGCTGCGCCATAAAAATCTCCTCCTCAAGGATGCCGTTAAGGAATGCCGTTACGATGTCCATTTGCTTTACTACCCATCCTTTGATGGCGGCTCCCGCGAATAGGGTTCGCAGCGTCGTCGGCTTCACCACAGGGGCAAACAGCTCCTTGAAGTCCACCTTCTCCTTCTGCTGGTACCCCTTGGCTACAAGCCTAGACTTGTAGCGCTCGATCTTGCCGTCGGCATCCGACTTGATTTTGAAGAGCCACTTGGACGTTATCGCCGTACGCCCCTCCGGTAGCTCCACCAATTCAAACGTGTCATTCTCCTCGATGCTCTTCAGCTCACTCTCCATGGCCTTCTTCCACTCCTCAGCATCACTACTCTCCAAAGCCTCCTTGAGAGTTGCTGGTTCTCCCGGCATCTCCATCGGAGAGAAGAACGCGAAGGCACACTCCTCGTAGTCACTCTCCTCGTCGTCTCCGACCATCATTGCCGCTCCGGCCAGGGCTGTCTTGCCCTGCTTTCCCGGCGCATCATAGGTCAGCCTATTAGGGGGTTGAAATCTCCTCTTCCCCCTTCCTTCCTCCTCAGCTGCAGGGACTTGAAGGCCTTGGCGTTGCTGCGGTGTGGCTCGAATCCGTGGAGCACTCGTAGTACGGGAAGGGAGTGACGGTGCACGCTCGCTCACTTGCTGCACCTCCTCCTCTTCTTCCTCTGCATCATTGGCCTCCTCTCCCCCATTCACAAGGGAGGATTGCCTTGTGGTTGTGCTGCCGCTGCTCAGCTCCAAAGGCAGCTCCACATGCTCCAAACCGGAACTCTTCACCTCCCCAAACCGCACGCCTATCTTCGCCTCATTCTCCGCCTTCCAATCCTTGTACATGAAGTTCTCCATGAACTTGCAGTCCCTGCTCACCAAGAACTTCTTGGTGAATGGGTCCCAAAGAAGCCATCCCTTGCTGTTTTGAGCCATGCCCAAGTGCACGGCCCACACCGCCTTGGCACCAAGCTTGTTGTGCCGAAGATGCTTAGGCACGAGCGCCATGCACATGCACCCGAACACCCGAAGCATATCCACCTTTGGCTTCCTTCCTAGCCACTCCACATAGGGCACCCATTTGTCTGCTCCCACATGAGTCAAGGCTCTGTTCTTGGCCACACACGCGCTCCGCACCGCATCAGGCCAGAAATAGTCGGGTAGCCCGGCTTCAATGAGCAACCCGCGTGCCGCCTCCGTGATTGTGCGGTTCGCTCGCTCGGCGATGCCGTTCATTGCAGGGGAGTATGGCATGGTGAGGGAGTGCCGAATACCATTCTTCTTCAGCCACAACCCAAACTCCTTGCTCAGGAACTCTCCCCCTCGATCGGTGCGGATTGACTTGACTAGACGGTCTTGTTGCCGCTCCACCATCGGGAACCAATCCGTCTTCAACGTTTCAGCCACGTCGCTCTTCTTGGCCAGCACGTACACCCAAGTCATGCGGGTGTAGACGTCGACAATGGTGAGAAAATACTCAGCTCCAGCAGCTCCAAGCTTCAGGGGGCCCACCACGTCCATCACCACCTCATCAAGCGGTGCCTTTGCCGTTGCCTCCGAACTAGGGAACGGAAACCGGGTGAACTTGGCTTGAATGCACGTCGGGCAGCCAAGCACCTCATCGGGCTCCCCCTTCACACGTATGCCAGCAACCATCTCATTCTTCACTAGCTGCTGCAAGATGGGCAGGGCCACATGCCCCATGCGCCGATGCAAGGTGAGCCAATCACACTCCCCCGTAGCCGAAGTTGGATTGGAGAATGCCGCGCTCGCAATAGCGCCCCACATACTCTCTCCGTAGTCCTCCTCCGTTGCTGCCTCTGGGTTCTCCTCACCCTTTTGCTGCTCCTTGGTTGCTGCACCACTCTCCTTAGGTTCACTGAACTTGCTGGTCCCTCCAGGTTTGCTCTTCTTGAGCTCATTCTCCTTAGCGCGACCGTTCGCGCCATCGTCGCTACCGACCGCTCCATCCTTGGTGCTGATGCTTGCTGCCACTTGCCTCTCCTTAGGCATAGGGACCACTGGGATCTGCCACATCTCGTTGTAGACATCCCTGTCCTCATGAAGGTCCCAAAGAATTCGATCGCCAAGCCTTGCGGTGTAGGTCTTGGCTCCCTTCGAGTTCGTGTCCATGCCGGCCTTTGCCAACCGCCGCACGGAAATCAGGTTTGCAGCAAGGCTGGGCACCCAAAGCACGTTCGTGAGGCCCACCATCTTCCCATCAGCACCCTTGAACATGGCCTTGCCCATGCCTTTCACCTCTGCTCGCTGCCCCAAAGCCGATGTGACATGCTTCACCGGTGACGGCTCGAGTTCGGTGAGCAAGTCCGGGCGAGGTGTCATGCTATAGGTAGCGCCACTATCAATCACCCAATAGTCCAGGGGGTGTAGGGTCACCTTCCCCACAGCTGCTGGCTCCTCAAAGCCTTCATCCTTCTCTGGACCAGCCGGTACTTGCGTCAACACGAAGTAGAATAGACCCGGGTATCGATCGTCGCTCGGGTCCTTGTCGTTGTCCCCGCTCTTCATGTTTGCAGCTCCGCCACCGCGACCGCCACGGCCTCCACGGCCTCGTCCTCTCCCTCCTCCTGCTCCTCTACCCTCTTGGCCTTGAGCAGGGGTCCAACCATCAGGGAGTTTGTAGCAGTCGCGCCACATGTGTCCGCTCTTGTGGCAATAGTGACACTCGCCGTCGAATCGGCCGCGACCGCGTCCGTAGCTCTTGTCGTCGCTGCCGTAACCGCCACTCCTGCGGCCTCCGCCGAAGTTGCTGCCACCAAACCTTCCTCCCCCTCGTCCTCTGCCTCTTCCTCGACCATATCCACGGCCGATGCTCGCTGCCCCAGCGCCATCCGCACTCGCCAACTCACGGCGGCGGAAATCCTCTTGAAGGATAGCTCGCTTCACGTCTTCAAGCGAGAGGCGGGGCAAGTCGCAATTAAGGTTGATGATGAGCGAGGACCATGACTCTGGGAGTAAGGCCAGCAACTTGGTCTTCTTTTGGAGCTCACTGTAGTTCAAATCAGCTCCCTCAAGCCGCGTCAACAAGTCGAAGAATTTCTGCACCCCTTCTTCAACCGCTTCGTCTTCTTCAATTCGTAGTGCCGCCATTTGCCGTTCCAACACCACCGCTACCGCCGCTGTTGCAGGAGCATGTACACCCTTGAGAGCAGCCCATGCCTTTGGTCCTTTCTCTGGTTCACGCTGGAATGGCTTGATGTGACGGATCTGACTGCTCCGCAACGCTTGCCCAAGTAAGAGATAGCCTTGTGCGCTCTTCCGCAACCACGGGCTCTTCTCCGGGTCGTTCTCGGGGCGCTTCTCCGTTCCTTCCATCACCTCCAGCAGGTCATAGTGGTCAAAGATGTTCTCCATCTTGAAGGACCATTCAGCAAAGTTGTCACCGTTGAACTTGTCAAGCCCAAACACCCTAGGCTCATCCCTGGGTGGGCCAAGACTTGGTTGCATGGGCGCCATGGCTGAATCACGGGGTTGGCCTTGAGCTTGAGCTTCTCCACTGCCACCAGCACCTCTGCCACCCCTTTCCTCAGGTCCAGACATTGTCGAAACTGCTCCAAGGGGCTCTGATACCACTTGTTATAGTCACAATAGGCTTGAATGTGCCTAAAACGAAAGATAGAGAGCACAGACGGATTTCTGCACAGCGGCTTCAAACCTTGATAGCGTTCTGCTCACAGCTGCAAATGACTTGATTCAAATTGGATCTGGAGCGTCTTCACGTCGTCTACAATTAGCAATTTAGATTGCACGATTTGATAAAGAATTGACGACACAGCGTCGGTTTGAACGAACGGTACTATGGCAGCCACTATAGTCTTAGAACACAAGATAGGAAGAGTTACGAGTTGGGAATGACTCCCAGCTCCTACAAACCCCAAGAGCCGAGGTACAGTGATGTGGAACAGTGCCACACTGTCCCCAACCACGAAGGGTCTCGAAACTACCCTTCACTAGGGCCTACACCAAGTGAAATGTTACACTACACAAAGTAATGTAACTATCTTCAATATCTTGAGGTGTACCCTTTTTGGCGAGCTTCGAAATCACTTGAGGCTTGACACCAAGGCTCGGGCTCTTCATCACAAACTCATCCTTGAGTTCTTGATGGGTCTGCTGCACACACCTGCGACACGCCGAACGTTCGACACAGGACAAAATAGAAACCGCGCACGACAAAATAGAAACCGCGCGCGAGACACAAACGACCGCGTAACACGCGTCTAGCGATAACTCGCTATTGACTCGACACACACACTCGACATCAACATTCACACACAATTATAAGCATGAAATATATATTATCCCATGCCCTCATACCATTCCATACACACACACATTCACGCACACGGACAACAAGCCGAGTGCAAACCGTAGGGTTGCATCAACACATCTCCGCCTTCACTAGGGCCAGCGCCTCAGTGTCAGCAGTAGAAAAAACCAAGTCGTCGACGTACACAAGAACGTAGAAAGGTGGCAGGGTAGTGTCGGTGCGTAGAAACAACGACGGGTCAGCAGAGGAATGAGCAAACCCAAGAGCCGCAAGTGTAGTCCTCGGTGTGTCGTGCCACTCTCGGGGCGCCTGGCGGAGACCGTAGACTGGCCGCCGGAGGCTTCACTGGGTACCCGCAGGAAACGACCCAGTGAAGCCAGGTGGGCGGCGCAGCCAGATCTCCTTGTGAAGGCTGCCCTGCAAGAAAGCTGTGGAGAATCGAGGGAGTGCAGCTCATAGCACGCTGTGTAGTCACGCTGTGCTGCAACGTGCAGCAGCACCCGAAGAGTAGTTATCTGACTGAAGCCTCGAGCAACGTGACGCGCCTTGAAGGCAGGCGGAGAACCCGGCGGCCGCTTCACTCTGAAAATCCACATGCCATCCACTATGTTTGCCCCAGTTTGAGGAGCATCATCGACGTAGGTGCCTGTGGACTTCCAGGAAGCCGTCTCTGCGTCCATGGCCGTCTGCCACTGAGAGGAGTACTCACCCGCGATCACCTCAGCGTAAGAGCGCGAGGTAGGGATGTCAAGTGCATCCGGGTCTCCCTCAGGGCAAAGCAGCATGGACGCGAAACGAGGTAAAGCGACCGCAAGACACTCAAGCTCAAACTGTCTGTCCTCAAGGACGTCACTGCTAAGGGCAGGCTCACCCCCGACGGACGGAGGATGTGAGAGTACGACGGCTTATGCCAGCTATGCTTGCTTGCCTCTACTTTATTATGCTATTTCTAGCATAGGATAATTATATGCATGCATGAATTGCTTGATTTCCTAGGCTAGGTGCTTTCCTATATTTTATTATAGTTATAGCACCGAGCTAGGTTGCGTGCACCGAATTCTGGCTTTTCGGTTGTCACCGAATTGCCTTCTACCGAATTCGGGAAGGCTCTGTTCGGGACGCTTTGCGACCCTCAGAACCTTCGCGTAACACCTGGTTACTGGGCCTTGTGTCGAGCCTATATATAGCCTCGTGTTGTTCCCATGTGATGCATTCAATTCAAACTCTCTTTTCTGAGCTCGATCCTAGATCCTCACAGAGGACAGACAGACTCAGACTCAGTAACAAGACTCGCGACGTAGTCAAACACAGCAGTAGATTCAAAGTCAGGGTCAGTGACGACAGTAGCGAGGAGACGAGTGACAGTAGTAGTGGCAGCACGAGCAAGGTCGGACTCAGGGTCAGGAACGTGCGGAAGAGAGGACGTGGGAGGCTTAGGCAGGACAACACGCTGTGGAACAGAGGAAGGACGAAGTGCCATACCGTGAGTACCTGGGACATCAGGAGGACGAGGACGGGCGACACGACGAGCACGAACAGGTGTGGAAGCACGAGTCTCAGGCTCACGACGCTTAGTCAGGGACTCAGTCACCTCAGTGTGAGGAGTAGGAGCAGGCAGTGGGGAGCCAGGCAGTAGCTGTGGTTGAGACTGGTCTGCCGGTGGACACACGAGAGGTGGAGTGAGGCCAGTGGAAGACGGAAGAATAAGAACCTGGCGAAGGACCGAGTCAGGCGGCAGCAGGGACGACTGCGGCTGTGGGTAGAAAAACAGTCGGCGCGGGACAGTACCAGCAGCTCCAGCGCTACTGCACCAGCAGCACCAGCACCTCCAGCACCAGCAGCTCCAGTAGCACCTCCAGCACCTCCAGCACCAGCAGCACCACCTGCTCCGGCAGCTCCAACACCTCTAGTACCTCCAGCTCCAGCGCCTCCAGCACCAGTAGCACCTCTAGCACCAGCAGCACCACCAGCTCCGGCAGCTCCAGTACCTCCAGTATGAGCACCTCCAGGACCAGCAGCTGCAGCACCTCCAGGACCAGCAGCTGCAGCACCTCCAGTACCTCCAGCTCTAGCGCCTCCAGAACCAGCAATACCTCCAGCACCTCCAGCACCAGCAGCGCCAGCACCTCCAGCACCAACTGGACCTCCAGGACTAGCAGCTCCAGCACCTCCAGCACTAGTAGCACCTCCAAGACTAGCAGCTCCAGCACCTCCAGCACTAGTAGCACCTCCAGGATTAGGAGCTCCGGCACCTCTAGCACCAGCAGCACCTCCAGTACCTCTAGGACTAGCAGCTCCAGCACCTCTAGCACCAACAGCACCTCTAGTACCTCCACTACGAGCAGCACCTCCAGCAGTACCTCGTGTACAGCAGCACCTCCAGCACCTCCAGCAGTACCTCCAGCTGGGTCACCCACAGCTCCACCGCCACAAGGACTCGCAGCACCCCCAGAGTCAGCACCCTTAGTCGCGGCACCCCCAGAACCCTCACACTCTGTCTCATCACCCCCAAAACCCTCACCCCCAGGCTCATCACCAGCAGTCTCAGCTCTAGAGTCCGCAGCAGTAGGCTGCGGAGGTGGCGAAGACGGCCGAGGCGGAAAACCAGGGGGAGTCTCCAAGCGTGGAGAGCGGCGAGTGGCCGTTGTGTTGTCAGCGGCAGGGTCACCCCCCTCAGCGGGGCCAGAGGAGTCAGAAGAGATCTCCAAAGGCTCAACCAAGAGGGGTGGGTCTACCTGAGACACCCCTGAGGGAGCAAGACCCTGTGGGGGAAGGGGGACTACCGGGGGGGGGACTGGTACCAGGAAGAGAGGCGCTAGGGGGACCGGGTGGGACGCGTGCGGGTGTAGCCTGTAGAAACAGACTGACTCGTCAAAGGTGACGTCCTGGGAGGAGAACACGCGACGGTCGCGCGGGTAGTAGAACTGCCACGGCGGAGCGTCGGTTGGGAAGCCAAGGAAGACGCAGCGGAGAGTGCGAGAGGAGAGCTTGCTCGCTTTGGCATCGCGAACAAGGGAGAGCGCCCCCCAGACCCGAAAAACCGACGCATCGCCAACCTTCCCCGTCCACCGGAGGGTGTTAGAATGAGAAGGTTGGTTGGACTAGGAAGAATGAGAGTACAAGTACAAAACCTAGAATTGTGTACCCCCTAAGGCTAAACCCACTATAGCCTACAGGACTGTAACATATATGATGTTTGACACACCCCCATAGGCGAAGTGGGGGAGAGCAAAGGGGCCACAAGACCAGTCAAGAAAGGCAAAGCAAGCTCAGGGTGGATCACAAAGTCACCACACACACTGAGCACAAGCAAAGGGCCACAAGGCCAGTTCACATGCAGAGGCATATATGCAACACAAACAGCACAGTGATCTCTACCTAGCAATGCAAACATGCAGGTATATATATAGATCACAGTACAAGCAAAGCTTGCGCGTCTGTGTGGCTATTGCTGCGCGTGCGTGCAGCTATGGCCACGCGTGCGTGCTGCTAATGTCGCGTGTTCGTGCAGCTAATAATGCTCGTGAATGCGGCTAATGCTGCGCGTGCGCGCGTTCACATGTGCGGCTACGACTGCACGTGCGCATGGGTCTGCAGCGCGCTAGCGGGCTGGCGAGCTACACATAGGGCAGAATACGGGTGAGGCGCGGGTGACGCGCGGGGCTAAACGGGTGTCGCGCTCAAGGCAGTACAGGTGACGCGCGAGCTAAGGGGGGGTGGCAGGGCGCTTCGGGTATTAAGTGGCTACATTCTAGATCGGGGCACGGGGTATTGGGCCCATATGAATATGAAATTGTACACATAGACAAACATAAACTAAACATATAAAATATATGCTGACATCCACGACCTGACCTGCCCGTATTACCCGCAGCAGAATGGCATGGCGGGGCGGGAGATGAGGACGGTGCTGCTGCACACGGGCGTGCAGCACCACCAGGTAGTCAACACGTCGGACGTGGTGTTTACGAAACGATGTCGCTGGAGGCTTGGAAGTCGGAGCACGGGCCGGCGTCGGGGCGGACGTAGGTCAACCCGCCGACAGACACCTCGACAACGACGCTCCCTCTGCTCACCGAAGTCGGTAAGCTTGGTGATGACGACGTTGAGGCCAAGGCCGAGGCCGTCTGCCCTCCTTCCGCACCCCTTGTTGCCGATCTTCGTCAGCCGGCGGCGATGAGGAGAGAAGTGGGGCGTCGCCTGTGGCTCCGGCCAAGAGCATCGCCGGTGGCCGACATGACGTTAGGCCAGGGGAGCAGCAGGCAGAGGATATACAACCAACTAGGTTGAAGTCGGCAACGGTGGCGTCGGCCTGGAAGCAGCCGAAGGGGGAGCAGCCAGCAGTAAAGCCGACCGAGGAGCAGTTGGCGATCGGGTAGTCAGCAGGGGAGCCGACAACAGAGCTGAAGTCGACAGGGACGCCGACCTCGGTGCAGCTGGATGCCGAGGGCAGCGACGCCAGGGCCGATGGAGGGGAGCAGTCGGACGCCGAGGACTCCAACGTGGTGGAGGTCCAACCTGGACCAAGGTGTACACGCCGAATACGAAAGCCGCCCGATTTCTTCGTACCAGCCGCCTTCATCACGGTGTAGGACGTGGTCGACGACGACCTGCTGTACAATGATGCCGAGGAGGGTGAGGACCTGCCGGCTCGACCCGACATGTACGCCAACCTCAAGCGCCGCTGGGACGTCTTGACGATTACGGAAAAGGAGGCGCTGGCGACCTGGAAGGGCCTGGCGGTGAAGGCCGCCATGGAGGAGGAGATCTGCAGCCTTATGAGCATGGGGACATGGGAGCTGGTTGAACGCCCACCCGGGGTGAACATCATGAAGAACCGGTGGTTGCTGACGACGAATTACCACAACGACGACACCATAGAGTGCGAAAAGGCAGGGCTGATCGTGAAGGACTTCACGCAGGTGTATGGCGCTGACTACGACGAGACGTACATCACGCTGAGGATCTTCCTTAGCATCGTCGTTGTCTTCAACCTCAACCTGATGCAGCTCGACATGAAGAACGCCTTCTTGCAGAGCAAGCTCTACCGGGTGCTGTACATATACCAGCCGGACTACTTCAAGGACGGAACCGGCAGGTGTATAAGCTGCTGAAGAGCCTCTACGGGCTGAAGCAGCCGATACTGGCTGAAGCAGCTGCTGTTGCTGTGGTACAAGGCTCTCAACGACGTGCTAAGCGGCGCCGGGTGGAAAAAGAGCTAGGATGATGAGGCCCTTTACTTCAAGGTCGACGCCAACAAAGTGGCCTGCTGGGTCTGGTCTACATCAACGACCTGCTCGCCGCCAGCAGCAGTGCCGCGATGCTGAAGGAGCTGCTAGAGGCCGCGAGCTGCGCGAGATTTCGACGGTGCAGAAGTACCCCGGGCTGGAGATGGTGCGTAACAGGCTGGCGAGGAAGCTGTGGCTGCACCAATAGGGATACGCCGAGAAGCTGCGTAGGCGTTTTGTTGGGTGCAAATTCACATTGCACGACATCCTGCCGTCTGTTTGTACGAGGATGCGTGTGCGAATGGATTGGGTGTGAATGGAATGTTCATGTGTTTGTTTGCTTTCGCAATCGCTTGAAGCATTTGTAGGTACTCGCACATTCTGCGCTTTGGCACAACATTGTACGCGCTATGAACAGTACAAGCAGAAAGGACGAGCTCGCAAAGGAACCCAAGATGGAAGTTTTGCGGTTCGGTTGATTGATTGCGCAGATTCAGTTCTATCCAACTCGAAATTGTACTGTTTTGTTTGGTTGACTATAGTGTAGCAGGGCAGGCACTATAGGGGTACAATTTAGGTGAAGGTTGGATGTTGTTTGTCTGTATCTGCATGCTACAGGGCCAGGGAAAACCAGCAGAACCAGCATTTGGCTGGTTGGGCAAAGACAAAACAGGTTCTGTTTTTAGGACCTGAACCTGGTTGTTATTTTCCGAGGTTGGAAAAACAGAACCAGAGGTTGTTTACCAACCTACCACCTGCTGTTTTGTCCAGCCAGGTTGGTTCTTTTGCTTGGAATTATTTGGGATCATCCCTGGTTGTTCCCAGGTTGATTCCCAAGGTCCTTGCTAGCTAGAACTATTTATTCATTCTCTGTCTGTACCTGGAAATAGTCAATTTGATTCAGCGAATTCCTCCCTTCCTGGATTTCGTTTCCACGCGGTGCGACGGCGGAATGCTACCCGAGTCAACGCTAGTACGCTAGCACTCCAACAATAGGCAAACGCTGTTTGAGCCATAACTTCGTAATGGCAAAACTTTTCGTGAGGCAACTTGGTTCATTTTAAAGCTCTTGGAGTGAGCTTCGATATAGAAAAGTCTCAGCTTAATCTGATCGACGGTCTGCACAATACGGTGCGCGACGTACAAGGTACTCTTGTTATTTTGGCTAAGTCATTCTTGACTCCTCTCTCTACAAACTCGGGCCTGAGGATAGGGGCTGGTCTTGTACCAGGCACCCAAGGACCCTTGGAGATGACCCCGAGGAGAGGTTTTAAGTTTGATAAAGTCTTAATAGCTTGAGTTTATTAGGCCCTTCCACCAACAAGCTGGTATCAGAGCTGCGTTATAGTGATCCTCGTTATAGGTAGCGATGGCGGGCAACACCTCGACAGGAGCTGGTGAATCTTCAGCCCAAGATCGTAACGGTAGCCAAGATTCTGGTGTTTCAGCGCCAAGGGGAGCGGAACAAACCAGGGCTCGCTGGTCAAGGAGGTGCTGAAGAACTTCACCGTCGAGAAGTTCAACGGTGAGAGTTATGATGATTGGGCCTGGAAGATGCAACTCTATTTCCGTCAGATTGGATTGCTGAAACTAATAATTGGAGAGGAGCCTAGACCGAGTGACCCTACGCTGCAGGAAGATTGGGACAAGCGTTCCTCGGCTGGCTACTATTTGATGTCGCAGAGTTTGGAGCTGAACCAGCGTCACCACGTTATGCACCTGCTGCCGGAGGCTGAGTGCGGTCCGAAGGCGTGGACCGTGCTGAAGGAGCTGCACGCCCCGACCTCCGTTGTTGCAACATTGATGCTGGAGAGGGAGCTGTCCGCGTTGCGTTTGAGCGAGGGAGAGCCGGTGCAACCTGTCCTGGACAAGATTCGCGACCTCTACGCAAAGTTGGCGACTGCGGGAATCACCTAACCGGAGCAGACCAAGTGGCTCTCGCTGCTACCTGAATCGTGGCTTCAATTCACGAGTGGCTTGATTCTACCGCAGAACCAGAGCTCGTGGACACTCGAGTGGGTGCGGACTAAGATTATGGAGGAGGACTTCCGTCGCCGCCAACAGAGGGGTGAAGACGACGGCAGCAGCGACTATGGGATGCAAGGGAGCCGACGTGGCAGATGACGTGGCTTCGGTGGTGCTGGACGCGGTGCAAAGAAGGACGACGACTCCAACGACCAACAAGGAGGTACCGGTTGGGGTCGCGGGGCGAAATCTGGACGTGGGGGCAAGTCGGGTGCTGGTGGAAAAATGAAAGGGAGTTGCTGGTATTGTGAGAAGGAGGGGCACTCTGGTTTTTGTGCTATAAGAAACCTGATGGATGGACCCGCCAGAATCGTCACCAGGATGGCGGCGCGCGGAGGAACCAGAAAATTGGCGCGAGCATGGTCGCTCATTCGTCCGACAACAACCCGAAGAGCAACGGCGGTGTGGAGAAGAAGGAGCGCACCGCGGGCCAGTTCTTCCATATTGGAGAGCAGGGGGAGCAAGGAGACGCCTCAGCCAAGGTTGGAGCAGAGCTGCACCCCCTGAACAATTGGGTGTTGGACACGGGCGCTGCTTGGACGATGACGCCGCGCAAGGACCTGCTAGACGACGTACGCGCTGCACCGATCAATGAGGTGTGCTCTGCCTCTAGTCACGCGCTGAAGGTGGCTGGTGCAGGACGAGCTGCGTTTAAGGGAGCGGATGGCAAGCCGGTGGTGCTGCACGATGTCCTCCTCGTTCCTGATCTCGAGGCCAACCTTATCTCCCTCCGTAAGCTTGGCAAGGCTGGGGTGAGCACTAGCACGGATGGGGCACGCACTTACAAGGGGCAGCTGGGCAATCAGGTGCTTTGGGATCTGCACGAGAGCACGGACGTGTACAGATCCATGTGGCAGCTGCCGGCGTTGGCGTGGCACGGTGGGGGGCAGGCTGGAGAGGGGTCTGCATCCCAGGGGGAGTGGCTTGTTTCTAGGGATGCTGAATACCAGAGCCTGCTAGAGAATGGGACATGGGATCTGGTGGTGCTGCCTGAGGGGAAGAAAGCAGTACAGTGGAAGTGGGTGCTAAGGATCAAGACCAATGACAAGGGATAGGTCGCCATCTATAAGAGCAGGCTAGTGGCTGAGGGGTTTATGCAGAAGGAGGAGCAGGAAATGAGATCTTTGCTCCCACTGCCAAACCCCCAACCCTCCGTGTATTGTTGGCAGATGCAGCCGTTAGTGGGAAATTCATCATTCAGATGGATATATCAACGGCATTCCTCAATGGAATTTTAGAGGAGGATGTGTACGGAGCCGCCTAGGTATGAGGATGGTACGAGCAGCGTGTGCAAGCTGAAAAAAGTCCATCTACGGCTCGAAGCAGGCACCACGCTGCTGGTACCAGAAGTTGGCAGCTGTTTTAGAGGAGATGGGATTCAGGACCAGCAGCTCTGATGAGAGCCTCTTTCTCAAGGGGGAGGGGGAGAAGCTGGTGCTGTTTCTAGTCTATGTGGACGACATTCTTCTCTTTAGCAGCAGCATGAAGGAGATCCAGAAAGGTGCAGCAGCAGCTGATGGAGAACTTCAAGTGCAAGAACCTTGGGGAGGTAAAGTACTACACCGGGATGCATGTGGAGAGGGATCCAGATCACAGGTGGTTGAAGCTGCACCAGGAGAAGTTCATCAAGGTATGAGCGCAAAGTGGCAACTCGCCTGCCAGCAGAATTCAAGCTTGTGAAAGCTGCAGAGGATGAAGGGGTTGAAGCCGAGGAGCAGCAGCAATTTCAGTCCTTGGTGGGCAGCCTCTTGTATGCAGCAGTTCACACGAGGCCCGACATCTCTTTCTCGGTTGGGCAGCTGGCTAGGGTGGTGCAGAATCCACCAGAGAAGCAGGTGGATACAGCTGAGCGTGTGGTGAAGTATCTGAACTCTCACCCAAGCATTGGAGTTCAATACTCCGCATCTGCCAGGAGCGTAAGGTTGCTACGCCACTGTTTTGTGATAGCAAGGGGGCTCTTGGGATGGCCAGGAACGCTGTTCTTCATGGGCTCAACAAGCACATGCGTATCAAGTGGCACTGGCTGCGTAAGGAGGTGAAGAGGGGGACGGTGAATCCGATCTACATCAAGACTCACCAGCAGCCAGCCGACTTCCTCACCAAGAGGCTTGCAGATGAGCCTCATTGGCGTTGTGTGCGCATGAGTGGAATGAGCATGAACTAGCATGGAATGATGGGGATGCAGCCGGCAGGCTGAGGGGAGTGTGTTGGGTGCAAATTCACATTGCACGGCATCTTGCCGTCTGTTTGTATGAGTATGCGTGTGCGAATGCATTTGGGATTGAGCGGAATGTTCGTGTCTTTATTTGATTTAGCAATTGTCGCATGATGCATTTGCAGGTACTCGCGCAATATGTGCTTCGGCACAACATTGTACGCGCTATGAACAGTGCAAGCAGAAAGGACGAGCTCGCGATGGAACCCAAGATGGAAGCTTTGCAGTTCGGTTGAGTTGATTGCGCAGATTCAGCTCTATCCAACTTGAAATTGTACTAATTTGTTTGGTTAACTGTATTGTAGCAAGGCAGGCACTATACGGGTACATTTTTGGTGAAGTTTGGATGTTGTTTGTCTGTATCTGCATGCTACAGGGCCAGGGGAAACAAGCGGAACCAGCATTTGGCTGGTTGGGCAAAGACAAAATAGGTTCTGGTTTTAGGACATAAACCTGGTTGTTGTTTTTCCATGTTGGAAAAACAAAACCAGAGGTTGTTTACAAACCTACCACCTGCTGTTTTGTCCAACCAGGTTGGTTCTATTTCTTGGAATTATTTGGAATCATCCCTGGTTGTCCCCATGTTTATTCCTAAGGTCCTTGCTAGCTAGAACTATATATTCCTGCTCTGTTTGTACCTGGATATAGTCAATTTGATTCAAGCGAATTCCTCCCTTCCTGGAATTTTGTTTCTACGCGGGCAGAATGCTTCCGAGTCAACGCTAGTATGCTAGGACTCCAACGCTAGGCAAACGCTGTCCGAGCCATAAATTTGAAATGGCAGAACTTTTCGCGAGGCCACTTGGCTTATTTCAAAGCTCATGGAGGGAGCTTCAATATAGGAATTTTTCAGCTTAATCTAATTGACGACCTGCACGACACGCTGCGCAACGTACAAGGTACTCTCGTTTTTTTTTTTTTGCTAAGTCATTCTTAATCTCTCTCTCTACAAACTCGGACCCGAGGATAGGGACTGGTCTTGTGCCAGGCACCCAAGGACCCTTGGAGGTGACCTCGAGGAGAGGTATTAAGTTTGATTAGGTCTTAAAAACTTGAACACCGCAACTAACAGGTCTTCCCCCATCTACGCACATGTATCTTCATGCAGATGATGAATCCTCCTTCTCAGAAGCCCACGTAGCATCGGTAAAGCAAGTGAGAAACATCTTACCTTCTCCAAACGGCTCCCCCTTCTCTTTCAGATCAGCCCCTTTCTGCTTCACCAGTGCAGATGCGGAGTGTTGAACTCCAATGCTTGGGTGAGATTTCAGGTACTTCACCACACGCTTAGCTGGTCCTGAATCCCATCTCCTCTAAAATAGCTGCCAACTTCTAGCACCACAAGCCGTGGATGGACTTTTTCAGCTTGAACACCCTACTCGTACCATCCTCATACCCAGGCGGCTGCGTCATGTACACATCATCCTCTAAAATCCCATTGAGGAATGCCAATGATATATTTATCTGAATGATGAATTTTCCATTAACGGCTACATCTGCGAACAAGACACGGAGGGTAGAGGGTTTGGCAGTGGGAGCAAAGATCTCATTGAAGTCCTGCTTCTCCTTCTGCATAAACCCCTTAGCCACCAGCCTACTCTTGTAGATGGTGACCTGTCCCTTTTCATCGGTCTTGATCCTTAGCACACACTTCCACTGTATGGCTTTCTTCCCTTCGGGCAGCACCACTAGATCCCATGTCACATTCTCTAGCAGGCTCTGGTACTCAGCATCCCTAGAAACCAGCCACTTCTCTCTATCTGGTCCAGCTAATGCCTCCTCCATGCTAGCTGGTTCCTCTGGTGCAGGGGCAAGAAAACAGTAGGCAAGTTCATCCTCCTCATCCGGGTCATAGCCATGCGGTAGAATCAGCAATGCCTCCTCAGTCCCAAGCTGCTGCTCCGCTATACCTGATCTTGCAGTTAGCTTCTAAGTAGCCATACGGATACGTCCTGGCCTGGTGACGGGTGTCTCCCGTCCCCTCATAACGACACCTTTCGGCTTCTTATTTTACCCCTGTGTTGCTTTCCTCCCTCGGATCTAGCAGCTCCACTAGTCTCCACGCCATTTTTTCCACAAACAGGTGCCTCCTGTACCCTCTCTCCATCACCATTCCCTGCAGCTGCCTCATCTCCCTCCTCCCACACACTAGAAGTCAGGTCCAGCTGCATGATGATCTGCTCCATCTGCTGGGACATCCTTGCTGTCAAACAACACACCCTTGGATGGTTCCCATAGCAGCCATCCCTTGCCCTCAACAACCAGCCCCAAATGCACACATTAGATTGCACTCGCCCCCAACTTATTTCGGTAGGTCTTGGGGACGTGGGCGACTGCCATGCAACCGAATACCCTCAGCATGTCCACTGGCGGCTTCCTCCCAAGCCATCTCTCCAACGGCACCCACTATACCACGCCAACGCCGGCAGCTGTCACATGGATCTGTACACGTCCTTGCTCCCGTGCAGATCCCAAAGCACCCGATTGCCCAGCTGCCCCTTGTAAGTGCGTGCCCCATCTATACTAGTGCTCACCCCAGCCTTGGCAAGATTATGGAGGGAGATGAGCTTGGCCTTGACTTCAGGAACGAAGAGAACGTCGTGCAGCACCACCGGCTTGCCATCCGCTCCCTTAAACGCAGCTCGTCCCGCACCAGCCACCTTCAGTGCATTTCCCGAGGCGGAGCATACCTCGTTATCGGTGGAGTGCGTACGTCGTCCAACAGGACCTTGCGCGGCGTCATC
Source organism: Closterium sp. Naga37s-1 (assembly GCA_947471745.1). Classification (NCBI taxonomy): domain Eukaryota; kingdom Viridiplantae; phylum Streptophyta; class Zygnematophyceae; order Desmidiales; family Closteriaceae; genus Closterium; species Closterium sp. Naga37s-1. Next base: position 14,201 of record CANJKZ010000853.1, on the reverse strand, counting down.
GTCCAAGCAGCGCCCGTGTCCAACACCCAATAGTTCAAGGGGTGCAGCTCTGCCCCAACCTTGGCAGAGGCGTTCCTTTGCTCCCCCTGCTCTCCAATATGGAAGAACTGGCCCGCAGCGCGCTCCTTCTTCTCCGCACTGCCGTTGCTCTTCGGGTTGTTGTCAGACGAATCGGCGACCATGCTCGCCTCCATCCTTGTGACGATTCTGGCGGGTCCATCCATCGGGTTTTTTATAGCATAAAAACCAGGGGTGCACCTCCTTCTCACAATACCAGCAACTGCCTTTCATTTTGCCACTATCACCCGATCTGCCCCCACGTCCAGATTTCGCACCGCGACCCCAACCGGTACCTCCGTATTGGTCATTGGAGTCGTCGTCCTTCTTTGCACAGTGTCCAGCACCACAGAAGCCACGTTCTCTACCATGACGGCTTTCTTGTATCCCGTAGCCACTCCTGCCGTCGTCTCCACCCCTCAATTGGAGGCGACGGAAGTTCTCCTCTAGAATCTTTGTCCGCACCCACTCGAGCGTCCACGAGCTCTGGTTCTGCGGCAGGCTTAATCCGCTCGTGAAATAAAGCCACAATTCAGGCAGCAGCGAGAGCATCTTCAAGCACTTGGTATGCTCCGGGTAGGTGATTCTCGCGGTCGCCCAATTTCGTATAGAGGTCGTGGACCTTGTCCAGGACAGGTTGCACCGGCTCTCCCTCGCTCAGGCGCAACGCGGAAAGCTTGAGCATCAACATTGCAACAACGGAGGTTGGGGCGTGCAGCTCCTTCAACATGGTCCAAGCCTTCGGACCGCACTCAACCTCTGGCATCAGGTGCATAACGTGGTGACTGGTTCAGCTCCAAAATCTGCGACATCAAATAGAGTTGCATTTTCCAAGCCCGATCATCATAGCCCCCACCATTGAACTTCTCGGCGGTGAGTTCTTCAGCACCTGCTTGACCAGCGAGCCCTGGTTTTTTTGCGCTCCCCTTGGCGCTGAAACACCAGGATCTTGGATGCCGCTACAAACTTGGGCTGAAAGATTCACCATCTCCCGCCGAGGTATTTCCCCCGAAGCTACATATAACGGGGATCGCTATAACGCAGCTCTGATACCAGCTTGTTGGTGTAAGGGCCTAATAAACTCAAGCTATTAAGACTTAATCAAACTTAAAACCTCTCCTCGGTATCACGTCCAAGGGTCCTTGGGTGCCTGGTACAAGACCAGCCCCTATTATCGGGTCCGAGTTTGTAGAGAGAGGAGTCAAGAATGACTTAGCCAAAATAACAAGAGTACCTCGTACGTCGCACAGCGTATCGTGCAGACCGTGTATTGGATCAGGCTGTATTGAACCCTATATTGAAGCTCGCTCCATGAGCTTTATAATGAACCAAGTTGCCTTGCGAAAAGTTCTGCCATTACGGAGTTATGGCTCGGACAGCGTTGAACTAGCGTCGTAGTGCTAGCGTACTAGCATTGACTCGGGAAGCATTCCGCCGTCGAACCGTGTAGAAACAAAATTCCAGGAACAAACAGAGAAGGAATAAATAGTTCTAGCTAGCAAGGACCTTGGGAATCAACCTGGGAACAACCAGGGATGATCCCAAATAAATCTAAGCAACAGAACCAACCTGGCTGGACAAAACAGCAGGTGGTAGGTTGGTAAACAACCTCTGGTTCTGTTTTTCCAACCAGGGAAAACAACAACCAGGTTCAGGTCCTAAAAACAGAACCTGTTTTGTCTTTGCCGAACCAGCCAATCGCTGGTTCCGCTGGTTTCCCCTGCCCCTGTGGCATGCAGATACAGACAAACAACATCCAACCTTCACCTAAATTGTAGCCCTATAGTGCCTGCTCTGCTAGACTATAGTTAACCAAACAAAACAGTACAGTTTCGAGTTGGATAGAACTGAATCTGCGCATTTAATTCAACCGAACCGCAAAGCTTCCATCTTGAATTCCTTTGCGAGCTCGTCCTTTCTGCTTGCACTGATCATAGCGCGTACAATGTTGTGCCAAAGCGCACATTGCGCAAGTATATGCAAATGTATCAAGCGAAATTTGCGAAAACGAATATATACACGAACATTCCATATACACCTAAATGCATTTGCACACGCATACTGGTACAAAGAGATGCCAGGATGCCGTGCAATGTGAATTTGTACCCAACACTAAACGCCTTTGACGACTTGGGGCCGAGCGGCCACGTCAAGCACGTGCGCGGCTTCAATAGGCGCTGCAAGATGTCAAGGGCTGAGCCACAGTCGCCTTGCAAGGGGAGGCCGGGAAGCAGGTGCACTTCCCCGACGTCCTCTACGTCCCGGGCGTGCGGGCGAACCTGCTGTCCGCCAGCCAGCTAAAGGAGAACGGCGTGAAGCTGCAGGAGGACGGCGACGGGATGCTGCTCGTCTCGGTGGCGGGAGACGTGCTCGGTCGGGCGGCGTATACTAACAGGGTCCTCTGCACCGACATGCGACCCTGCACAACGAAGTCAACAACGCCCACAATGAAGGTGGTCGCTTTTCGGGCAATAGTCACACGATGCGAGGCTTGCGCACGTCGGCATGGACATCATTCGGAGCTCAGTGAAGCACAAGATCCCCACTTGGCTGGACCTCAAGTCGGCGTCTGGCGCCGAATCGCCGTGCGTGTCGTGCGTTGGCAGGAAGCTAGCGCGGCACAAATTCCCCGACCAAGGTTCCGAAGCCGATGACGTGCTGGCTGTCGTGTACATCGACCTGTGCGGGCCATTCCAGTTGGCTGCCCAAGACGGAAGGCTGTATCTCTTGCTGCTGAAGGACCGCAAGACCCGCTACGTGTGGGTGATGCCGGTCGCCAAGAAGTCGGACGTGGTGCAGGAGTTCGTGAAGTGGCTCGCGGTGACTGAGCGGCGGATAAAGAGCACGAAGAGCTGGTGCTGCGCTCTGACCTGGGAGGGGAGTTCCTCGGGAAGGACTTCACCGCCTTCGTGGACGGCAAGGGGATTGTCCACTGTCGAGAATAGAACGCGTGAAGACTTGACTAGGGGAAACGAGATACAAGAAGATATTGCCAACCCTAGGAATATGAATTGGTACACCCAGGCTAACATAAACTAAACATATATAAATATATGTTGACACACTCTCATAGTCTAGGTGACTGCAGTCCTATGAAAAGCAACACAAATCTCAGGGTGGGTCTTAAGGACTTACACAGTCTGAGAGCAAGCAAGGTGCAATTTTCGCATGACCAGTCCACAAGAACAAGACAAATTTCAGGGTGGAGCTCAAAGTCACCACACACTTCGTGAACAAGCAAGAGGCCAAAAGGCCAGACCACATGCAGGTATATAGCAAATATAAGAAGATGCAAGAGTACAAGACAAGCAGGACAAAGCATCTCTATGTAAGCAAGTGAGGACGGGCAGGCACAAGGCCAAGCTGGGCACAGAAACGCTGTTGGTAACAAGGCTGCATCACCTTGGTGAAGATATCTGCAGATTTGGACTCAGAGACCCCACGTTGTACGAGTGCCTAGCCACGCTGCTGCAACTTATGCAGAAGGAAGTAACGAAGCTGGATTTGTTTCGTCTTCCCAACCAGTCGGGGCTCCTCACACAACACGACAGCAGACCTGTTGTCGGCGAACAAGACTGGGAAAAAGCGAGGCCGCTCACCAAGGTCGGTGAGAAGGAAAGACAGCCAGCGAAACTCTTGAGCGGCCATGGCCCCAGTGTACACCTCTGCTTCACAGTTGGAACCGAGGACGGACGACGCCTGAGTCGACCGCCACGAAACAGCACCTGTCCCGAGGCAGAAGGAGTAGATCTGTGTAGATCGATGCGTCTCCGCGTCGTCGGCCCACGACAAGTCTGAGTTACCTGGGGGTGTAACTGGCTGCTTCCCTCCAAGGACAAGCCCCATGTCTGATGTACTCGCCACATACTTCGCCACCATCTTAGTAGCGTATCAATGAGACAGTCGGTGTCTCACAGTCGCAACAAAGTGCGCAAGGACGCTTAGAGGGTAAGCTAGGTCTGGGCGAGTACAGGTCATCAGGTACACGAGACAACCCACCAGCTCAAGATATGGACCACTGGGCTCAAATGACTCGTCCGAAGGTGGAGCCGTGAGCCCATGATCCACAGCAAGAGGGGTGGGCTGTACCTTAGAGAACGTGAGGCGAAACCACGTGAGAACCTGCTCGAACATATGCGACTGAGTCAGTGTAATGGTGCGAGCTGGCCTGTATCTGGTGATCTGCAGGCCAAGGTTGTGTTGCAGCTCACCAAGGCCAGTGCAAGTGTGTCTCCTCTGCAGTTCTTCCTTCACGGAGGCCAGCGCACGTCAGTCGGGAATGACGAAGACCAGGTCGTCGACGTAGACCAGGACAAAGAACGGGGTCGAGCCACGGTGGACGAACAGTGATGGGTCGGCAGACGACGGAAAGAAGTCAAGTGCTACAAGGGTCGAGCGAGGTGTGTCGTGCTAGTCACGTGGAGCCTGATGCAGGCCGTAGACTGGTCGACGCAGCTGCCACTGGGTCCCAGGTGGAAAAGAGCCAGTGAAGCCAGGCGGGCGACGCAGCCAGATCTGCTCGTGCAGGCTCCCCTGAAGGAACGCAGTGGCAAAGTACAAGGAGTGCAACTAGTAGTCGAGCTGGGCTGCAATATGCAGCAACACCCAAAGAGTGCTCATCTTGGGGGTGGAAGCGAAGGTCTAAAAGAAGTCGACGCCCTCTCGCTGACTGAAGCCTCTCACCACATTGCGCACCTTGAACACTGGTGGTTATCCATGCGGCCGCTTCACCTTGTAGAGCCATCTGCCACTGACGATGTTCGTCCCAGGTGGTGGGACTGCGTCGTCGTAAGTGCTTGTGGACCTATAAGATGCCATCTCCGCCTCCTCAGCTGCTATCCAGTACGAGGCCCAAGATCCGGAGACCGCCTCAGCGTGAGTGCGAGGGATCGGGATGTCGAAAGCGTCTGGATCCCCCTCAGGGGCAAGCAGCATGGCACAGAGATGAGGAACAGCAGCCGCAAGGAAACCAAGCTCGAGCACCAATCAAAAGACAGGAGCACCCCCAGAGGACAATGAACGAGCAGGACCACTCACCAAGTGAGTGGCGTAGTCAAGGCAGTGGGAAGAGGCAAAGCCAGCGATAGTGGTAACAAGAGCTTGGACAGACGATAGGGGTGCTGTCGGGTGAGTAACCAACATGGAAAAAACACGGGAGACGACAGGACGGGAGGCACGGAGGTAGTCGGACAACAGGTCGTGAAGCACAATGAGGGACGACTCAGGAGGCTGTAGAAGGACTGGAGGAGTTGAAACACGAGAGCGGAGAACAAGATGAAACGGGCCGTCTTCACAGTAACGAGACCGACGGGGCTCTGGAAACACAGCACGACTGAGGGGAGAACGACAAGTCCACTGAGACGAGGAAAGGGAATGGACGGGGGGAACAGGAGGGGACGGTAGGGGACCACGAACCAAGCGTACAGGTGCTGGATCGGGCAGGTCGCGCAGTCGCAGTCATTGCTGCTCCGCCTCCTTTGGTGTCGGCTGCGATGGTACCTGCCCCTGCTGCTGCTCCTATGGCTCTTCCTCTACCTTCTCCTCATGCGGCTGCAGCTGCACCCGCTGCTGCGACCAGGACTCCTGCGCTATCCTCTCCTTTTGTGGCCGTGACTCCTCTACTCTTTCCTGCTGTGTCTGTAACTGCACCTGCTGTTGCGGGCAGGACTCCTGCTCTACCCTCTCTAGGTGCGGTCGTGACTCCTCCTCTACTCTCTCCTAGCGTGACTGCAACTGCACCCGCTGCTGCACTCGTGACTCCTCCTCTACTCTTTCCTGCTCTGTCCGTAAGTGCACCTGCTGCTGCGAGTGGGACTCCTGCTCTACCCTCTTCTGGTGTGAGCCAGACAACCCCAGACGCGGAAGTCAGCTGCTACGCCTTAAGAACCTGTCCAGAGGGAGTCCGGCGTCAACCGTGGCTGTGCGTCACTGGGCGGAAGGATCAGCTGGTGCGCTGCGTGGCGGACTGCCTGAGGCCACAAGAACTGGGGGGCACCGGCATGGCACATGGAGGTTCGGGCAACCTCCATGACCAGGCCGATGCGTCGCTCGGCTACCCGGTTCTTCTACTGGTGGCGTGTAAGATTGGATGATCCCCCGACCCTGACAGAACGTCTCCATGAGAGTGGAAGAAAACTCACCACCACGGTCCGATTGTAGGCGGAGCCCATACAAGCCCTGGGCGCTACCCCTCGCTAGTAGCCACGGCTCGAGGACTGTAGGCACGTCGGCCTTCCGTCGCAAAGGGAAAACCGTGGTGTAGCGAGACTAGTCGTCCACCACAATCAGGAAGTAGCGCTCCTGACATGGGCCAAGGACAGGAGAGGGGCCCCAGACCTCCAAGTGGAGGGTCTGGAAGGGAGCAGTGGTGGGGGGGAACGAGGAGTGAGGGGCAGCGCGCTGCCGACCCTTGACGCAAGGAGTGCACGGCGTCGCAGGCGAGCGAGGAAAGCGACATTGGGAGACCTGAAACCAGACGGTGACGTACCATCCTACTGAGACGTGGAAAAGACGGAGGACCTAGGCGGTGGTGCCAGAGGACCGATGGGTGGGTGAGTGACCGACAATCGCACGACACAGAAGCTACCAGACCTGACCTGACCCAACGCAGTGTGGTGGGACCCAGTGTGTAGTGAGTACAGACCAGAGCCCGGCTCCTAGTGAAAAGTGGCCAGAGAGGCCCCAGTGGCACCGACTGTGCAGGAGGCAACAGGCTCGTTCACTGGGAAAGTGGTGACTACACCTAGGTCGTGGAAGTGACTGATACACACCAGGTTCGGAGAACGAGGGGTTGTAGTAACCTGTGTGAAACCCAGAGGGGCCGCTGGACACGGGAGAGTGGTGGTGCTCGAGGCAACTACAGGTCCCACGGAGGGGTCAGCCAAGGCGACAGTGACTGGAGTGCGTAGTGACGTAAGGTCAGTACAGTCGGAAAAGAAACAGCTGGACGCTCCAGAGTCTAGGGTGAAGAAAAGCGGTGCAGTCTGTGACGTCACACCCGAGCCAGCGACAAAGGCTGTTGCTAGACTAGTGATAGCTGCAGCTCCTACACAAACACCCTTAGAAGCGCCTGGACTGGAAACTACACACGCACCAAGGCTGGAAACTGTTGGGTGCTAATTCACATTGCACGACATCCTGCCGTCTGTTTGTACGAGTATGCGTGTGCGAATGCATATGGGTGTGAATGGAATGTTCGTGCGTTTGTTTGTTTTCGCAATTTTCGCTTGATGCATTTGCAGGTACTCGCGCAATGTGCGTTCGGCACAACATTGTTCGCGCTATGAACAGTGCAAGCAGAAAGGACGAGCTCGCAAAGGAACCCAAGATGGAAGTTTTGCGGTTCGGTTGAATTGATTGCGCAGATTCAGTTCTATCCAACTCGAAGTTGTACCGTTTTGTTTGGTTGACTATTGTACCAGGGCAGGGGTAAAATTTGGGTGAAGTTTGGATGTTGTTTGTCTGTATCTGCATGCTACAGGGCCAGCGGAAACCAGCGGGATTAGCAGTTGGCTGGTTAGTGAAAGACAAAACAGGTTCTGTTTTTAGGACCTGAACCTGGTTGTAGTTTTCCCAGGTTGGATAAACAGGAGCAGAGGTTGTTTACCAACCTACCATCTGCTGTTTTGTCCATGCAGGTTGGTTCTGTTGCTTGGAATAATTTGGGATCATCCCTGGTTGTCCCCATGTTGATACCCAATGTCCTTGCTCGCTACAACTATTTATTCCTTCTCTGTTTGTACCTGGAAATAGTCAATTTGTTCCTGAAATTTACTTTTTACGTGGTACGACGGTTGAATGCTACCCAAGTCAACTCTAGTACGCTAGCACTACGACGATAGGCCAATCGTCCGAGCCATAACTTTGTAATGGCGGAACTTTTCGCGAGGCAACTTGGCTATTTTTAAAGCTCTTGGAGCGAGATTCGATATAGGAAATTCTCAGATTAATCCGATCGATGGTCTGCACGATACGCTACGCGATGTTCAAGGTGCTCTTGCTATTTTGGCTAGGTCATTCTTGATCCTTCTCTCTACAAACTCGGACCCAAGGATAGGGGCTGGTCTTATGCCAGGCACCCAAGAACCCTTGGAGGTGACCTCGAGGAGAGTTTTTTAAGTTTGATTAAGTCTTAGTAGCTTGCGTTTATTAGGCCCTTACACCAACAGAAACACGGGTCTCTATTCGTCCAGCCGAGAAAGGTCATAGACCAGGAAGGTGAGACTCAACTAGTGCAGCAGTGTGCTGGCGGAGATACGAGGGCCAGTTCGGTGTGATAGCGTGGGGACCAAAACGCTCACGGTGGAGGTCGTCGAGGCAACGGTAACAGTGGGACGCAGAGTGGTCAGGACCCCGGCAGGTAGTGCCAGCACCAGGGCCTGTCAGGGCCCGGTACCCACAAGGGCCGACGTCTCGCCCAAACTAGCTGAGCCACTGTTGGGGGCGCCACACTTTGGACCCGCATGCCCCTACTGCCGGGAGTGCAGCGGCTGGCCCTGCTGCTGTAGACCCCTAATACATGCCATGTGAGGGGCTAGAAACAGGGGGAGGGGGAGGGGGGGGCGCTGGCGGTATCCTAAGCTGCTGCTGGTGCACAGGGGGCAGCCTATGCTACTGCTCGTTCTGCTGGGGGGCAGCCTATGCTGCTGCTGGTTTTGCTGGGGGAGCCTACTATGCTGCTGCTGGTTCAGCTGGGGGCAACCTATGCTGTTTCTGGTGGCAGTCTAGGCTGTTGCTAGTGCGCTGGCGGCAGTGGAACTTGCTGCTGGTGCTACTGCTGGCAGCCAATGTTGCTGCTGGTTCTGCTGGGGGCAGCCTAAGGTGCTGCTGGTGCGCTGTCGGTAGCCTAAGCTGCTGCTAGTGCGCTGGGAACAGCTTATGTTGCTGCTGGTTCTGCTGGGGGCAGTCTAAGCTGCTCCTGGTGCTGCTGGCGGCGGGTTTGAGCTGCTGATGTAAGGGCCTAATAAACTCGGGCTATTAAGACTAAAATATTTTTTAAACCTCTCCTCCGGGACACCTACGAGGGTCCTTGGGTGCCAGGTACAAGACCAGCCCCTATCCTAGGGTCCAAGTTTGTAAAGAGAGCAGTCAAGAATGACTTAGTCAAATTAACGACAATACCTTGAATGTCGCGCATCGTGCCGTGCAAACCATCGATCAGATTAAGCGGAGAATTTGCTATATCGAAGCTCACTCCAAGATCTTAAAAATAAGCCAAGTTGCCTCACAAAAAAATATGCCATTACAGAGTTCTGGCTTGGACAGCGTTTGCCTAGCGTTGGAGTGCTAGCGTACTAGCGTTGACTCGGGTATCATTCTGCCGTCGAACCGCGCAGACACGAAATTTCAGCAAGGGAGGAATTCGCTTGAATCAATTTCACTATATTCAGGTACAAACAGAGAAGGAATAATTAGTTCTAGCTAGCAAGGGCCTTGGGATTCAACCTGGGAACAACCAGGGATGATGCCAAATAATTCCAATCAATAGAACCAACTTGGCTGGACAAAATTGCAAGTGGTAGGTTGGTAAACAACCTCTGGTTCTGTTTTTCCAACCTGGGAAAACAACAACCAGGTTCAGGTCCTAAAACAGAACCTATTTTGTCTTTGCCCAACCAGCCAAATGATGCTTCCGCTGGTTTCCCCTGGCCCTGTAGCATGCAGGTAAAGACAAACAACATCCAACCTTCACCTAAATTGTACCCCTATAGTGGCTCCCCTGCGACAGAATAGCCAACCAAACAAAACAGTACAATTTCGAGTTGGATAGAACTGAATCTGCGCAATCAATCGCAAAGCTTCCATATTGGGTTCCTTTGCGAGCTCGTCCTTTCTGCTTGCACTACTCATAACGCGTACAATGTTGTGCCGAAGCGCACATCGCACGAGCACCTGCAAATGCATCAAGAAAAAATTGCGAAAGCAAACAAACACACGAACATTTCATTCGCACCCGAATGCATTTGCACACGCATACTCATACAAATAGACGGCAGGATGCCGTGCAATGTGGATTTGCACCCAACAAGTTGGAGGTCAAAGAAGCAGACGGAGACGGCACTCTCTTTCATGGAATCAGAGTACATGGCGATGTTCCATGGGGTGAAGGAGGTGATTTTGTTGAGGAGGCTAGAAGAGGAGATTGGGACCCTTGGAAATGACCTCGAGGAGAGGTTTTAAATTGTTTTAGTCTTAATAGCCTGAGTTTTATTTGCAATCTTTCTATTCATTCGCTGTTTGTACCTGGATGTAGTGAAATTGATTCAACCGAATTCCTTTCTTGCTGGAAATTTCGTGTCTGCGTGGTTCGACGACGGAATGCTACCCGAATCAACGCTATAATGCTAACACTCCAACTCTAGGCAAACGCTGTCCGAGCCAGAACTTAGTAATGGCAGAACTTTGCACGAGGCAACTTGGCTTATTTTTAAAGCTCTTGGAGCGAGCTTCCATATAGCAAATACTCATCTTAATCCGACTGACGGTCTGCACGATACGCTGCGCGACGTAAAGGTACTCTCGATATTTTGGCTAAGTCACTCTTGGTCCCTCTCTCTACAAACTCAGACCAAAAGATAGGGGCTGGTCTTATACCAGACACCCAAGGACCCTAAAAGGTGTCCCCGAGGAGAGGTAAATATTTTGACTAAGTCATAATAGCTTGAGATTATTAGGCCCTTACACCACAAGCTGGTATCAGAGCTGCGTTATGGCGATCCTCGTTATAGGTAGCTATGGCGGGAAATGTTGGTGTAAGGGCCTAATAAACTCAAGCTACTAAGACTTAATCAAACTTAAAAACTCTCCTCGGGGTCACCTCCAAGGGTCCTTGGGTGTCTGGTACAAGACCAGCCCCTATCCTCGGGTCTGAGTTTGTAGAGAGGTCAAGAATGACTTAGCCAAAATAGCAAGAGCACCTTGAACGTCGCGCGATGTATCGTGCAGACAGTCGATCAGATTAAGCTCAAAATTTCCTATATCGAAGCTAGCTCCAAGAGCTTTAAAATAAGCCAAGTTGCCTCGCGAAAAGTTCTGCCATTACGGAGTTATGGCTCGGACAGCGTTTGCCTAGCGTTGGAGTGCTAGCGTACTAGCGTTGACTCGGGTAGCATTGCACCGTCGCACCGCATAGAAACGAAATTCCAGAAAGGGAGGAATTTGCTTGAATCAAATTGACTATATCCAGGTACAAACAGAAAAGGAATAAATAGTTCTAGCTAGCAAGGACCTTGGGGAATCAACCTGGGAGCAACCAAGGATGATCCCAAATGATTCCAAGCAACAGAACCAACCTGGCTGGACAAAACAGCAGGTGGTAGGTTGGTAAACAACCTCTCGTTCTGTTTTTCCAACCTTGGAAAACAACAACCAGGTTCAGGTCCTAAAAACAGAACCTGTTTTGTCTTTGCCCAACCAGCCAAATGCTGGTTCCGCTAGTTTCCCGTGGCCCTGTAGCATGTAGATACAGACAACCAACATTCAACATTCACCTAAATTGTACCCCTATAGCGCCTGCCCTGGTCCACTATAGTTAACCAAACAAAACAGTACAATTCGAGTTGGATAGGACTGAATCTGCGCAATCAAGTAAGCCGAACCGCAAAGCTTCCATCTTGGTTCCTTTGTGAGCTCGTCCTTTCTGCTTGTACTGTTCATAGCGTGTAAAATGTTGTGCAGGAGCGCACAATGCGCGAGTACTTGCAAATGCTTCAAGCCAAAATTGCGAAAGCAAACAAACACACGAACATTCCATTCACACCCGAATGCATTTGCACACAAATACTCATACAAACAGACGGTAGATGTCGTGCAATGTGAATTTGCGCCCAACACACTCCCCCTCAGCCTGCCGGCTGCATCCCAATCATTCCATTCTAGTTCATGCTCATTCCACTCATGCGCACACAACGCCAATGAGGCTCATCCGCAAGCCTCTTGGTGAGGAAGTCTGCTGGCTGCTGGTGAGTCTTGATGTAGATCGGATTCACCGTCCCCCTCTTCACCTCCTTACGCAGCCAGTGCCACTTGATACGCATGTGCTTGTTCAGCGTTCCTTGCCTTCCCAAGAGCCCCCTTGCTATCACCAAACAGTGGCGTAGCAAACTTCTGCTCCTGGCCAATCTCCTCTAACAGCCTCCTCAGCCATATCAACTCCACCCCATGGAACATCGCCATGTACTCTGATTCCACGGAAGAGAGTGCCGTCTCCGTCTGCTTCTTTGACCTCCAACTAACAGGTCCTCCCTTAACTACACAGATGTATCCCCCCACAGATGAGGAATCCTCCTTCTCAGAAGCTCACGTAGCATCAGTAGAGCAAGTGAGAACAGCTTGCCTTCTCCAAGCGCTCCCCATTTTCTTTCAGCACCTCAACCCCTTTCTGCTTCACCTGTGCAGATGCGGAGTATTGAACTCCAATGCTTGGGTGAGAGTTCAGATACTTCACCACACGCTCAGCTCCATCATCCTGCTCTTTTGATGTATTCGGCACCACCCTAGCCAGCTGCCCAACCGAGAAAGAGACGTCGGGCCTCGTGTGAACTGGTGCATACAAGAGGCTGTCCACCAAGTTCTGAAATTGCTGCTGCTCCTCGGCTTCAACCCCTTCATCCTCTGCAGCCTTCATAAGCTTGATTTCTGCTGGCAATGGAGTTGCAACATTGCGCTCATTCTCAATCCCATACTTCTCCCCCCATCTCCTTGATGAACTTCTCCCGGTGCAGCTTCAACCATTTGTGATCTGGATCCCTCTCCACGTGCATCCCGAGGTAGTACATTACCTCCCCAAAGTTCTTGCATTGAAGTTCTCCATCAGCTGCTGCTGCACATTCTGGATCTCCTTCATGCTGCTGCTAAAGAGAGGAATGTCGTCCACGTTACACCAGAAACAGCACCAGCTTCTCCCCTCCCCCTTGAGAAAGAGGCTCTCATCACAGCTGCTGGTCCTGAATCCAATCTCCTTTAAAACAGCTGCCAACTTCTGGTACCAGCAGCGTGGCGCCTGCTTCAAGCCGTAGAAGGACCTTTTCAGCTTGCACACCCTACCCGGTACCATCCTCATACCCAGGGGCTGCATCAGTACACATCCTCCTCTGAAAATCCCATGAGAAATGCCTTTTGATATATCCATCTGAATGATGAATTTCCCACTAACGGCTGCATCTGCCAACAAGACACGGAGGGTAGGGGGTTTGGCAGTGGGAGCAAAAATGCTCATTTAAGCCCTGCTTCTCCTTCTGCATAAACCCTTTAGCCACCAGCTACTCTTGTAGATGGTTGTCTTCATCCTCCGATGCCAACGTCAGCCTGCTCCAATCATCCACCAGAGCGTGATAGAGAATGGGGACATGGAACTGGTGGTGCCTGCCTGAGGGAAGTGGTACAATGCAAGTGGGTGCCTGAGGACTCAAGACCGAAGACAAGGGTCAGGTAAGCATCTACAAGAGTAGGCTGGTGGCTAAGGGTTTACTGCAGAAGGAGAAGAGCAGGACTTCAATGAGATCTTTGCCCCCACTGCCATACCCCCTACCCTCCGTATCTTGTTGGCAGATGAAGCTGTTAGCGTGAAATTCATCATTCAGATGGATATATCAACGGCATTATCAACGGGATTTAGAGGAGGAGGAGCCTCTCTCAATGGGGATGGGGGTGATGCACGTGGAGAGGGATCCAGATCACAGGTGGTTGAAGCTGCACCAGGAGAAGTTTATCAAGAGTTCTCGTGGGCGAAGCCATAGGATGTATTGATAATGAGGGCATAGGTTTCAACTCCCCTGCCATGCAGAATTCAAGCGTGTGAACGGTTGCTAGAGGATGAAGGGGTTTTTGAAGCCGAGGCATCAGCAGAATTTCAGTACTTGGTGGGCAGCCCTTGTACGCAGCGGTTCACACGAGGCCTGGCATCTCTTTCTTGGTTGGGCAGCTAGCAAGGATGGTGCAGAATCCATCTGAAGAGCAGGTGGATGCAGCTGCACGTGTGGTGAAGTACCTGAATTCTCACCCAAGCGTTGAACTTCAATACTCTGCATCTGCACAGGTGAAGCAGAAGGGGGTTGAGATGCTGAAGGAGAAGAGAGAGCTTGGAGAAGGCAAGCTCTTCTTACTAACCTTTCTGATGCTCTTGGGCTTCTAAGAAGGAGAATTCC